>CM037024.1:114537-342037 GCA_020875875.1 Dioscorea alata | reverse complement strand
TCTTTGTCTCAAGGATATTGAATCTGTTGATCATCTGTTTATACATTGCCCTTTTGCAGTCCAAATCTAAAATCATTTTCGCTAGAGTTTTGTTTTAACAAGCCTTTCTTCATCCTTTCAAACTTGTGGGGTCCTTAGAGGAACAACCTTAGAGGAGGGATGAAGGAAACCTAGGATATTTTAGCTAGGGCCTTAATTTGGAATGTCTGGCTTGAAAGAAATAAGATAATCTTTGATGATTGTTTTGGTACTTCTTTATCTGTGATCATGAAGATATCTCACATGTTTATGCTTTGGATGTCGCCAGCTCGTGATCAAAAGAGACAAAAGCTGGAGAAGTCAGTTCAGTCAATCAAGCGAAGCTTGGAGTTTGTAGAACCCAGGAAGAGCGTGCTGAGTAGCCCTTGATGTTCGAGCATAGTGTGTGCTAGCTTCTCCTAGTGCCTTTACCTGAGTCTCCTAGGAACCTCCTCTCTTCCCTAGGAGCAGTCCTTTCTATGCTTTCTCTTCTTTTGTTGCTCCATAACTAGTGGATCTTGTTTACTTTATCTGTTGTTACTTGATTGGTCTAGCCCCTGGTGGCTGCGTCGTTGTTTGTAGACACCTCAGTCTGTAACTGTTTTGTTTGGTTTTTTTAATAAGTGTGGTTTATCCACATTGTCAAAATAATAATAATAATAATAATAATTTCACTTGCTTCTAACTCTCGTATACTTCCATATAAAGAAAATTCCATTGTTTATAGACTTATAATAGCATTCTACATGTGCTAATTAATTATCTTTCTAAATTTCCGCATGCTATATCTTATTATACATGCTAATCTCCTTAATTTCTTCATGTACTATTTATTATTCCTTGTAATGAACTATGTTGTAAATGCAATCAATTATCTTCTTTAATTTTTTTTTTTTTGAAAAAAATTGATAAATAATGTAGCAATATCAATTATTCGGCTTAATTTTTTTGAATTGTCTATTTTTAAGTTGTTACTCTGTTTTTTTGTTAAATTGTCACTTCATTTAAAAAAAATTGACAGCTCTTGAATGGATGTGATTTATTTTTTTTCAAAGTTTTCCAAAATTTGATGTTTCCTTGATCATCAGTCCAAAAAGAGGAGCAAGAAGGCCTAGTACTAGTAGAGAGTTACCAAGAAGATTAAACCACAGAGCTATCAGAGCTCTAAATATCATTTAGCATGGAAAACAAGTACAGAAAGAAAAGTAAACAATATACAGATATAGATGCTTGCTAGATGAAGCACACAATTACCAGAAGCATTACACTTTGAAAGAACAAAAGCAAATTAAGACTTGGCCGTAGAGAAGATCAAACAATGTCTAACAAATGGGAAGTGGTTCACCATTCCATTCCTTCAAGCATTCAAAGAGAGGATCAATGACCTTGCCATGGCTGATAGCACTGAACACCTTATCAAATTCTTCACCTGGTGATCGAACTTTCTCTCCGGTTAGAAGACTTGTGCCGAGCTCTTCCCTCACAAACCGATACAAAGGATAAGATCGACACTCCTTAATCCTGTTGTCAATGGCACAGTTACCATTCTCGAAAGCGGTCCTAGCTCCTTCTGTCTCCTTTGGCAACACGGCCTTTAGCTCATCCTCAAATACGGCGATCTTCTGAAAGATGGAAGAGTTTGCATCTTTCTCTTTGTCGCCATTTTTGAGGGCGTGTTCGACTAGAACTTGCCTTAGTTTTTGCATCAATGGATAAGTATCGCTGCAAGGGTCATCGATGTACGCAAATACATATTCTCTGTCGACAACTTTAATCAATTCTTTCTCACAGAATCTCGAGGGATGAAGCTCGCCGTTGGCACCCATGGTCAATACTCTCTTGGCAACTTGGCTCACAGTGTTCTTCACAGTTTGTTTCAGGTTCTCCTCCAAATGCCTCAAATCAATAGCTTGGCAAAGAGCAACCAAGAAAGTGGAAGTCATGAGCTTCAAGATCTCCACTGCCTCCGCAGTTTTTCTTGCAGAAATTAAACCCAAAGAATTAACATCTTGGTTGTGTTGCTCCGCACTTTCAACATGATTAGTCACTGGATTTGCGAGATACTGAAGCTCAGAGCAGTACGAAGCCATCGCAATTTCTGCACCTTTGAAGCCATAATCTAAGCTTGGATTTCTTCCCCCAGAAAGGTTTGATGGCAAACCATTATTGTAGAAGTCATTGACAAGTTCGGAAATTTGGGCGAACATTAGTTTACCAATTGCAGCAATGGCCAAGCGAGCATTGTCCATGGAAACACCAATGGGTGTTCCTTGGAAGTTCCCTCCATGAAGAGCCTTGTTTCTTGCAACATCAATCAAGGGGTTATCATTAACAGAGTTGATCTCCCTCTCAATGGATTTGGTTGCCATACGAATGACTTCGATTTGGGGACCGAGCCATTGAGGAGAAGTTCGCAATGCATATCGATCTTGCTTCGGCTTTTGAAGAGGGTCTTGTTCATGAATCTTCTTCGCCATCTTCATGTATGAACTTCCATCGAGGATGTGTTCCATAATTGCTGCAGCTTCAATTTGCCCCGGGTGATGCTTCAGCTTGTGAGTAAGATGATCAGTATATTCCGGCTTTCCTTGCATTACCTGTCAAGCATGTGTTACATGTTATTTAGATTCGATTCTATACAAAAACTTAAGCTAATAAGATGAAAAATTCATATTTATATATTGTTCAAGTTAATTGATACTTAAATATATCTCCTTGATAAATGCATGTCTATTTTAACTACTTATGTTATCTAAATGCAAACTGTGTATATATTATGTAAATCCGATTCAATCGAACAATTTGAACTAATAGAATGGAAAATTTATATATTTTCTAAATTAATCAATATGGGACAATTAGTTAATCTAATAGTATGGAATAACAAATTTATAATTTATTGCATTACCTCACAAAATACGGCAGAAAGAACCTCAGCTAAGATAGCGAGGATATTCGCATCAAAGAGGACTATGGAAGCTAAATCAGAGCCAACTGCAGTGCCATTGACAAGAGCTAGACCTTCTTTGGTTGCAAATCGAAAAAGCCTCCATTAATGCCGGCCAACTTGAATGCCTCTTCGGCATTAACAATCTTGCCTTCCGGAGTGGTGACCTTTGAGTTGGGACGTCCGGTGAGGACACCGGCAATGTAGGACAACGGTACAAGATCACCGGAAGCAGTGATGGTGCCGCGGAGAGGGAGGCATGGTGTCATATTGTTGTTAAGAAGGCTAGTTATAGCTTCCAAAATTTCAAAACGGATTCCAGAGTATCCTTGCAAGAGTGTGTTAATCCTAACTAACATTGCTGCCCTTGTTGCTGAAGATGGCAATGTGTTGCCAGATTCTTTCCCGCCACCGAAGATTCCGGCATTTAGGAATCTACATACATTGAGAAAAATATATTTAAAAAAAATTATATGAAACATGTTATAAATTTTATTAAAAATATAGTTTTATGTCTCTACTTGTGGTTTATCCGTATTTTAAAAAAAAATAGTTTTGAGCTTCAATTATTTTTTTTAATTTGTGATTAATTAATATCAAAGAGAAAGGTAATAATAATTTTTTTAAAAGTGAAATTAAATTTTGGATCTAAGATATATAAATAAATAAATGAATTATTTGACAGAGTATATAAGTAAATATTTAGTAATTTTACATTTAATCCATATGTATTATATTCAATTTCTATCTACTAATTTTAAAAATTCTAATTTAGTAACCTATCAGCTTTGAATATTTTGTCCACTTTATTAAATAATTATAAATTTGTTAAGAATTAAAGATACATAAAAATAAACATGTCCACTTTAAAATGAAATCTTGATTGTCAATTTTGTTAGGGACTAATCTTTTAATTAAGAAAATATTAATTAAGAGATGTAGTTGGTGTGTATGTTTCTACTTTCAACAAGAACCACATGAATAACCCCTTTATTTTATTATTATTTTTGCAGAAAAAAATTAAGGGAGATATTTATGGGTGGAAGCAAACTCTCATGACCTAATATTATGAAACTCACATGCATCATCTTAACATGAGCCTTTCTTATTTATGTATTTATTTATTTTGTTTCCTTTCCCTATCCTAAAAGCTAGCTTCGTTCCATTTATAGTAATTATAAGGAAACTTAATCTAAAAATTTATTAAAAAATATTTTAACATATTTTAATTAAAAAAACTTGCAATGAGTATGATTATTAATTAATCAAGTCTTCTACCTAACCTATACATATTATAAACAAATAAATAAATATTTAAATTAAAATCATAAACTGTATATATAGTTTTTTTTGGACAAATAGCCAACTATGCACATCCGGTAGTATCTCAATACAACTGTGTTATTATCTTATGTGAGTTTTGAAGTTCAATTTTGAGTCATCTTTATAATTAACACCCTATATGAAAGACCTGGTATTTATAATTAAGCTAATAAACCGTTGACCTTAATCATAAACATATAACAAATAAAATAAAATAAAAATTATAAGAAAATAATAATTATTATAGAAAAAATAAAACAATAAATATAGATACCTAATAAGCTCCTTTTGTAGGGCACCACCTTGCTTGGTTCTCCTATGGGAAGTAGCACCAAAGCCAGTAGTTACACCATAACTATCAGTGCCTTTATTCATACTATCCATCACCCAATCACTACTAGCCTTCACCCTACCCCTTGCCAACTCAGCAAGCTCCACCCTCACCGAAGCCTCCACCGCCGCCGTCGCCACCGCCGCCACTTGAGATATTTTTAATGAAGCACCTTGAAGTTCCACTAATGGCTTCCTAAAGTCCTCCACCATCTGCTTCACTTCATCAAGGTGGCTTCCTTTCAATCCCTCCCCTGCCACCTTCCACTTCAATGGATCCTTCATGCATAACTCCTCATTCATCCTCATTTTCTCTCCATTCATTTCCATGATAACAATAAAGTTTTAGAAAATAAGAAGAAGAAGAGAAATTAAGGAAGCTTTGTTTATGGTGTATTGTTGTTGAGTTTTAAAGGAGGAGGAGGGGGGGTTTAAATAGAGGGAAGGGGAGTTGGGTGGGTGAGAGAAGAGGGTTTGTTGAGAGATGATATGAGACGTTGGATCTTGAATCAAGGGTGGAGATTTAGAGAGAAAGGAAGTGATGGAGGGTGGTTGGTGGGAAAATGTGGGTAACATGCATGTGTGAGCATGCCATCACCTTAAATTTAGTTGGTGGACTTTTATTTATTAATTTTATTTATTCATTCATTTATTTATTGTATTGTTTTAGATTTTTTTGATATTTTTTTGTCTGTAGAAATATTGCTAAGTGAAATATCTCCGGAGATGTTGTTGATGAAACATATTTGTTCGATTCTTATTAATTGTCACATTTGATAAGGCAGAAATCAAATGTTTCTAAAATTTAAAAATAAATATTATATTAGATCAATTTTATTTTTTGTTAGAATTATTTATTTTTACATACAGTCTAAAATAGAAGAAGGGAGAAATTAAAAAAAAACATAATTAGTATTTTTAAAATTTTTAAAAGTGACCAATAATTTTAAATAAAAAATTTACTTAAAGTGACTTATAATTGGAATGGAGGGAGTAATATATAATTTAGATAATTTTATAAAAATTTTAATTCATTAATTTTTTTGTTGCCTTTTTAAATTTTTTGATATTTTTTTGTCAATGGAAGTAATGCTAGGTGAAATATTACTTGATGAAGTATAATATATAGTTTCAGTAATTTTATGAAGCTCGTATTATTGATAATTTGTGATTCAGTTTATGTCATTTTTCTATGCATATGGTGAAATTATTAAAAACTAAATTATTTTATTTCGATATATACTTGTGACCGATTTTTTTTTTTCCTTTTTTTTGGATAACTTTATTAAGATTTTTTTTAAAATAATGGATGGCTGGTCCATTACGAAGTTTTGATAAAGATTGATGCTAAAATAGGAAGAAATTGTTAGGTGGCCTACAAGTAGCATACTAAAGTTAAAATGAGACTTTGCCTTCTTGACTTTTTCTTTTCTCCCAACTTTGATATATATATATATATATATAACTATATTATTAGGATTTTATTTTATTTTTTTAATTTTTGGAGAGGTTACTAAGAGGTATAGCTATTTTTGCGCAAACATATTAGTTATGGAATACATATGTCATAAAAAAAATTTGAAAAGTCATTATCGAAATAATTAGATCAATGTATATTTTTAGTTGTTACGGTTGTATTTTAAATGTTCTATTTATTATTCATTATTTGAGTTAATTATAACATTTTTTTATCTCGAAGGTCTGTTCAATATTAATTATTTGAAATTTCAAAGAAGTCAGGTAGAAAATTATATGTTCAATAACAAAATTTCAAAGAAGTATTGTATAAAATTATATTCTCAATAACAATAAGATTTTTTATATGTATATAATTTTGGTGAAGCCATCTTAGTTGACTCAATAGTAACAAATTTAATTTTGTATATAATTAAAATAAATTTTATGATTGAATTGAAGAAGAATTAAGAGGTAGGTGTATCACATTTCCACCATATCTTCTCATTCTTTGACTCTAACAAAGACTTCATGAACTCACACAGAAATACACATGAAAAATCATCACCATAGCTTAGAAAAGATAAACAGTCTTTTCAAGGCACAAAGGTGACAAGCAAAAGGAAGACCATGATTCATGAATAAAGACCTAAGTCCATTATGTAAATATACGTGTCCCCATTTCTCTCAATGTTCATACTTATCCATTAGTTTTTAGATGAATATTTATTCATAACTTATATATATATATATAAAGAATAAAGAATAAAGAGAATGAGAGTGGTATGGTTTTTTTTTTTTTTAAATAAATTTTTTAGTTGATTTATGGTCAAAGAATATAAATAAATATGATCTTTATTTGATTTTTTTTTTTTTTATCTTTTAATATATAAAAGTTAAGGTATGGACGTGTTCAAAGATTCAATTTTGGCATTCAATG
This sequence comes from Dioscorea alata, assembly GCA_020875875.1. NCBI lineage: Eukaryota > Viridiplantae > Streptophyta > Magnoliopsida > Dioscoreales > Dioscoreaceae > Dioscorea > Dioscorea alata. The sequence goes on along the minus strand of CM037024.1, from coordinate 335,024 downwards.
GTCCTTGTTTGAGTCAAAGTCTCACCAAAGCACAACATGCAAAACAACAATGCAATGGGAATCCATTGTTTAGTTGTCTGTTGACTCATGGTGTGAATTTAAAATGAACACCAAATCACACCATTCATGCACATAACATGTGAAACATGCATGGATTAAAGATGGCCATTAAGTTGTTAGATCTAAATTATAATTTTTCGCTTAATTTAGTATATTCTGTTTTAAATCTTAAATGAATAAATGAATATGGAAAATAATATATGAAGTCAAGCTAATGATTCAAGCAATATTATGAGATGAAATTGGGTGAAATTCATACTAAATTTGCTTGGTTTCAAAACCAAGCAAATTTATGGTTTTGCTTCTATTTACTACTATTCATACAACTATATATATAGATTTAGGGTTTAGGTTTAAGTTGTTTATAATTTTATAGTTATGTATTTAGTACTTGAAATTAAGTGTTTTTTTTATTCTAAAACCAAAAGAGATGACTTCGTAAAATTAGGGCCACAAATGTATTTATTGATATGCAATTTGTGAAGTGCACAAAATAATTTTCAAGACAAACTTGAATCACACGGATTTCACATTTGATTAGGAGAACTAATAAAATCCAAAAAAAAAAAAACATTTGGTATATTTCAAATTGATTAATTAGTTGAAATAAATCCAGCGATATATTTAATTGGAAATTCATAATTCAATCAAGCAAGTAAATAATAAAAAAAACATATTAGTTCAATAATAAGCTAAAGATAAATATAATTAGAAAAGGAACAAATTATTTTTGCTTCTATTTACTACTATTCATACAACTATGTATATATATTTTTTTAAGGATTTAGAGTTTAGGTTTAAATTGTCATAATTTTATAATTATGTGTCCAGTACTTGAAATTAAGTGTCCCTTTGGTTCTGAAACCAAAAGAAATACCTTCGTGAAATTGGGACCACAAATACATCTATCGATATGTAATTTGTGAAGTATACAAAATGATTTTTAAGACAAACTTGAATCACACGGATTTCACATTTGATTGTGAGAACTAATAAATCTATAAAAAAATTTTGGTATATTTTAAATTGATTAATTAGTTGAAATAAATGTAGCAATATATTTGATTGGAAATTCATAATTCAATCTGGCAAGTGAATAATAAAAAAACATATTACTTCAATAACAAGCTAAAGATAAATATAATTAGAAAAAGGTGCAAATTATACACCGTAATACAATATCACATTAATAACATATATATATATATATAATTTTCTTACTTTCTTATTTTTTGGATTAATTAATTAATTAAATAAATGTAGCAATATATTTGATTGAAAATTCACAATTTTATCTAGGAAGTAAATAATACAAAAAATAGTTCAATAATAATCTTAAGATAAATATAATTAGAAAAAAGAAACAAATTATAAGAAAAAAAAAAAACAAAGACTCACACACACACAGACACACACACACACACACATATATATAACAGGAGTTCCTCTTCAAAATATATTACAGTGATGATCATCATATCACATGAAGGTTGCTTTGAGATTCATAATTTACTATATAATAATTTACATAAAAGATAAACTATTTTGCAGTTCACTAATCTTAAAGCAACCTCAAATATGATATGTTGGTCCCCTAATATTTTATAATAAATAGTTTCTGACTATTTATAATAATAATAATAATAATAATAATAATAATAATAATACAACTCGCCATAAGAGAAGCAAAGTATATATATATATATATTACAAAAAACAATATAAAAAACATAACATCACTTCCCTTTACAACAAGAAGAGACTATAATTCACAAAGCCCTTGGATCCCAATTGCCGTGATTAATAAGACGAAGCATAATCCTAGAAAGTAATTAATTAATTAGTTAATTAATTCATTGGTATCAATTAATGTAACATAATAAACTATATGCATTGATAATACATTAAAAAAAAAAAGAGAGCTTACCTGTTGTAGATCTGGTAAACAAATCTTGAGCCATTGTAGAAGAATAACCCAAGCAACACCAACATCAATATATCTACTAAAGTTAAGGAAGTAAACATATTCAAAATTTTAATAAATAAATAAATAAAATTTAAAGTAATAAAAACTTTATAAAAGTCTTATTCTTTGTTTATATACCATAGAAATACTTTGTATCTTGAATATTTTTTGTATAACTTTCCCGACATATAAGTTAACTGTTTTAATATTATATTTATCGTAAACATATTAAGAATACCAAACAACGAAGTGATATATCTTGAAACTGCAATCAATATTTTTCAAAGAATATTTTAGAATAGTTTTAAAATAGAATGAACCGAGCAATCATATCTAAAAAAAAATCATATATTTTGATCACTTATGAAGTTATAAAAACTAATCTTTAGCAAACTTTTGTGCTTTAATTAAAGACAATCAACAACTACTTATTCCCACGAAACAATCATTGAAAAATAATATATATCTTCAATATGTATCACAAATATCATATTTTGTAGTACTAGTAATGAGATAGTTCAAGAAGAACAAAACATTCTAAATCTTTATATACAAATCAACAAGAATACAAAAGAACAATATTATCAAAACTAGTCCTTTAGCTTTAAATTAAACTTAAAAACAAGGAGAAAAAACCAAGAAACATACATAATAGATGAAAAGAAAAATAAATAAATAAATAAAAGGATACTAAAAAGGTAACGTTCCCACCAATCAAGCACATAAAGCCCCAAAGTCACGTTGTAAAGATAAATCTTTCTGCTCAAATAGTTCATCTTCCTCACAAGAACTAATTAGCCAATAAACACTATATCCATATACATATACATGCATATATAAGAACTAAGGAACTTCATGTTTAATTACTTAATTTTTAATGCCACATGTTAATCTACTATTGGTGGGTAACATATTTGAGTCGATATTTCGAGTCGATGAAATATTTGGGTGCATTACTTTTTCAAATGTATCAAGAATACTCATCCTTTAAAAAAAAAAATCAATGGCTTAAAACATTAGCTTATGACTTTATAGTTCAATCCTTTTCTCTCTAGCCTAAGAAAATGCATGCCAACAATTCAATGAGATCCGCAATTTATTTTCTTATTAATTATTTAATTCCTAGTTGATGAGCATGCATTAATTAATTGAAGTTTAAAGTCAATTACTGGAGACAAAAAATGCATATAGTCATAAATAATTGGCCTAAAGTCAAATAAAAGCTGTCATGTATGTGTGTGTGTGTATATATGTTAATGCTACAATGTTATTTGATTGCATTTTATATTTAACTAAACCATGTTTATATTATTTTGATAATAATTAATTTGAATGTTGTGCCATTATCCAAGTGCAATTCTCATCAGAGGATTTGATCAATTCCCTTGACTTCTTGTGCACTTCCTCTGTTAACGAGAAGAACTCTTCTTGTGTTATTGTTGATTTTCGCTTCATTTTCATAGTTAGGATGGTTTATCACTGTTTGTGATCGTATTCCAGTTTTGTGTTCTTACAGTATTCATATATTTTCATGTGCTTGTATGTTTTCTTTTAATAGTTTAATAAAATCGTACTTTATTTATTGATAATAAAATTATGATTTATCCACTATTATTAAAGCTGGAAAAAATTACATTACATCAATCAATATAGTTATTTTTTCTGCATTTAGATGTTTGGTGCTTTTTTATTTTTATTTTTTTAATTGTCAATAGTAGAAATAAATGGCGAGACATGTTTAATTTTATCGAAAGAAAATACAGTGGTAATTCCTTGTTTCTAATTTCCGATTCAATCTAATAACACAATGCAAAAAATTAACATCAGATCGAATGAGTGTTTTATTCATCATTTATCGACAAATTCATGATCACATCAATCCACAATTTCAACACAATGTAGGTTGCATGTTAGAAACCGAGATCGAATTAACTGCAGAAAATGTGCCGAAAAACTGAATTACAAATCAGAATTAGATTAATTTCAAGCATTTTCGACAGAAAAGAAGTTCAGCATATAAAGATTTCTCAAGCAAATAACTAAACCGAACCTGATACCTTTATCGAAACTAAATGTTTGTATCACTAGAAATCATAACACAATGAATTTCCTCAAAGTTTTCATCCATACTGAATTTCATCTACATCCCATTCTTTAACATAATTATTGTTTTCTCTTCATCCATTTTAAATATGTCTGATTGTATTATGCATAAACTGATGAAATTTAATGTCAGAAAGATTTGCATGATTCGGCAATTCGCATAAATAACAAGAAATGAAATCAAGCAAATGTCTAATCTTCTCAACATTACTGAAGAAATTCCCACATTCAAAGTTTTTTACTGTACATAAATTCTGTAAAGTTAAACAAACATAACCGATATGCCCTCATCGACAGCCATCTCTGCAATCGCTAATACTTAATCGTTTGAATCGATTAGGTTGGTATAACTCCGGCGGTGCTGAACTTTTTACCAACCATGAAGTCTGCAGAAAAATTGCTGAAAAGGAAAAGTAGAAATATAAAAAATTAAATCACAGTTGTTGCAATTGAGCAGAAGCAGAAGGCCAAAGAGCAATTCATTTCATTGTTACCAATCTAACAGAATAAAAACTATGCATAATCTGAGCTTAAAATAATACATAGAAAAACAAAATTAATAAAGTCTAGACTGAGAGTAGAATTCACACAGTACTTAATTCCCAAATGCTGCAATTGAGCTAAACCAGAACATTACTGAGAAATCTATATATTCTTATCAATCCAACACAATACAATGCCAATGCTATCATAAATAATACACAGAAAAACAAAATTGACAATGTCTTAAGTGCCTCAATTGAGGCAGAAGCAGAATTCTAAAGAGAAATTCATCCTTATCAATGTAACACAATAAACTATGAATCTGAGCTAAGATTTACATTAAATAGTTTTTAATCATTCATTTTGAAGTTAAACTTCAATGCAATAAAATATAAATGAAAAACAATAAACCAATGCATCAGAAAAACAAAATTGATACTTAAACAACACCACAATTGAGCAGAAGCAGAACACTGACGAGAAAATCATCCTTAACAATCTACAACAATAAACTATGAACCTGAGCTTTTAAAAAATATATACAGCAGAAAAATATCAGCTCTTTGTGAAGATATATATAAACACAAACCTGTTGTAGATCTGAGTAACAAATCTGCAGCCATTGTAGCAGATAAACCAAAGCAACACCAATATCAAGATATCTACAAGATTTAAGGAATCTAAAAAGACAATTTTACTATTACTATGATTATTCACTTCAATGGGGAAAAGAAAATGTCCCAAAAATCTAATCTTTCCACTGGAACCCAGTTCATCAACATCAGAACAACTCAAATCACCAAAATTTCATCTTTAAAAGTGAAAGAAAAGAACAACAATTAAAGGAAAAGAGCCAAAGGGTTGGTGAAGGAAAAGGATACTGAAAAGATAGCGCTCCCACCAATCCAGCATGTAAAGCCCCATGGTGACATTGTAGAGATAGATCTTCTTGCTCAAAGGATTCATCTTTCTCCCCCTTTCAAGGATTAAACGAGAAAAAGACTCAAACTTTGGGGATCTCCGAAGGATCTGAAGAGGTGAGAGGTGGGACGAAGGGTCAACAATGGTGATGATCAGAGAGAACATCAGAGATAAGAGGAACCGAAGAAATCCAAATCCAATTTTCCCTTGTGACACGTGTCAGTATATTATTAGTTTAAATCATGCCACGTTGGTGAGTCATATTAATGAGTTCGTTTTTTAAGTGGAAAAAATATACTGGTCACTCTATCAAGTCCTACATCAAACAACTCATTCATTTAATTTTTTAACTTTTTTTTAGAAAAAAAAAATATTTATTTATATGTACCCTTCGAAAAACTTAATCAGATGTTCCATAACGTCACGTGTACTCTATAGTAATTAATTAAAAAATAAACTTTATGAGGGCATATCCTTAAATTCAAGTTTGTACTTAGGTTATATATGTAAAAAAAAAAAAAAATCCTAATCCTTTAATACATAAATTTAGCTTCATATATCTAAACTTAAATAAATATGAAAAAAAATACAATTTAACTTTTTTTTATTTTATTGCTATTTTTTATTGCTTTTATTTATATAATTGATAGTATGTAATTGTACTCAATAATTTTATTGTTTATTTTTTATTAAAAAATTCTAATATAGGGTGTATAATTTTTATGTGCAGGTGTAGAGACAAGAAGCGATCACAATCTAGGTGGATATATGTATTTTTCATATTAATTTGTAAATTAATTTTGTTGGGTGTAGTCTAATACAGTGGTCCCGTTTATCGAATAATTAGTAATACATGTGAATGAAATGAGTTATATCTTACAGTTATTAATATATTTGAATTAATGATACAATTTTTAATGAATTAAATTTATTATGTCTTAATTATGTTCTATTTTTGAACAATATTTAATCTAATTTTGTCATTTAAACAATAAAAATAAAATAAAATAAAATAAAACAAAAACAAAATGTTGTTGAATGAAGGTATGCCCGTCCCTAGATGTAACTCTATATCCACCCAAATAAGCACCAATTTAGATATTGACTATGTTTGTTTGTAATTTAAAAAAATGTTTTATTATATAACATTAGGACACTTTTTAGGTTCCATTAAGTTGATGCCTTCTTGGAATTTTAACTAAATATTTATTTAAGCATCTACTTCGTCATTAAAGTCTTCGCACAAATGATTAATTATGCATGTCAAGACTTAGCTTTATTATTTGGACAAATTATTGCCACATCTTAAAAGTGATATGTTTTCTTTTCTTTTCTTTTTTCTTTATTGTGTTTTTGATCATCCAATGCCAAATGTCCAAGTTTGATGTAATGAATTTGACATTTTATGTACCTATTTTTAAATATTATATTTATTATCTATATACTTAACTTGTTGATCAAATTATTTTTTTCAAAAAACATTACATAAAATCATATTTATTAAATGAGTGAGTAAAAAAATACAGGAGTACACAACATAAAAAAAGGCAAAAGAACATAACTAGATCCACTAAACGTGGAACTAAAATATATAAAGACTACACACTAAAACTACAACAAAATAAACCCTTAAAAATTATAAGGGAACTATTAGAGGAGCACTCTCAAGATCTTGATTAAATTATAATTAAAAAATTCATTTAATGTTCATAGCTAACAAAAGAAGTATATATAGATTTTCAATCTTGAATTTTCATCTATTCAAAGATATATGATTCAAATGCAAAACTTGCCAAGTTGGCAATAAGATTCAAACTCAATTCAAACTCAATTTAATTTTCTCTTTGTTATTGTTTAATAAAGTTAAAATAGAAGTCCTATCCTAACTTCAACCACAAAATAAATAAATAAATAAATAAATTAGAATAAAAACTTGAAAGATTTGTGAGAAGATGATTCTTTTCAATGATTTACCGATGAGTATTAGAAAATAATGCTACACTCTTTTTATATTAAAAAATAACTTAGTACGTGTAATTATCAATATGTATAATTATGTAAATAAAATATATGTTAATAAGAATAAATCTCCAATGAATAATATCTTTACAAAATTGGATACATAATCCATAAGTGATGGAGATAAACTAATTGATTAAAAAAAAAATATCGTGATACCCTAGAAACAATTAGTGCAGGAGATCCAAAATAACACTTTAAAAGTAATGAAATTTTGAAATCTAGTATAATGCAGTTACAAACTAGTAAAATAAAATAAAAAATAATAATTGCAGACATCTTAAAAAAAAAAATCGGTGGCAGAAATTATCGTTCAAAGTGAGTAATAAGATCATTGTTCAAAGCTATGAAAGAGATAAATTTAATATTTTTTTTTTAATTTAATATAATTTTATTATAATTTCTTATAATATTTTTCAATATATATATATATATATATATATATATATATATATATATTCTTAATTAGGTAAGGGGGTTTAAATGTTTGTAATTTAATGAAAACTTAAGGGGCAAAATGGGGAATAAAACAGTGTGTGGTCGAAATACGAAACCGTTGTTAATACACCGAGGCATTGTTTTGGCGGTTCTCTTCTCGTGAAAGAGTTTTCCACTTTGTCTCAATCTCTCTCAATCTCTCTCTCTCTCGCTCGCTTCGATCCTCGTTGATATCTAAGCGCCGGCTTTCGTCTTCCCATCTCCTTCTTCTCCTCTTGATTCGATGCGTTGTTGTGGTTTTGGAGCTCATGGGGTTGTTGGGCACTCTATTGGGGATCATTGGATTCACCATCGGGGTCCCCCTCGGCCTTTTACTGGGGTTCTTCTTCTTCATCTATTCCAAGCCTTCCAAAGAATCTAAGGTACTGTTTCATCTCGACTCACTGTTTTGATTCTTGGGTTTTGAACATTGAAGTGGGTAATCTTTAGTTTTGTTGTGTTTCTTGTTTTGTTAGTGAATTTAGATGTTATTTGATTGGAAATTAGTTTTATTTTGGGTTTTGATTTATTGGAAGCGATAAAGTTGTTACCTTTATTAATCTTCTTTGTTGCTGTACTTTTAGGCCTGGTTTTAGGTCAAGGGATGGAAGGTTTTTGATTGGAGTTTCTTGTTTACAGTATGCACTAATCTATGTGCCATTTTTGAGGAGATTTCTCTTTTTGATAAGCATTTTATTTTTGTTTATATGACACTGTATGCTATTGTTCATGACTGTATTGTGCAGAGATGCTATCTTTTCTACTTCTTGGAAGGTTGTTGAATTTAGAAGTTATTTGATTGGAGATGAACTTAATTTTTTGCTTGTTTTTTGTTTTTGTACTTTCTTTCCTGATTTTAGGTCTCGAGACGTGAAAATTTAATTGGAGATTCTTATTTACAGTCTGTGATGATCTTTATGCCATTTGGAGGGACATTCCTCTTTTTGTTTTTTATTTAATGAGCATTCTGTTTTTGTTCTTACGGCATTCCCTTCTTTTTTTTTTTAATGAGCATTTTGTTTTTTTCAGAGGAGAAGCAGCTGTTTTAGATGCATTTATTTTTTTCATGCTTCTATTTTGGTTTAGTGACTGTATTCTATAAAAATATTACTTTGCTTTTGCTTTTGGTTTTGATTAGAGTTGAAGAGAATACGCTTCTTATGAATCTCATGTGTTTGTTCTGTTGAATTTGATTCTTAAATTCTTTGTCAGAAGCACATGGTCTTGTTTTCAGATTGCTTGCTAGCTCAGTTAGATCCAATGCATTGTTTGTATTGAATTGCACACTTTCTCACGCTTGTTGATTTTGTTTAATGTCTGTATTTTGTAAAGATGTGCTTTATGCTGATCATGGATCTCATTGTTCTTCTTTTGTTGAATTTGATTCACAAATGTTTTGATGACAGGAGCCAAGTATTAGACCAATTCATGAGTTTGATTCAAAGGAGCTGCATGCTCTACTTCCTGATATCCCATTCTGGATCAAGAATCCTGATTATGATAGGGTGAGTTGTTTCCCATTACTGTTCTTCTTTCAAATTCATGCTGGTCTGCCATTTTTTTTTTAATTTAGTATCGTACAACATGATCTTTTTGTAAATGGAAACTTCAATTGAATTTGATATTCCCTATTATTTTATTTTCTCATAAGATCATGGTACCCATTATCTTAATCTCATGAAATATATAGATTAATGTTATGAATCTTGCGCCAGTAATTGGTTGTTTTGTATGAATATTATGGTGTTGATCTTATCTGATTAGGGAGCTTTATTCCATTCTTCTCATTCTCATTGAAAAGTTGAATTATATTTTACTTGTTGAACTCACTGCTGTCAGTTCTTTTCATTTGAGTACCAAAACTGTTATTGATTTTTACTCTGTCAAATTTGTGATTCTGAGCTTCTTCTTTTGTTTGTGGTTGTGTTTGTGTTTGTTTTCAGGTTGACTGGATGAATAAATTTGTTTCTGATATGTGGCCTTACCTGGATAAGGTCCTTCAAATCCCAAACATTCCATTTTCTCGAGTTTTTTCAAGAATCTTTTTTTTTTTTTACTGATATTGATTGGAATCACATAGGCAATCTGTAAAACAATCAGGAACACAACAAAGCCAATATTTGATCAATACATTGGGAAGTTCTGTATAGAATCTATTGAATTTGAGCACTTGACTCTTGGGACTCTTCCACCGACCTTTCATGGTGCGCACTCAATTCATTCAGTGATTGATTGATTTATAAAAATATAAAACCTAATCACTTGTTTCTTTCATGTATTACCAGGTGTAAAAGTTTATGAAACTCAAGAGAGAGAACTTGTTATGGAGCCTGCAATCCGATGGGCGGGCAACCCAAATATTATCATATCTCTAAAGTTGCTATCCCTGAAACTTGCAATTCAGGTATTATATATTCCATACATTACTCAATGCATTCATATTTTGTTTTAACAATTCCCTGCTCTTCAGCTTGTAGATTTTCAGATGTTTCTATTACCCCGAGTTACTCTAAAACCGCTCGTGCCAAGTTTTCCATGCTTTGCAAATTTGAAAGTATCATTAACGGAGAAGGTTGGAATTTTATCATTGAAAGATCTTTTCAAGTTTGTTCATCCACATTATCCTAATCGGTTTGGTGATATCGCTGCAGCCGCATGTTGACTTCGGGCTTATATTTTTTGGAGCAGATATCATGGCTATTCCTGGTTTGTATCGCTTTGTTCAGGTTAGATGAAGTGTAGCTAAGGATTTTAATTGGCAAAACAAGCACAAGTATTTTATCAGCTAGAACACAGTTAATGGTAAATCTTATACATGGATTTCTACAAGAATGGTCTTTGGTGACCAACAAACATGAACTTATGAACTGTAGAAAATGTCGAGCTTATTGATTCACCTGTTCTCAAATTGTTGTTAGTTTATTAAGGTCTTATTTATTAATGATCTTTCCATCGTATTACAGGAAACAATAAAAGAACAAGTAGCAAACCTGTACCATTGGCCCAATACTCTCGAAATACCCATCTTAGATAGTTCCAGGTAATCTTTCTGTTTGTATATTGGCTTCTCATTGTTTGTAACATTTTGAAAAGTAGCCTTAAGTCCTCTGTATCTCTTGACGCAGAGCAACAAAGAAGCCGGTTGGTATATTACATGTGAAGATTGTTCGGGCATCTAATCTCCGTAAGATGGATATCCTCGGTAAATCAGACCCTTATGTTAAGCTCAGCTTGACTGGAGAAAGACTACCTACAAAGAAAACTTCAATTAAGATGAGCAATTTGAATCCTGAATGGAATGAAAGCTTCAGACTTATTGTGAAAGATCCTGAAACTCAAGTTCTTGAGCTTCATGTTTTTGATTGGGAAAAGGTCTGAGTAGTTATTTTCTTTCAACTAAAAAAAAATATAATTGTTTGTTTCATCGATGCTCTGCTGATTTAATGAAACAACAGGTCAAGGCACATGATAAGTTGGGAATGCAAACTGTGCCGCTTAGTTTGCTTACTCCTTACGAGACGAAGGAATTAACTCTTGATCTTTTGAAGAATATGAATCCGAATGATCCTCATAATAAAAGAAACCGAGGAAAGATTGTGTTGGAGCTGACATTCAATCCTTTCAAAGAAGAACATGACAGGTTCAGTGGATTTACCGACGAAGGGAAGAACAGCATTATTCGAAGGTCATCCACTAATATATCATCAAATGGTGGAGTTTTATCAGTCACCATTGAAAGTGCAGAAGATGTTGAAGGGAAGCATCACAGCAATCCTTATGCATTACTTCTTTTCAGAGGAGAACATAAGAAAACAAAGGTATGATTCATATACTAAAACAACAGGTACAAAAATATTTTTAACTACATTGATTTCATCGGCATTGTGCATATTTTTATATCAAGGTTATTAAGAAAAGCCGAAACCCGAGATGGAATGAGGCATTCCAGTTTGTGCTAGAAGAGGAGCCAATTGATGAGAAAATTCACATTGAAGTTATGAGCAAAAGAAAAGGATTCAATTTCTATCCAAAGGTTTTATATCGAGAACCGAATCTTTTCCGGCTCGAATACTGAATCAAATCTTAACATTATTTAACTTTTTCTTTGCAGGAATCACTGGGACATGTAGAAATTAATCTTACTGATGTCGTGAACAACGGTCGAATAAACGAACGATACCATTTAATAAACTCGAGGAATGGAGTGATACATGTAGAAATCAGATGGAGCACTGTTTGACAGAAGCAGTAAAAACATTGATGTAAATTGATTTTGTTGACAATTATATTTTTACATAATTCAAATCATCATCAAACAAAGAGCTCAGACAAAAAGTTTTAGACATATCTTTTATGTGTTTTGTTTACAAAGCTATGAAAGTTGCTAGAATTGTATGCAGAGACATGAAAGCATGTGAATGATGCTCTCTTTCAATGAGAACCTCAATAATGCTCATTATAAAGACTTCTTTTAAAAGATTAAAGCATCTCTTTTTTTCTTTTGTTTTCTTTTTTTGAAAATGAAAAAGTTATGTTCTTTTTATCTAAGAGCACATATGCTCAGCAATTTGATACCTATCATTATCTTGTTCTTTTTTTTTTTTTTTTTTTTTTTTTTTGCATATACCTCCCTGAAATCTTTCTAATTTGGTAAAAAAATAAAAAGAGTTATGTGTGTGTATATATATATATATATATTCTACCTCTATGATATAATACCCTATTTAGTCCCTCTAATATAGTCAAAAAAGAAAAAGAGTTATATATATATAAGTCCAAAATATTGAACTTATATTATATTTTGTTGTCCCTTTACTCATTTCTTACTCTTTTATTAATTTCAAAGAGATATGTATAATTATGAAAAATTAGAGAGTCACTCTAAAATCATGAAATTTAATGGAGGTACATGCAATATATATATATATATATATATATATATATATATGGAATAAGAAGAAGAATAATTTAAACTAATAATTGTTGCAAGAGAATCATACTTTGAGAGAGAAAGAAACCAGAAAGGGTCTTTCCATGAAAGCCTCCCATACTTTCATGATAAAATTCTCATGTAGGCTTTTCTAAAGATAAAACTTAAGTGATGTTGTGAATATATATAGTGATAAAAGTAGATAAAAAAAAAGTGATAACAATATTATATAAAAAAGGGCGAGTATATGATTCACGAGTGGTAGATTCTTAGAAAAAAAAAACATTCAAAAAGAGTAATATGTACTGTTGACATTTCCGAAATAATTATACACAAGATCATCCATTTCATATGAATGTCTTTAGCCGGGTCTAGTATTTTTTTTAATAATATGAATAAATCATAACTTTATTAAAAAAAACAAATATGATAGACACAAAAAGGTAAACCAAGACAAAATAGAGATAGACATAAGTTTTTCACAAGAGGTGAGACACTATAAAAAAAAAAAAAGAATAGCAAAAATAAAAGAGAAAGAGCAGTTGAAACCGGGTCTAGTATTGATTAATCATAACTATATAACTATATATATATATATATATATATATATATATATATATATATATATATGAGATGTGAACATTTAATTAATAAGAGTACTCTTTAATCACAAGATGAGGATGAATATTTGACAAGATAATTATTACTTAATTTCATATATTCAACTCAATGCTTTCAATTGAATATCAAGTGCATTGAATTGTATGTCATTCAAAACAAACCATGAGCTTATGATCAAATTAACGAACACGTTTTGGATAATATAAAGTGTGACACAATGCTAGCTACTCCATTTTCCAAAAGATGAAGTCATTAATTGGATTAGGAACATAGATCAAATGAAATTAAGTATGACATTGATTGCAATGGCATCCTTATCTAAAGATATTTACTGAATTATTATTTAGGAAATAAAAAAAATGCAATAATAAAAATTAAATGATTGATTTTTTTTCTTATTTAATTTATTGGTTTTTGTATGATGTTATAAATGAAAATGAAGTTATATATAGCAAACCAATTTAATGACTCTAATAAATTACATTATTATTGTTGTAACTTTTTTGACTTCACAATTTGTAAATTATTATTATATATTTTTATATATGTTAAATTATTATCGCTTTTTCACTTTCGGCTTTACATTAATTTTTATCGAAGAAATTATGCAACATGACTGCCTACAACTAACTCTAACCTAATCACCACCCTAATTAATATCACTTTAAACATAGCAATAAATGAAAATAAAGTGAAAATAGAGAGAACATGTATTACTCAAGTTATCTTCTAATGTTAAATTACTAGCTATATTTACTTTCTATTTTATAATTTATTGATTTATATATATATAAATCTCGAAAACAACTATGTAACCGAATTATCATCCTAATTAATGAAACTTTAATCACAAAAAGAATAATTGAAAATGAAGTGAAACCTAAATGTTGTCCGACATTAAATTGCATTATTATCATTTTATTTATTATGTCTTATAAATTATTAATTTTTTTAAACAAAATCTAAAACAAAGCTACCTAACCTAATTACAAATTTTCAACCATAATTAGTGACACCTTAAACACAATAAATAATAAATAAATAAATAATAAAAAGAAGTGGAGAGAATTAACAAGTAGAACCTAATTAAGTTGTTATATAGTGTTAAATAACATTTTTTTCTGTCTATTACTTTTTTTGTTTTTATAAATTATTAATATATAGAAAAAAAATTTCTTTAACACAACTACCTAACCCTAACCTAATTACCAACCTAGAAATAAATGGAAGTAAAGAACAACCATATGAGGTTGAAAGCTAGGTTTTCATAACCACAAGATAAAAAGATAAAAATATCATCCTCCACCCACTCTTTGTTTCATTATTTTCATGCAGTCTCCATGAAAGATAAGTGTGACATTGCCCACCTCCATTAATATACTCCTCAAGAACAAACAACAACATGATGAAGATGACCAACTTTTATTTTTTTTCACTTTCAAACTTAACTTTTGATTTATATTTGTGGACATCTTGTGGTGCTAAACAGCCACCTTTTGAATCCTTTTTTCATTTTCATGTCTTTGTCTTAAGGCCAATTGCTCTTTCATGCCAAATAAGTGTTTGACCATAACATTAAGGGATTCCATATATATATAGTTGTAGATATTGGAATTATATTAAGTCATAGAGTTAGATAGCAAGCTACTTGTCAATATTCATGACCAAACAATCAAATCAAGTTGCTTGTTATATAGACCACATATTTTTATTTATTCATTTTTTTTAATTTTTTGATCACGTGACTTGTGTGTGCGCATGCGTGGTTCATCTTTGTTTCAACTATTATATGGTCTATATTTGCTTCGAACTAATTATATAATCTTTAATCATCTACTTTGATCAACTTTTTCTTCTAAGGTTTAATTGAAACTCTTGAACTTAATTTGATTGAGTATATATATACATACATACACACATATATATATTTTGATAAAATTGACAAATTATACTAGAGATGTATACAAACGAGTAGTTAATATTTTATATATTTAACTCACATGTATCTTTACCTTGCATAAGTTGAGGTTCGAACCTGTTTCGTTGATAAAGACATAAATACTCTTACATAAAAGAACCTGGTACCAATAGACTTGACGATCAAATATATTCATGTAGAATACATGCGTATATATACCACTAAAGATTTTATTTGACTATTGACCGAAGAAGAATAACATTTTTTTTTTCTTTGTGTTTGTTATTGTTTTTGTGTTTGCTTCCTCATTGCATTATCAAAAAGTGTTAACTTTGTAGTCATCTAATAAAATCTCCATTCAATGTATTGGAGGATTATTCAAGTCATTAGATGTAATTCTCTTTACTTTTTATATTCATTAAATATTAAATTTATACATTCATGCATCTCTATATAACTTCCATTTGAAGATAAACGCAAACTCTAATAAACTAAAACTCATAGTCAAATAGTCTTGATTAATTAGTTCTTTGAATATATATATATATATGCTGATTTGAGGGTAAAATGGTAATTTTATCCATGAGCACGTAGTTTGACAAGTAACCTCAATTAAAAGGCGGCGCCGTTTTCCAGCTCAGATACTACGTGCGTGATCAAACAAATCAACGGCTATGATTATGTCAACGACCGACACCACCAACCTGTCTTTTTTTTGGCTATATTTGGAAAAATAAACTTTGACTTTGTTCACCATATTTGACACGTGGCCACTTGTTAGTGGACATTTACCCTATGTAGACTTGTAGTTGTAGTAATATTTTATCATATTAATCCCTACACTTTCTCTATATTCTAGAAACCAATTTAACGTTATTATAAGGGGTTGTTAATGAAAACCTCCACTAAGCCAAGCTCATAGCTCAACAACATAACCTGTCTTAGCGGTTAGGCCGCTCATCTTGGCAAAAAAAACATAACCTCACTTATTTAAGATCGAAATAGAAATTTTTATTATCCCGAGTTTAATTCCTTATTTGGATAAGCTTTCAGGAAGCCCAAAAACACTTTTTTATAAGTTAAGTGCTTTTGAGCTCAAAAAAGTTATTTTGTATAGTTTTCTGAAAAAAAAATTGTTTTTTAACCTTTTTTTTTTTTTAAAACTTCTGCTTTTACAGAAAAAGCTAATCCAAACACAAAATACAAAAAAATGCTTAACTTACTCTGGATAAGCATTTTTTTTCCAAAAGCACTTCTACTAAATTAGAAAAAAAACCACTTTTTTGAGAAGCCAATCTGAACAAGGCATAAATCATTTTTGCAGTAAAGTAGTGATAATGGATCCCTGATGTGAGCTTAGGCTTATCATTCAAGTCCTGTGTCCTCAAATAAGGGTGAAGGTTGAATATTCACTTTTTGTTCCTGTGCATGACACTGATTCGTGGCTTGTCACTTTATTTAAAAAAAAAAAAAACTTCCACTAATTAAGCACTGATGGCAGTTTCGTTAATAAGTTAAAGTCATAAGGGTATTTCCGTCATGAAAAAAGTCAGTACAATTCATATATATAAACATGTTCTCTTCTCTCGATCTTTTCTAAGAATCAAAAGAAAAAAAAAACCAGAGCTTTGTTTCGATCTCTAATGGCGGCTCGCCGAAATCGAGGAAGAAGAGAGGAACTACGAGCTTGAAGCTTGGTTGGCTGTAGGATTCCCTCTCTGAACCTCTCTGTCCGAATTTGCAACCCGATTAACCCCGATTCACTTCCCATTTCCCTCTGAAAATCCCCAATTTCTTTGCATTCTGAAGAGGGGAGCCCTAGATTGAGTGTTGAGGATGTGGAGGAAGGCGATGAAGGCGCTGAGTGTCAATCTCTGCGCCTACGTGCCGGGGTCTGAGATGGATAGTAGGCCTTCGCCTGGTAAGCAGGTGGAGAAGGTCTCCGGCCTGTCGGCTAATTCTGAGAAGAAGGATACCACGGAGGTTGTTGTTGTTGTTTTTTCTTTTTTTTAAATATCAATTTGTTGTTTTTTTTTGTTTAATTCTCTATGTGTGTGCGTTCGTGTGTGTTTTGGATTTGTATTCTGTTGATCTTTGGTGGGATTCTCACGAGTGGATGTTTTTGTTTATCCTTAAGTTTGTTTTTCTGCATCTCTTTGAGGTGATGGTTTCTCAAATTTTCATTTTGGTTTCCTCTTTCTGATTTTTGGAAAAAAAAATGTTTTTTTTCTCAGATGTGGCTGTAGATCTTCAAAGGTTTGCTTTTCTCCCCCTTGGTCTTTGGTGAGAATTTCAGGACTGTTGTTTGTGTTTGTTTTCTCCACAAATTTGTGTTTTTTTTTTTCTGTTTTTTTATATTTTATTTTTCTTTCTTCCAAATTTTTTAAACAAAATCTTTCCACATATGGGAGTAAGACCTTCAAAGATTTGTTTTTTCTCTAAAGAAATCTCTGTTTTTTTATCCTTTTTTTTTCTCTGTATATGCTTGCTGTTTTCACCTCTGTCTTTGTTTATCTCACTCTTGTGAGTTGATTTTCATTTTCATTTTTTCATTTTTTTTTGTTGTCTAAGTTTTAGCAAATTCATGTTTATGTTTCTTGCTTGTTCTATTATCGTGTCAGGCGGGTCAGCAAGTAAGGCATAGTTTATGTTAGTGTGATGTTTGTTGTTGTTATTGTTGTTGTTTTTGTTTTTCTAGAATTTTGACAAGTCTTGTTGATCCTTTTTTCCTTGCTTGCTGATTGCTTTTCTTTGAAAACAAAGCATAAAAATGACGAGAAACATTTTTTTCTCTAAAATACTTCCTACCTTTTTTCCCTGATGTATTCTGAAATGTTAATTTATTTCTAATATCACACTATTCAAGTATTAATGTGCAATTACATGGCATGATGTTGGAGGAATATGAAATATTGGAGTTTATAATTCTAAGCAGACAATTTTGGATTCTCAGTTATCTTTGAGATGAAGTGGACCTGTGCATTGTTTATTAGGAATGATCGTCACCATTAGGAATGACAACCACATGATAATGGGTTCCCTCAATTCTTCTGAATTTTTTTGTGCTTGTTCCTTTGATTGTCCTGATGCAACTAATCATGTCACTAGAATGTCAGACTTTTGGTTCATTTGCATGATTGCAGTAGATGTCGTATTGACAATTTTTTTTTTGTTTTGTACTCCAATCTTTGACTGGTTTGATGAAACTCGTAGTCTCACCAAAATATTGGAAGTATGCATTCATACCCAGCCGTACCATAGCAATTTTCAGCATGAGAAGATTCTACAATATTAAAAAACATTAGACTGTATCTTGTCTCTTATTGGTTCAGGTTCAAGTGAGTAGAATGTGGTGGAGTATATCTCTGTTGTGTTCATATGTCTAGATTATTTAAAGTTTCTATGGGTAGAACCACATGAATTATTTGTGTCAACTTGCATCATCTCACTGGAATTTTACATTACCCAACTTTCTCTCTCAAGTCATTGATTGATGCAAGAACATTGGCTTTTGCTAGTCTATTTGGAGCATTAATATGGCTTTCTTGATGTCTTTGTATGAAGAGTTAAACTAAAGAAAAATTTAAAATGTTTATTATCAATGACTCTAATCAGTAACTAAAATATTATTTTGTCTCAAGTGCTGACTGTTTGATTGTAATTTTGGATTTCACAGAACTTTTGTGCTATTTGTCGCACCACCATCAACACGGGTCAAGCCTTTTTTACTGCAGAGTGCTCGCATATCTTCCACTTCAAGTGCATTGGATTAAATGTGAAACATGGTAATCACGTATGCCCAATTTGCAGAGCAAAATGGAAGGAAGTCCCATTCCATGGCTCTCAGAATTCCGATCATTCACATGGTCGAGCCAGAGTGAGGCCAGTCAATGTGCCCCATGACCAGGATTATACGATGATCATCAGACCTCCATACCGTGATTCCTCCCGCAGAAAAGCCAACCTCGCATCTTTGTATCAATCTTCGGAACCGGCTTCTTTTGATGATGATGAACCTCTTAATCTGCAGTCTAACACCACCAAAGAAACTAGGCATGGATGTGCTGACAAAGTAGAGATGAAGACAGAACTAGAATACTCGGCCATTCCAAAGTCAGCAATAGAAGAGAATTTTGCCGTATTGATCCATCTGAAGGCACCAAGGGCTGATACAGAACATATCCCTGGTAAAACCACTCGTGCTCCAGTTGATCTTGTCACAGTTCTTGATATTAGCGGCAGCATGGCTGGTTCCAAACTAGCACTTCTAAAGCGGGCTATGGGATTTGTAATCCAAAACCTTGGACCATCTGACAGGCTATCAGTCATTGCATTCTCTGTGACCGGTCGTCGCCTTTTTAACCTTCGCCGGATGACTGAATCTGGCCGACAGCTAGCCCTCCAAGCTGTTAATTCTTTGGTGGCCTCTGGAGGGACTAATATTGCTGATGGCCTCAGGAAAGGTGTCAAGGTGATTGAAGAACGCAAGGAGAAGAATCCAGTTTGCAGCATTATACTCCTATCTGATGGGCAAGACATTTACAATATCGCCGGATCTTCTAGTCCTAGCCAAACAGAGTACCGATCGCTTTTGCCACCCCCGTTTTGGGATAAGACAGACAATCAGATTCCTGTCCATGCATTTGGTTTCGGTTCTGATCATGATGCAGCAGCATTGCACTTTATCGCAGAAACCACTGGTGGTACCTTTTCTTTCATCGAGGCTGAGAAGGTTATACAGGATGCATTTGCACAATGTATTGGGGGGCTCCTTAGTGTGCTGGTGCAAAAGCTGCATGTGGTGGTGGATTGTGTGCACCCTGGAGTGCAACTCACTGATGTGAAATGCGGCAGCTATTCCAGTCAGATGGCGAGCGACAAGCGAAGAGGATCAATCAATGTTGGAGACTTGTATGCAGATGAGGAGCGTGATTTTCTTGTTTATGTAAATGTCCCAGAAGCTCATCATGAAGATGCAACTGCACTACTGAGATTGTGTTGCTTCTATCAAGATGCAGTGTCAAATGAATCAATGCACTTGAAAACCCAAGAGGTACTGCTTCAAAGGCCGGAAACTGTCAGGGAACAAAAAATGTCACTAGATGTTGATCGGCAGAGGAACCGAATTTTTGCTGCAGAGGCCATGGCTGCTGCTCGGGCCGCAGCAGAGCGCAATGCGCTCGCTGAGGCTGTGTCTATACTTGAGAATCATAGAAAGATGGTGTCGGAATCAGCAGCTGCCAATGCAGGTGATCAAATGTGCTTGGCTTTGGATGCTGAGATGAGGGAAATACAAGAGAGGATGGCTAATCGACAACGATATGAGTCATCCGGCCGAGCTTATGTGCTATCAGGATTGAGTTCACATTCATGGCAAAGAGCAACCGCACGCGGTGACTCGACACAGAGCTCAACCTCAGTTCATGCTTACCAGACACCTTCCATGGTCGAAATGATAGGCCGATCTCAAATTCTGCAAACAAAACCTCATCATCGCAGATAGCCTCAAAAGCCGAAGCAAATTGGGTTTCGACGACTTTCTGTAGTTAATTTTGTTGTCATTGTTCAATTAAATAAACTAAAATTTGGTGTGTGCCAAATCTTCATTGTCAAATATCAATATCATGAAATTTGGCTCAATGAATGAAGTCTTGTGATTAGAACATAGAACAATGTATGTGTGAATTTAGTTTGAATTCATGTAAGTCCAATACCTTGCAATTAATATAAATTTAATTCATTATATATATATATATATATATATCTTTTGAATAGCATAAATGGCAGCGTACCCCATTGAGGCAGTGTACAACAAATTTTTTTTTTTTTTTTCGAAAAAATAAACCAAAGCTTTCTCTCTCTCTTTTTTTTTTTTTTCTTCTGTTTTGTTGCTCCCCTTTTTTGTTATGTTGTCTCCCTCACCCATGGTGAGCTTTCTCAGTTTGGTCTTTCTTTTTTGTAAGGATTTTCTTTTTTTTAAGTTTGTTCAGTTTTTTTTTTTATTCAATAAATCATGATTTATTCATTTTATTTGAAAAAACAATAACTTTATTATGAGAAAATAAAAATGACATTGGAAGAATTTTAAGAAAAAATATAAAAAAAATTATAAGAA
The DNA here is from genome assembly GCA_020875875.1 of Dioscorea alata. NCBI lineage: Eukaryota > Viridiplantae > Streptophyta > Magnoliopsida > Dioscoreales > Dioscoreaceae > Dioscorea > Dioscorea alata. The sequence goes on along the minus strand of CM037024.1, from coordinate 313,411 downwards.
CAGGGCAGAAATTCCAAATATCTCCCCCACTTCTGTTTGCTTTAGTCATGGATGCCCTCAGTGCAATGTTTAATCATGCGCTAAATTCTAGAATCTTGGTTGGCGTTCCACTTGGGGAACAGGTAAATATCTGTCATTTCTTATATGCAGATGACCTCATTGCTGTGTCACTAGGAGGTGATGAAGACCTCAGGATCATAAAATTAATTCTTTTGTTATTTGAAGGCATGTCGGGCCTTTCTATAAATTTTCACAAATCCTGCCTCTACACTTCCATTTGGGGCACTCCACCAGACCAATCCTCCTTTGCAACCCTAAATTGCTCACATGGAATTCTCCCAGTTACTTACTTAGGAATTCCCATTTCTGGACGACGGCCGAGACGACAAGATTGGGAATCACTTGTTGCTCGGATCAGAGCAAGATTATCCACTTGGAAAGCCAACTTCCTATCCTTAGGAGGTCGCTTAACCCTGGTTAATTCCGTCCTTACGGCAATGCCAACTTACTGGATGTCTATGTTCAAGCTCCCAACTTGGGTCATTAAGGCTATTGATCGCATTCGACGAGATTTTTTATGGCGAGGACCTGACATCGATAACCCTAAATGTCGTCTAGTCAGTTGGAGTAGAATTTGCAGACCCCGTAACCAAGGTGGTTGGGGAATCATTGACATTGAGCTATTTAATGTAGCTCTCTTGGGCAAATGGTGGTGGAAAACCCTCAACTGTCATTCTTGGTGCGGTTCCCACATCATTCAATTCAACTACTTCCGAAATACGCCTATGTGGAATCTGCATACTAGAAATGATCGGAGGAAATCCTTCTTTTGGCAAGCTTCACCTCCCGAGAAGAGACAGAAGTTGGAGCCAGCAGCTGAGGCAGTGAGGAGGGCTATCCACTTCACTAGCACACCCACTGGCGACGAACGCGATCAGGAGACCCAGGGCCCAGACCAGACTACCGGCTAGCTTCCTTTTTCTCCCCACACTCTTTTATCTCTGGGCGGAGTCCTTCTTTTGCCCAAGGTTTCTTTCTTTGCTTTCTGTTGTGTGTGCTTGTTTTGGACTGTGTTTTTTCTTTCTTTTTGCATTATGTCTTTCTGTAGTTTCCACCTCTAGTGGACTTCTGTACTTTGGCTTGAGGTTTGTATGTTTGTGTGCTTGTTGCAATAATATTTGTGGTTAATCCACTTCGTCAAAAAAAAAAAAAAAAAAAAAAAAAAAACATAAGTTATAGCATTTCAACATGGTGGCCAAATAAATTCATAAAAATTTAATTGTTAAGTAAATTTACTTAATAATTAAGATTTAGAAAATTATTACTATTTTAAAAAATAAAATCCTAATTATAAATAATTAAGTTTTATTAGTATTAATTAATTTAATTAGTTCAAACAAAATATTTCCTGCTCTAATTCAATATTTGAAAATATTATTTAAAAAAAATATAAAAAAGACAAACAAGTGATTATTAATTCCATCAGGGGTCTCAGGATTTAAATCTAGCTGTTCATTTGCCTCGGGATAAGAGTTCCGACAAAGTATAGAATGATTAGTATCAACTGAGGAAGTTGGAGAGCTCGTCTCTCGAGTGCTCGATGGCCGCCAAGAATGGCGACGAGAAGAGGATCCGACGAGACGGCGCCGGCGGCGATGAGGACGAGGAGGAGGAAGAGGAGAATGAGGAGGTGATGATGGAGGCGTGGGAGAGGGCGTACGCCGATGAGAGGTCCTGGGAATCGCTTCAAGAGGATGAGTCTGGCCTCCTTCGTCCCCTCGACACGGCTTCCATCCTCCACGCTCACTACCGTCGTCGCCTTCTCCGGCGTGCCTCCGCCCCTGCCTCGTCTCGGATCCAGAAGGGGCTTATTCGGTATCTCTATCTCGTCATCGATCTCTCCCGGGTGTGTTTTCTTCTTTTTTATTGGAGTTTTGTTTTGATTCAATCGAGATCGGTTTGATGAAGAAAGGAAGGGCATGGTTGGATTTGTGTCAAAAAAAAGAATTTTTAGTTGTTTTCCCTTGCTGCTGCTTCGAGAGATCCATGAAGTAGTTCCGATCATACTGTATGCATAAATTAGCTACCTTTCTTTAATAACAGAGCTAAACTCATCTACGATCTGTGTGACATAGTAGTTTAATTTCCCAATTTTAATGAACAATGTGTATAAACGACTAATTCTATCTTTATTCAGGCTTGGGAGCAATTTTATTCCTTTTGAATCTTTAACTTGTTTTCCATCTTTCATTTCTTCATCATAAAACAGCATGAAAAGTGCAATGATCATGTATAGTATATGGCAAATGTAGTTATGTTTTAGTATCTTTGTTGTAATCCTTTGAAAGAAGCCTATGCAAGATGAAATGGAGCATAACAGCATCATATAGTCAACTTATCTTCTCATAAATTGAATTCTTTGATGATAGCGAAGACTGACAGAGTCAACTTGCTTGTTGACGAAGTAGAAACAGATTTTTGTTCTATGATTTGCTTTCTGATCTTTTCCCCCAAAAGTTTGTTCTTTATTGGAAAAGCTGAATATAATTGTGACCCATTGTTTTAGCTCAAATGTTTAGATCTGTTTCACTGATTTACTAGTTGATGCAGGCAGCTTCTGAGACAGATTACCGGCCTAGTCGAATGGCTGTGGTCTTAAAAGGCGCTGAGACATTTATAAGGGAATTCTTTGATCAGAACCCGTTGAGCCATATTGGTCTAGTGATCATTAAAGATGGTGTTGCTCAGCGCCTAACAGATCTTGGAGGTACTCCGGATTCACAGATTAAGGCTCTGATGGCTAAGCGGGAATGCTCAGGGGATGCTTCCTTGCAGAATGCTTTGGAGCTTGTTTGTGACTATCTGGGTCAAGTGCCGTCATACGGTCACCGTGAGGTCTTAATCTTGTATTCTTCTCTCAATACCTGCGATCCTAGGGATATAATGGAGACAATTGAGAAATGCAAGAAAGACAAAATAAGGTGTTCCGTAGTTGGCCTCTCAGCTGAAATTTACATTTGCAAATATATTTGTGAAGAGACTGGGGGTTCCTATACAGTTGCGCTGGATGAGGTGAGGATGGCGTCCCAATCTTCATTTCCTTTTGTTGGAGGTCATAATGTGTTCCACAATAATATTCAATTTGATAATTTTATATTGGCAGTCTCATTTTAAGGAATTATTACTGGAGCATGCACCGCCTCCTGCTGCAATCGCAGAATATGCTGCCGCAAATTTGATCAAGATGGGTTTCCCACAAAGAGGAGCGGATGGTGTTATAGCCATTTGCTCTTGTCATAAGGAAGCCAAGGTCGGTGGTGGTTACACCTGCCCAAGATGTAAAGCGCGTGTCTGCGAGTTACCAACTGAATGCCGGCTTTGTGGATTGACTCTTGTATCTTCTCCCCATTTAGCTAGGTCTTATCATCACCTTTTCCCAGTAACACCATTTAATGAGGTTACCTCCATGCCTTTAAATAAAACACTTCGGAAGACTCCACAAGCCTGTTTTGGATGCCAGCAAAGCCTTGGGAACCAGGGTAAGTGTATAAAATGCCTGGCAGTATCAAATTTGTGCAAAGCTGATTTAATATATGATTTTTTTGTCATATTTGAGCACTTATTTTTTTAGGTTTCATGCCCGTTCACGTATATATATTTAAGATTTATAGTATGAGCAAGTATTTTTTGTTCAGAACATGCTTATATTTCTGACTGCATCTGCAATCCAAACCAGTATAGTTGATTGGGATAACTATCGTGTAGCAAAATTGTGGGGGAAATACTTCTTTAGTGTTCTTGTAACTTTTGATGCAATTCATTCTGAAATCATTATGCAAGTTCACTATCAAGTATGAATTTTGACCTATTGCTCTTCAATGAAAACTGCAAGGAGAACACATCGAAATGGTCGAATTATCTGTAACCATACTTGCTTTTGGACTCACCAACTGCATAATATTTGGCTAGTATGGTATAAATGTTTTAGAATGGCAAACTCCTTATATTTCTTTTCTGGTTTTGATAGTTATCTTATAATTGATAACTTGAACTATATCGTCTGCCACAATTTATCTGCCAATGTTAAAGTTGTTTCTTGCTCATGCTGTTTGTTGCCTAATGGCTCTCATCCATGCAGGAAGCAATTCCGTTCTTTATGTTTCGTGTGGGAAATGCAATCAACTGTTCTGCCTCGACTGTGACATTTACATTCATGAAAGCTTGCATAATTGCCCGGGCTGTGAAAGCCAGCGTGAATCAAGATCATATGATGCCAAAGCATGACAATATTTTTTGAAGCACTGAAATGCCGCAATTCCACCAAAGACTGTTGAATTATTTTTTATAAGTTTCTTTATAACAGAGTTGCATGTTGCATTAGTCGCCGGAGGCTGTCCGGACAACGGCCGTGAGTTCAAAAGCCAATTCTTTTTTTAATTTATCAAAACAGATGTGTATTTTTAGTCTGAAGTAGCAACTCACTTGGAATGGCTAACATTTTGTACTAGGATATTATTCTCATATTTATTTGACAGGTATATGAAAAATACTACTGTTTTTGCAACCTTTTGTTATCTTCTTGTGATCAATTAATATGATGTTGGGGTTCAAATTGGATTTGGTATCCTTTACCCTTTTAGTTTGACTAATCCAAAATGTAGCTCATGTTTTCAATAACATTATGAGTGTTGCATTTTAAACAAGTTTCACTTGCTTCTTGTCCAGATTCCATTAACATCCTATTTGGATTCATTCATTAATCATAAGATGATAACCAAGGACTTAATATTTTTATGACTAGTACTGTGTTCTACACCAATGATTGTATAATTTTTTGTTTTAATATTTGTGCATTATAATTGAGTGTTAGCTGGCTTTTTGTCCAGATTTCATGAACAACATGCATGAGCATCTTATTCGATCCATTCATTAATCATAAGTTAATTACCAAGAAGTTATATATATATATATATGACTGGTTGACTATTCTACATCAACAATTCTTATTTTATGTAAATGCTTGGCATTATAACAGTTTTTTTTAAATAAAAATAGATAAATCATGTTTCGTTTCTTTATTATTTTAATAAATTACTGACTTATTGAAAAAAAAAAAACGAAACATCCAACAACAGTAGAAAAAATATATTTAAACAAGAAACTGCATCTGGTCATAAATAACTGAAAAAATGACTTCTACCTAAAACATAAAAAATATATTCAAACAAGGAACTGTATCTGGTCATAAATGGTGGCTGTACTAAGTTACTAACCCAAACACCTGACATCACTAATTAGCTATCATCCTTCTATATTTCTTGTCAATTATGTCTATAAATACATGTGGCTTCAAATTGAAAGATATCAAGTTAAGGGCAAACTACAGCAGTAATCAATGGAGAAATCTGCAGAAAAAGAGCACCCCAGGGAGGCATTTGGCTGGGCAGCAAGAGACACATCTGGTGTTCTCTCTCCGTATCATTTCTCCAGAAGGTAAATATAGATTTATAACAATCAATGACAATGTAAATTTCATTTACTCTCTGATTAATTTTGATTACCATGTTTATGTTCATCCAGGAATCCAACTGCAAAAGATGTTTGCATTAAAATTATATACTGTGGAATCTGCCATTCTGACCTTCATTTCTGCAGAAATGACTGGAAATTCTCTGTATATCCTCTTGTTCCTGGGTATGTCTCTCTCTCTCTAATCCTTTTTCTAATTAATAATTAATTTAGCTTAATCTCATGCATAATTTATGATTTAAATCATAGGCATGAGATTGTGGGGATAGTAACAGAGATTGGAAATGAAGTTCAGAAGTTCAAAGTGGGAGACAAAGTGGGAGTTGGTTGTATAGTAGGAGCTTGTGATACTTGTGAACAATGCACCAATGACTTGGAGAATTACTGTGATAAAACAATCCTAACATACAACTATATATACCATGATGGCACAAGAACATATGGTGGATTCTCCGATGAAATAGTTGTCGAAGAGCATTATGTTCTTCGGTTTCCCGACCGGCTGCCAATGGATGGCGCAGCACCATTGTTCTGTGCCGGGATTACCGTTTATAGTCCTCTTAAGTATTATGGTCTTGATAAGCCTGGAGTGCATGTGGGTGTAGTTGGTCTTGGTGGTCTTGGCCATTTGGCTGTCAAGTTTGCCAAAGCACTGGGTGTCAGAGTCACTGTGATTAGTACTTCTCCAAGAAAGCAGAAAGAAGCCATTGATTCTCTTGGTGCTGATGCTTTTCTTGTTAGCACTGATGAACTCCAAATGAAGGTATGTGTATATATTTGGTGTAAAACTGTGTTGATTTGGTTGTTTGATTTTGTTAATGTGGATGAATTTTTAGGATGCAATGGGGAGCATGGATGGCATAATAGATACAGTGTCAGCAACACATGCATTGATGCCATTGATTGATTTGTTGAAGAAGCATGGGAAGCTGGTCATGGTGGGAGCTCCTGAGAAACCATTGGAGATTGAAATGTTTCCTTTTCTTATGGGTAAGTGAACTGAATCCAATCTGAATTGAATTGAATTGAATTGAATTGAATTGAATCGGATTTATGCTGATAAATTGGACTTTATTATTCTGTTATCGTCATTTCAGTAGTGAAAGACACATAGACAATATTAACAACTTGTATGGGCAAATGTGTGACCTTGTGAAACATTAAAAACTAAGAAGACTAATAAAGTTAATTTGAAATTGATAAACATATTCTATTACATACACTTAAGTTGGAACATCTTAGTAGAACATAGTAGTAGAATGGAGTGAATTAAGAGTGTGTCATGATAAGAAGAGATTGGTGAGGAGGCGGCACGAAAGCAGTATGAGAATTGCTAATTAAGTTTTTTCCAATCTATAGCTATGATACCATTATAATATCACAACCAAATACAATACATATATATTAATAATGTTTTAATTATGTTTGGCAGGAAGAAAGCAAGTGGTGGGGAGTTGCACAGGAGGAATTAAGGAGACACAGGAGATGCTTGATTTTGCTGCAGAACATGGTATAACTGCAGACATTGAAGTAATTCCCATGAGTTATGTGAACACAGCCATGGAAAGGCTTTTGAAGGGAGATATCAAGTATCGATTCGTCATTGATATCGCAAATACATTGAACTCAAATTAATTAACTTGTATGATGTTCTCAGTGTTTGAATTTTCATGAGTACTCAATAAAATGAACTTCGATTACTGTCAAGATTTGAAACTGTGTTTAGTTTCAGTATTTCTGCTAAACTCTATTGAACAAAATGTAAAATTCTTGATAAGCCAAATTGAAAATAAAATAAAATAAAATTATACTCATCAATCATCACCATTGAGTATTACTGAAATCATATTAAAATCAACCATTATCTGGTAATTAAAAGTGGATAAATTAAAAAAAAAAAAAAAAGAAGTCATTCCTTCTGTCATTCAACTTTGAATTATTCTTTTCCGGGTCTAAATAGCCATTAATTAGAAACATTATCATGCTAAATCATGTTGTTTGAGCATTGACTTTCATATTTTTTAGTTCTCTGACAATGTCTAGTTCAACATTAACAATAATCATATCTGCATTAGACTAGTTCCACTCTCAATTACTTAATTATTTTTTTGTCGAGATTTCCATCAATTAGAGCTAATAGTTTGTCTTGAAGCAATCACTACTAATTTCAGAGCTTAGAGCTTCAAACCAATTGAGTTCATAAACCATTTCATATTAAAATCAAGTAGTTCTCTTTCATTCATTCATCTCAATCTTTGCTAGATTTTTTTACTAATCCAAGGTTCATAAGAGGTGCACGTGAAGAACGAAGTCCCATGATTAATAATGAAGAAAAGGGAAGAAATAGAAAAGTTTTAGTCACATGAGGTACCATTCCATTAAATTTATATCACAAGATACTTGATGAACAACAGCAACAATAAGTTGTGCAAGTGCATGCTTTAAGTTTTAATGGTTGAGAAGCCTCTGAATTTATCAACATGGCTGCTTATTCCAATTCAAGATTAATGAGGTCAGTGATTCTTCTCCATTACTTGATTTTTTAGATGTTCGAATTCTATAATTCATTGATTTCTTATTGTTTTTCCTTCAGATTTGAAGATGATATTGAATCCAAACCAAGAACAATGTTCACTTTGTCGAAATCTAACAAGGTGTACCCTGAGAAACAACAGCAGAGCTTGAAACATAAAGTGTTATCAAGAGTCTTCTCAGAGGACTACTCGTCGGCAAAGCTAAAGAAGAAGATATTAGATCCCCGGGGATCAATAATTCATCGATGGAACAAAATATTCCTCCTTGCTTGCATCGTCTCTCTCTTTGTCGATCCTTTATTTTTCTACTTGACCGAAACTCAGAGCTCTGATTGTATAAACATTGATACTCCACTTGAGGTGGTACTCACTATCATAAGGTCTTTAGCAGATGTTTTCTATGCAATGCACATCTTCATCAACTTCCGAACTGCCTATGTCGCTCCGTCGTCCCGTGTTTTTGGTCGAGGAGAGCTCATCATTGACCCTTCCAAAATCGCTTGTCGATATATCAATTCCAAGTCCTTCTGGCTTGATCTCTTCGCCGCATTACCACTCCCTCAGGTAACATATATCTTGAAAAAATAATAGCTCTGAATCCTCTGATACCATATTATATATATACACATATACATAAAGACAATATGAATTTTTTTTTCTTTGATTTCAGTTCATGATTTGGTTTGTGATTCCGGGTTTGAAAGGTTCGATGATAAGAAACACGAAGAACATTATTCAGTTAATCATAATTGTGCAATACATCCCGAAACTTTTTTTAATCTTTCCACTTTCATCACAAATTGTGAAGAGCACCGGAGTTTTGCTTGAAACTGCATGGGCAGGAGCAGTATACAACTTGATACTTTACATGCTTGCAAGTCATGTAAGTATTTCAAAAACTAAATTTCATTGTATTTTATATAGTTCATCAGTTAATTCATAAAAAGATATGAATAGGTTCTTGGAGCTTGTTGGTATTTGCTAGGAATTGAAAGAAAAGAAGGGTGTTGGAGAGAAGCATGCCAACTTCAAAGCTCATTATGTCAGTTTGATTATTTCGATTGTCAGAGTATAAGCGATACACGAAATACATGGTACCAATCGAGTAATTTGTCGGATATGTGCAGTCCAAACAGTTCTTTCTATGATTTTGGAATTTATGGTGAAGCTCTCAGCTCTAGAATTACATCCTTGAACTTCTTTCACAAGTACTTTTATTGCTTATGGTGGGGTTTGAAAAATCTAAGGTGAAAACAAACAAACAAACAAACAAAGAGTTTCTTTTATGTTATTATTATGTCATACATATATGATTAATCAACTTGAAATTGTTACAGTTCTTTGGGACAGAATCTATCAACTAGTACTCGCATTGATGAGATTATCTTTGCAATAATTATTGCAATTCTTGGCCTTGTGCTATTTGGACTTCTCATTGGTAACATGCAAGTAAGTGCATGCATTGTTGTTGATCATTTTTTCCTTTTCTTTTCTTGACTTTTTTGATTAAACTTTTTACTGAGTTTGATCATGAAAACAGTCATATTTGCAATCTACCACAGTAAGAATAGAAGAATGGAGGATCAAGAAAACAGACACTGAACAGTGGATGAGGCATCGGCAGCTACCTTCCGATCTCCGGCAGTATGTTCGCAGATACGAGCAATACCGATGGTTGGCTACTCGAGGAGTGGATGAAGAAGCACTCCTCAACAGTCTTCCAATGGATCTCCGGAGAGATATCAAACGTCATCTTTGTCTTGACCTTGTGCGTCGGGTAAGTATTGAAATAAATGTCAGTTATTACCATCACTTTAACAAGAGAGTCAGTATTTCATTTCTCTCCCAATTTAAGGATTAAACTTAAGTTTTTGGATTGAATTCAAGGTGCCGTTATTTGACCAAATGGATGAGAGAATGCTAGATGCAATATGCGAGCGGTTGAGACCGGCATTATACACAGACGGCACATATGTAGTGCGAGAGCTTGACCCAGTGAACGAGATGATATTCATAATCAGAGGCCACTTAGACTCCACCACAACCGACGGCGGCCGCACTGGTTTCTTCAACTCTTGCCGCATTGGCCCCGGGGACTTTTGCGGCGAGGAGTTACTAACATGGGCTCTTGATCCTCGTCCTACCGCTTGCCTTCCTTCTTCCACTAGAACTGTCCGTGCAATCTCCGAGGTCGAGGCTTTCGCTCTTGTATCTAGTGATCTCAAATTTGTTGCTTCACAATTCCGCCGTCTTCATAGCAAGCAACTGAGACAAAAATTCAGGTTTAAGTCATACATATAACCACATGATCTTTAGATGAAACAAAATTATTTTGTTTATCATTCTCTTTTTCATTCAGATTTTACTCGCACCATTGGCGAACATGGGCAGCATGTTTTATTCAAGCAGCATGGAGGAGACACAAGAGAAGGAGATCATTAAAAGAACTTAATGAGGCAGAAGGAATCATTGAATTGATGGAGTTTGAGGAAACAGAGTCAGAGACTAATGTACCAAATCCAGGACCAGAAGCCTTTGTTGCAAGGCTTGTGGCAAGCTCAAGGAGAGGAACAACAGCTGAAGATGTTATTGTAGGCATGGCCAAACCATTGAAGAAACCAACTGAACCAGACTTCAGTGTAGATGAAGACATTTGAATTCATAATTAATATTTCATAGTCAATCTTGAATACATTGTCTTATATGATAACATGAACAACAAGCAAGTGCCACTGCTCTGGTTTATTATAAGACTCTGTCATGTGTAGTCATAATAAATTCAATATCAAGCTTCTCTTCAAATTATTTATTTATTTATGATCAAAATGAATAAACCACAATTTGATTGAAAAAGAATAGACAACTATAAAAAGTGAAGACAAAGTACCTAGTACAAAAGTAAAATTAAAACCGATATAAAGTGAGACACAATAACAAAAAAACAAGATGCAAGATCCACTAAAGGTGGATAAATAATTGCAAAATACAAAAGAGAATACAACAATCAATCGTACTAAAAAAATAATCTTATAATGAATTATTCATCCATGGTGGCAAACCGAGTGACAAAGTTTCTTATGTTTTCTCATATTATTTGCATGAAATTTGAGAAATTCAAGACTTCACTCCACATTGTTACGAGAATTCATAAACTTTATTTGTTAAAAGCTATAACGAAAAAAAAAACAAAGTTAATTTTCAAGATAATTGAGATTGGCAAAAATAAAAAATTATAATATAAAATGAATAAACAACAATTTAATTGAAAAGCATAGACAACTAAAGGTGGATAAATAATTGCAAAACCAAAAGGAGAATAGAACAGTCAGTCGTACCAAAAAAATAATCTTATGATAGATTATTCATCTATGGTGGCAAACTGAGAACCAATAGTAGTACTTAGTGGGTGGTAAAATTTGTTATATTTTCTCATAATTATTTGCATGAAATTTGAAAATTTCAAAATCTCACTTGACAGTGTTACCAAAGTTCATAAGTGCATTGTTATCCCAACACATACTAAAAATAAATAAATAAATAAATATATATATAAATCATACATATTAAAAACATAGTCATATAACACATATCTAACATTAATAATGTGTGATAATATGGTACAACATTGGACTAGATCCATACAAAAAATTGTTTTAGACCCCACCAAATAGGACATGAGGAAGGAAGAGAGGAAAAAGAAAGGGGGAACATTGGCTGAATGAATGCAAGCTCCATCAGTCATAGTGAACCTTATCCAATCCAAGCCATGTTGACTCCCAAGCCTTGCTTGCTTGTTGTTCTCTTTGGATCCTCTACAATTCACATAAAATAAATTAATGAAAATGAAAATAAAAATAAAAATGAAAATGAAAACAAAGAGCAGACACAGTCTTTGCACCAAATGATGGTATCCTGCTTTTCTGCTTTGTTGCTTGGCCTATGATTGAGATGGTGACAATCTCTGCCCTTCATATGTGCCCATTCTTTTTTGCCCTTTTTCTCTCTCTCACAATATGGAATCCTTGTAGACCTTCTCATATATATATTATTTTATTATTTATTTATTTTAATTTTTATTTAAAAAATTAAATAAACCACAAATATTATTGCAGCAAGGACACACAGAAATACAAATAGTAAAAACCAAAAAATAAGAAAAACACAACTAAAACAAACACAGTAAAAAAAAAACAAAGCAAAACCCTGGACTAATATATAATTTTATTATTTATTTATTTTATTTTTTTAAAATATAAATAAATCACAAATATTATTACAGAAAGCATATACAGAAATACAAACAGTAAAAACCAAAATACAAGAGTCTACTGAAGGTGAAAACTACAAAAGTACAGAAAATAAAAAACGCACGACCAAAACCAACACAACAAAAAACAAAAAAAAACAAATAAAACCTGTGGGCTAATATATAATTTTATTATTTATTAATTATAATTTTTTAAAAAATATTGCCACTTGTCGATTCTTGCAACCCTCTTCTTTTCCAAAATTAATCTCTCTGTTTTTTGAATAAAGTTCATGTGGACACCTGAGGCCAAAATCACTCCCTTTTTTTTTTTGCTTATTTCTTTTTCTCTGCAATCAACCAACATGAGGACAAGATAAAATAAAGCCTATAAACCATACCTTCTTCTGGGGATCATGTTAGACCTTCTCTTTTCTTTTCTTTTTTATTTAATTATTATTATTTACTATTATTTATTATTTAAGTTCTTCCTACAATCTAGGGAATGACATTTTTATAATTTTTTTGATAGTGTGCTGTAATTACTACACAGTATATGCTACTACAAAGACAAAAGAGTAAGAAGTGGGCTATCTGTACTCTCTGTCAGTACTATATGCTTGTTTTTCTCTGTTTTTTTATTTGTTATTTATTTATTTTAATGGAGATGGCAATCAGTTGAGGGAGAGCATGCTTGCAAGAGCACAATTCCCAAATAACAAAAAAGAATTTTGAAATGAAAATGCCAATTTGACTGCAAAAGAGTTATCATTATCTTTGAACATGTAATCTCTTCCAACCACTACTTGTTCTTCTTCTTCTTGACTTAGAGTTCTGTTCCTTTTCTTATTCTTATTTTTTTGTGTTTATATATATATTGTGTTTGTGTTGGTGTTGGTGTTGGTGTTGTTGTTGGTGTGATGGTGCACGTGTGAGAGAGAAAATAATAAAAAAGAAAAGAAAAAGGAAAGGAAAAAAGAGAAGGAACTTTTTATATACATATACTCTTGGAAGTGAAAAGTGGCTGCCAATACAAAGTGGGACAAGAGAGGAACAAAGAGAAGGTGTGAAAGAAAATGGAGAAAGAGGAGGGAATGAGTGTGTCAAAGTTCAAGAGGATTTGTGTGTTTTGTGGTAGTAGTCAAGGGAAGAAGAGGAGCTATCAAGATGCTGCCATTGATCTTGCTAAACAACTGGTTTGCTTTTTTACTTTGTTCTTGTTTATTTGTTTGTTTTTTTTTTTCTCATTGTTGTTTGTTTGTTCTCTGTTTTTGTTCTGAAAATGAGTGAGTAAATGAAGCTTTTTGGAATGCTTTTGCAAATGTTGGGTTTTCAGGTGTTGAAGAATATTGATTTAGTGTATGGAGGTGGGAGTGTTGGATTAATGGGCTTGATTTCTCAAGCTGTGTTTGATGGAGGAAGGCATGTTCTTGGGTATGGTTTTCTTGTTTATTTTTCTGAAAAAATTGAAGAAGAAGAAGAAGAAATGATTACTTAAAGTTCATTCATTTAATGAAAATCTTCTGATCCTATTAACCAAATCTTTTATCCATCCCTTCAGTGTGATTCCCAAGACTCTAATGCCTAGAGAGGTATGAATATATATTGTTTTTTGTTTTTATTTGTGTTTCTTATATGTAGCCTTTTTGATGTCCTATCACTGGATAAAATATCATTGCATTTCTTCACATCAGTGAATAAACAAAACAATACAAACTCCTGAGAAAACAAAAACTCAAAGCACAGATATCAATGGCTGTTCTTTAGTACTATGTTTTTTAATTTTATTTTTCTTTTGATTTTCAGATAACTGGTGTTACAGTGGGAGAAGTGAAGCCTGTTGCAGATATGCATCAGAGGAAAGCTGAGATGGCCAGGCATTCTGATGCCTTTATTGCTTTACCTGGTTTGTGTATAACCTGCATTGCCTATCACTCAATATTGCACATAAATCAATCTCCTTTTCTCTATGCTTTTTATACCAAGTGGATGTTAATGGTTGGCATTTAAACTTCCAAAGAGGAATAGAATTGAATGAAAGATACTTTACTCAATTGCATCACTTGAAAATGCACAGAAATGAACTTCTTTTCACTGTTCATTTTATACCCCAATTGGAGCTTGTTAATGGTTGCCATTGAACATTGAACTTCCATTCAGAAACAGAATAGAATTTTCAAGACACTTTCATTTTGTTCACTCTTTTATGACACATTATACACACAAATCTCAAATACTTTCACTGTTCATTATATTTGCTTTCTTGAAGTCAATTACTGAAAATAGAATTTTATCACTTAAAAATGCGCAGAAATGAACTTCTTTCCACTGTTCATTATACCCCCATTGGAGCTTGTTAATGGTTGCCATTGAACATTGATTTTCCATTGAGAGACAGAACAGAATTTTCAGGACACTTTCATTTTGTTCACACTCTTTTATGATTATCACTCATTTTTACACACAAATCTCAACTCCTTTCACTGTTCATGGTATTTGCTTTCTTGAATTCAATTACTGAAAATACACAGAAAGGAAGAACTCAAATCTCATTTGAGTTTTTACTGCACAGGAGGTTATGGTACACTCGAAGAGCTTCTTGAAGTGATTACTTGGGCACAACTGGGCATACATAGCAAGCCGGTAATTTAATTTCGATCCTACACATACACAATACACAATGCACAATGCACAATGCACAATGCACAGGTAAAATTAAGAAAAGAAGATGAGAGCTTATCATTTGTTTCAGGTTGGATTACTGAATGTCGATGGATACTACAACTCCCTGCTTTCATTCATCGACCAAGCTGTAGAGGAAGGTTTTATAAAGCCAACTGCAAGGCATATCATCGTTTCGGCTTCGAATGCAAAGGAATTGGTTGAAAAACTCGAAGTAATGTTTAAAAAACTTCAAATTATATTTACTGAATGTTTGCTTTTCAACAATTAGTATTGATTGTTTTGGATTAAATTATTGATTGCAGGAGTACTCTCCATGTCATGAAGGAGTTGCACCAAAACTGAACTGGGAGTCTGAGCAGCTTGGTCACTCTCAGATCAGTGAAATTTCAACTTAGATATATATAAAGATATCAACAACATTATGGACAACTTTTTGGCTCTCAAATGAAGAAGAACATCATGAACAACATTTTGGCTCTTAACTGCAGAAATCTAGCAAGAATGGACTTGGTTTATGATATCTTATTTCTAATGTCCAATATATATATATATATATATGCAAATGTGTGTGTCTAGCTCAACTGATCCATTTTTTGTATGATAAAACTTAGAAAGGACCTCAATATGTAAAGCTTATATATATCTATATATATTCTGGGCTGCATGCTGTATCTTAACTCTTTTGATTATAATCATATATATATATATATATTAATCTCTTACCTATTTTTTACTTTAGTGTTTTTCTAATTTTGTTTTTTAATTAATGTGTCTCGGCAGGAGAAAAAAAAAATTGAAGAAAATTTATAGCATTAATTAATGCCTCTTATTTTTACTTGCAGATATTGTGTTTTTTAATTAATTATATTGTATTACTAAAAAAAATATCCCTTTTTAAATTTTATTAGAAGTAAATGAATTTAATGGAAATTTTTACTTGTGTTAGTGGTCTATAAAAAGGATTGTTAATTATGAACTTATAAAGATAAAGAGTGAAACGGGTCGGGTATGGACCTGTTAATGCGGATCCGAAATTGTTGGCGGATTCGGGTCGTTATCAGAGGATCCGAATTCGCTATTGCGTTTTATATATCTCTCTTTTCTCCTTCGCGCCGGTGAAGACAAAGGTCCCTCGTTGAAACCCTAGTTTTCGTCTGAGGTCAGCGTTGGTTTCAATCGATAATGGTCAGTGGTCTCTCGTGCCCTAATTCGCTTTTTATTTTGGTTTTTTATTTTGGTTTTGAATGAAAGATTAGATTTTTCTCGGTGTTTATTAGATGCTCTAATGGATTGTTACTGAATTGCGTTCTAGGGTTTAATTGGGTCTGTTTATCTGATAGATTGATTGGAGTTTGACTGAAAGATTAGATTTTTTTGTGAGTGTTCATTCGATGTGTCAGCGTCATTGGATTGGTGAATTGTGTTCTAGGGCTTAATTATAGCTGTTTATTTGATAGATTGATTGGAGGTCGTGATTGTATGTGATTTAATTCTATCTTATTTCTACTCCCAAATGAAACTTTAGACAAAAGAGGAGAAACAATTGAGGTAGTGATGTCTTTGGTTTGTTTGGTTACTCAATTAGAGCTGCCTTTTTGTGCATTGTTAGAAAGAAAATTTTAGATATTTTTAAGTAAAGATTGAAATATCTACCAAAAGAATTATGGAAAAGGATGTAGAGGAAAAAAGTGGACATTTTATTGTTAGCTTTCTATGTTCTGGCCCTTCTGGGATGACTAAGATGCCAATCTTCTACTTTGTGTTAGCTTGATCTGTATGATTAATTCTCTAACATGTTCCTCTTTTACTGCAAATTGTTGTTGCCTTTATGAATAATGTCTGCATAGTTGTTTTTATTTTTGCTTTGCATTCGATACGAATATGTTATTGTTCTCTTGATTGATTTGCAGCAAGTTGGTGAATTTGTTTCACTGTCAAATTCAATATGTGTGTTGTTTTTCGTATTTACACGTGCTATTTATCGAAGATGATATGCAGACAATCATGTTGTATTTTTCTCTTGGTTCTTGTTCAATTAGGCTGCAAAACTTCTTGCTAACTTGCTAGTAATGGGCTCTGGAATACTTGGGAGGGCTGTGTTCCAAGCATATCGAAAAGCACTTGAGAGTAAGTAGAGTTTTTTCCATTGTTTGATTTTTTTCTTTTTCTTTTTTCCATTTCTAGTTTTCTAGTTCAATACCAATATGCATCACCTTTTTTTGGGTGAAGGGCCTGTGCTTACAGCTGTTCAGGAAAGATATACATTTCTTCGATGCTTTTATTTGTTTATTTGCTAGATCTCTTCAGAGAGTCGTGATAACTTTCACTGAAATAATTATGTATGTATCCACATCTAAATTCTGAGGAAACAAGTAATCTGATTTCTGGTTTAATTGTGAGGGAAACATTTTGTGTTTGATGAAATTGAAAATCCTGATACACTGTATATGTGAGGATATATAAAGGTGTGTCAAAATTTTATTTTGCTTTGTAAAC
This sequence comes from Dioscorea alata, assembly GCA_020875875.1. Lineage (NCBI taxonomy): Eukaryota > Viridiplantae > Streptophyta > Magnoliopsida > Dioscoreales > Dioscoreaceae > Dioscorea > Dioscorea alata. The sequence goes on along the minus strand of CM037024.1, from coordinate 295,921 downwards.
CGATGCCAATGTGTGTTCTTCTTATCTACATATAGATGCGAACAAAACCGGTGTTGCACAAGAAACAGTAAAGAATGTCTTCAAATCAAGCCGAGCTATGACCGAACAAGAAGCCAGACAAGTTCTCGGGGTCACCGAGCACTCCTCATGGGATGAGATCATGCAGGTAGATTCAATACTCCTATACTTAATGCTCTACCTGTTTACATCAGCATTTCTTCAGAATCATATTACTGTTATTAATTTTCATTCCATTTATCAGAAATACAACTCAATGTTTGAAAGGAATGCCAGTGGTGGAAGCTTTTATCTCCAATCCAAAGTTCACAGGGCCAAAGAATGTTTAGAAACTGTGTACAAGCAAATCAGAGATTGAAGGAACCTTTTATTTCTTAATATGTTCCTCTTGCTGTCCTCTAACCACTGGCTGTTGTAAATCACATTTAGATATTTTCATTTTCACATTGTGAAATAAATACCTGTTTTCATTTTACCATTAATACAGTTTTATTATTTTTATTATTATTATTATAAAAATATGGAGTTGGAAGGGAAATAAAATATCAATTATTTTATTGCAGGGGTTTTTTTATTAATAATTTAATACAATTCATGTGGCTGTCTCTTTTGTTCTTCATATATATACTTGAAAATTTGAGATACATATTACACAAGAATTTTAAATTAAATTATTTTACTAACTTAAACATCTTCAAATTTTAAACTATAAATTTGTTTATATAATAAATAATTATAATTCACAGGTGTAAAAAGTATTCAGTAACATTTTAACTGAATTAAAAAACTAAAATAATTCATCAGAACATAAACTCTTTTAGGGACTCTAAATAAGGACCAAAATCAAAATTTGGATATAATTTAGGGACTAATAGTGAATTTCGAGACAAGGAAACGAATAAGGGGGAACCGTGAAACGGGTTTAGATATGTTTATAGCACGGAAAAAGCGGCAAAAATTAGAAATTTTTTTATTTATTTATGTATAAATAAAAGAATAAATAGAAAAGAGAGAAAAATAGGCCCTAAATTCGTCTCTATCGCCGGATCTTGCGCTTCAGCTCTCGAAGCTCCTTCGCGATTTCCGGGTAGGATCCCCAGCCTCTCCCTCCATTCTTCCACTTTGATCCCCTCTAATCCCTCTGTTTCCTCACATTGGGTTTGGATCCTTCAAGTTTATCGCTCGCGATCTCTCCCATTGCGGGCTTTTCTTTGGTTTAGAGCCGGATCTGATCTGGTTTTCTTGGAATCGGCTTGAGGTTTGGTTGGATTCTCGTTTTTCTTTGTTTGGCGCTGCCATTTAGATCTGTTTGATTTTTTATTTTAAAATGTGATTAGTTGTTGATGGTTGCTTTTTTTTTTTTTTTTTTTGGTGTAGGATTTAGAGTTGTCGTTCACTTTTTTCAATGTCGATTTGGATGAAAAAGTTCGAGATTTGATAATAAAAAAGTTGCATCTTTTGGGAAAATCTCGGTTTTGGTGTTCAACATTTGATTGGGAATGTCGTGCATTGCTTGCATTCTGGAATATAAGTCTTTTTGATGCAAATTTTGGGTTGGTGGGTTTTTTTTCCCCTGATGATCCTTGTTTATCTTGGTTAAGAACTCAAAATTGAATCCGAATTGGTAAATTTAAAAAAGTATTTCTTTGAAAATGTATTTTCCTTTTCTGTTTTGGAAGAAGTTTTAATTTGATGAATTTTCAATTTTCGGCTTGAAAATGTCCTTTATTTTGCTCGTCGATTTTGCCTTTTGTGTTTTTCCTGTTTTGCCTGGTGGAAGCCTTCGCCTTTTTTAAGCTTTGAGTAAATGAATGTGTTCCATTGGCTGGCTTTTCGAAAGTGGTCTCCTTTATACAATTTTATATGATTATTCTGTATGCTACTTCTTGTGTCCTTTAAATTCAGCATCCGAGGTTTCTGTGTTTGATGCTTTGCTTTGTCTTGTTGTGCAGTTACAGGAAACTACTTGTGACCTGGGGTGGGGCGCAAGGAAGTTTTCGAAAGAAAAAGGCATTTATCATCAATTCTTAAACAATCATGAAAAAAGTTTTTGGTCAAACTGTGAGAGACCTGTAAGAATGCTTCCTTATTTCTATAACTACGTATCTGTATTCATGTGGATTTTTGCAGAAGCATTATTTTTCTTTCTCATATGTTTATTCATATATACATTTTGTTGAAACTCGCTATTTCCTCATTGGATAACTTCTGATGATTGCAGTAAGAGAGAGGTCAATAAGAAAGTCTTGAAGGTGCCAGGCATAGAGCAAAAGGTAGAACATTTTGGCTTTGCACTTGTTCAAATTTTATAATTACTGATAAGCGGTCAGCCTGAATAGTATCTTTTTTTGTGTTTCCACTTTCAATTAGGTTCTTGATGCTACAAGCAATGAACCTTGGGGTCCTCATGGATCAAATCTGGCAGATATTGCACTTGCTACCCGAAACTAGTGAGCTTACTGTGTTATCTGCTCAGAACTCTTTGGCTTTATTTCTTCCCAGTGAATATAGTTTTGATTTAAGCAACTTTGCAGCCATGAGTACCAGCTGATCATGAATGTGATCTGGAAGCGGATTAATGATACTGGTAAAAATTGGCGTCATGTCTACAAGGTATTGTGTTAGCTATTGCCCTATGGTTTTAAATTCTCTTGTTCCTTATTTGCAATCATGCAAGTAAAATTTAATTATTTTTTTATCCTTTGAATTCAGGCATTGACTGTTTTGGAATATCTAGTAGCAAATGGATCTGAGCGTGTCATTGATGAAATCAGGGAACATGCTTACCATCTATCAGTAATAAATTCTATTGTCTTTCTGTTTGTGTATTGTGAAACCTTACTTATTTTATCATGAGGCACCATGTTTTGAATTTCTGAAGCCTTGACTAGATTGTTTGGTGTGACAGACATTATCAGATTTCCAGTATATTGATTCTTCGGGAAGGGATCAGGGAAGCAATGTACGAAGGAAATCCCTGAGTCTTGTTTCTCTTGTCAATGACAAAGAAAGGGTTCTTGAGGTCAGGCAGAAAGCCCTTAATAACAAAGACAAGTGAGTTTGCTTAGTTAACTTCAATTTAGTTGTTGGCAGACAGCATCCAGCAAGCAACACGGGATCTTATATGATATAAATCAACAGGTATCGTTCAAATAGACCAGGAGGCAATGGTGACCGTTATGATGATGATCGTTATGGAAATAGGGAAGATGACAGAAATGGGTATGGGAAAGAAAGGGATTGGGGCAGCAGAGATGATGACAGGTATGGCAGATCTAAGGACCCTTATAGCAGAGATGGAGATCGGTATGGCAGGGATCTTGATGACCGCTGTGTTAGAGACAGCTACAGAGATGATGATTACAGGGGCCGTGGTAATGATGATTATCAATATGGTTCAAGGAACAGGAGGAGCACTGATAGGGATACAGAGAGATCACATGAAGATGACGATCGCTATTCGTCTCGGTATGCTTCTTGCTCAAAATTGTGCTTTAATTTGGCTTTTTCTCTTCTTGGAAAACATGCTTCTCTGCATGATAAGAAAGACTTCCTCACAATCCTCTTAATGATGCAGTAGCAGTGGTAGCAGAGCTGATGGCTTTCCCCAAGATGAAAGGTGAAATAATATTCTAGGCCTTGGCCTTTATTACTGTAGTGCATGTTTTCACATGGTTCATAATTTTTAATTACATATGTGGGGCGAAATTTTAATATGTTTTCTCTTCCTTGATAAAAATTGTGCTTCCAGAAGACAAGAGCACAAGATTCCAGACCCTGTTGGTGCCCCGCCAAGCTATGAAGAAGCTCTGAAAGATGCCCAAAACCATATTCAGGATGAAACGTAAGATATCCACCTCCAGGATGATGAGATTGATAATGATCCCCCTTGTTCCTGACTTTGTTTTTTTCTATTTAAGGGATGGAGGCTCTGTAGCGGCATCCCCACAAAATGAATTTTCACCTGTTGCACCTAAAGTTTCCTCTCCTGCTGGAAGTTCAGGTCAAGGTCCTGATCATGTTGTGGAAGGGGTACCAGTGGCAGCTCTCACCAAAGAAGTTGATCCATTTGATGAGTTTGACCCACGCTCTGCACCAGGTGATCCATATCCTGAATGCCCTCTATATGTGTGCCAAACCCATTTCACTTGCTATTTTTATGTTCTTTAACTTCTGCCATTTATTTCTGGATACTTTATTGTGGAACTATTTACTCTGAATCCAAGTAAACAATATATGATATCAACCAGAACTAACAATATGAAGGCGAAGAAATTTTTGTTTCTTGGTCTATGGAAATTTTATGGCATGTGGTTTACTGAAACCAATGTTGTTAATATTTTCCTATTGGACACACAAGAGTATAGATCTTGGTCTGCTTCCTGTTGTTTCTACTGGAGTCAGTCAGTTTTTCACTGTGGTGGAAATGATTTAAGATGTTTCTCCTCTCAGTTTTATTATCAACTGTATTTCTCAATTAAACAATTAAATTTAAATGATTAAACCTTTCATGGTTTACAAGTAAAATCTAAATAGTATGATCTTTCTGTAAATCATCTTATTCCTCTCCTTAAGGAGCATCAAACAAGTTGTTTAACTGGAATGAATATGTAAACATCTATGGTAGAGAACCTAGAGCATGTACTACTCTTATACCTTAAGATTGCTTTGACTTTTGGATTTCATCTTGGTGGATCTTGTATCTACTACCATCCTTGGGCAGGTGATGCTAAAATTACAAACGGTTATTTTGTTGATGTAAACTGATACGAAAATATTTTCATTGGGAAGTAACAAGTCTTTTTTTCTTAAATTGATCAGCTGTCCCTCAGGCTGCTTTTTCCCCTGATATGGACTTCTTCGGGTCATTGGCAGTATCAGATGCAAATTCATTAGCCTTAATGCCTGTGGCTTCAGTTGCACCATCTGAACCTGATTCGTCAACCAACTCTGGCTATGGAGCAGACTTTGTGGCACTATCAACTGCATCCACTGTAATGAGCCAGGTACGAGCTCACTATCTTCAGGGAAGCCTTTACTTTTGCCAAGTGGCTTGGTACTATTTTCTCAAAACAATGTTTATATTGAGTTTACCTCATACTAAAAATATGGCATCTCAACTTTCTAAACTTCTCCAAAAGTTATGCATAATGTTAAAGCTTGTCATGTTCCGATCATCTGTTACTTCCTATTTATCCTTGCCGGCAAAATTTGAATGGAATTTTCTTCTTTTTACACTAAAATAGAAAGCTGCAATAAGCACAGCATGATATTGATGTGTTGCATCCTTTCTTCCGCTCGCTTAGTTTTCTTCTTAGCTTGAGTGGCCAATACTTTTTTGATCTATCATGCAGCCTAGTGAAAATCCTTTCGGGGATCCCCCATTCAAGGCAACTCCTCCAGAAAATTTCCCGGCTCAGCCACAGAGTTCTGAACCAACTATTCTCCAGCCTCCTAGCATAGTTGGTGGTGCTGAACCCTTTCCAGCTGTTGCACAAGCAACAGAAACGGTTCCTAACTTTGATTTTGGGGATACATTGGGTGGCCTTACATATACTCCTGCTAGTGTTCCAAATGATCTGCAGTCTTCTGCAAATGTTGCATCTCAACCTCTGTGGTCCCCTGAGGCTCAAGCAACAAATGATATTCTGGATGCTCTTCTCCCCCCAACAGGTGTTCCAACCATGGCTTCTTCACTTTCAGCTCAACCTCCAGGCATGACATATATGCAGACACCTCACATGAACATTCCACCACAAACAGAGGTTTCGGCTTCTTTAGCTCCACAGTCAGTTCAATTTCCTTCCTATGTATCTCAGCCTGCAGCTCCATCTAGTATACAGACTGCACCTCCTGGCCATGCTCTACAATCCTTTGCAGTGGCGGCCAATGATCCTCTGGCAGCTTTAACTACTGCTCTACCAACCGTCAAATCCCAGCCATCGATAGACAAGTTTGAGACAAAATCAACAGTTTGGGCTGACACATTGAGCAGGGGTCTTGTCAATCTCAACATATCCGGACGTAAGTTGTCGTTACCTTTTAAATGTCGGTTCATTACATGAGCTTTAGCTTTTGCTGATCCTCAAGTCTTGATTTCATGAGCAGCTAAAATCAATCCATTGGCTGATATTGGAATTGATTTTGAATCCATTAACCGGAAGGAGAAGAGAGAAGCCAAAACTTCTGCTGCACCTGTGACGTCTACAATCACCATGGGCAAAGCTATGGGAACTGGCTCAGGAATCGGGCGGGCTGGTGCGAGTGGCCTGGCACCCCCTCCTAACCACATGGCCGGTTCTGGAATTGGCATGGGCATGGGACCTGGTGGTCCTGGCATGGGCATTGGCATTGGTGGTGGTTATGGCAGCGCCATGAATCAACCGATGAATCAAGCCATGGGCATGGGAGGAATGAACATGAACATGGGGATGGGAATGAACATGAATATGAACATGGGCATGGGGATGGGCATGAACATGGGCATGGCTCCCGGAGCACCCATGAGACCTCCGATGGGAATGCCTCCCCAAGGACCCGGCATGCCTGGCGCTGGCTATAATCCGATGATGGGACCAGGTCCTTATACTTCACAGCAACCATATGGCGGAGGCGGGTTTCGATGAAGCAGTTGCACTGTTGAGATGATCAAGGGACCATACAAAATACTACACTTACTGACCGTAAAGATTACATCGAAGCCGTATCAGAATGCTCTCTTTTTGAAGATTTATTTTTTGGCATACTACTAAATATCGTTTACGTTGTATTCTGAGGGTTTTGAATCAAAATACTTATGTCCCTGATCTGTATGAATGGTTAGGCAACCTCTTTCAATTGGTCAGTTTGGTGAGCACTTTTTGTAAAATGGTCACTTATAAAAGAAATGAAACTTATTTTTGCAGATGGTTTAAGCACCTCTGTTTCTGTTTTTCTGCATTTCATCTTCTTTCCAAGGTTACAGTGTTCCTGCATCTTCCTAATTTGGCACTCTTCAATACTCTATACCTAAATGCAGAGCCATCAATGAAGGATAAGATCGATGCCGAACTATTCTTAAAGTGTTAAAACAAGCACTATTTATTCGAATTCATACCTATTAATCAACTCGAAAAATAAGTCTAATTGGCCTAACAATTAAAGTCACATAATAAGAAGTTTTCACAACTATAATAAGATCATGCTCAGCCACAAGGTATCATTTAAGATCTATAAACTAAAAAGCAATACTAATTTCACTCTTTGAGCACATCTCTCTTACATGAAACTAGAAAGTTTACTGTATCTTATATAAATCATACATAAAAGAGTTCCTTATCTTGTTCTTCTGCCAGTCTCACTATGCATGTGCTTTGCTTAAAAGCATTCACACTTCAAGCAACTAACATTGAAAGCCATTAAAAGTTTAACACAAACTCCATGAACCATTGAGTCATTGAAAGATAAAAATAATGTTTATATATATAACTAAATAATTTTATAAATAACTTTTTCTTTTCTTCCTTTATATATCATAATTTTTTTTTATTTTTTTACTACTTTTTGTCTGGGATTAAAAATATAAAAAATCATACATATAATTTGCATTAAGTGCATTAAGGTAATAATTTCGTGCATATACACGTTTTGACATATATCTTATTTATATTTTGACCATATATATATTAATAAAAAGTGAATTGGATTTGATGGTATGTATATTTTTATAGATAGATTCACTCCTAACTATAAATAGAAAGAGTTGGCAAGCACCTCCCACCATTGAATATGAATATAGGTCCATACCAAAGTGTTGTTTTGACTTGGCCTTTGACTTAGCGTTGACCAAGTAAATAATTCAATGAGGACCCCACAACTGGATTGTTCTAATATCATATGTATGTATGTATGTATTTATGTATATTTCCTAAAAACACTCTCATCCACTTCTTTTTATTTCAACCTCCAACTTGGCCCACTTTGATCACCTAATTAGAGTAATTACTCCCTTAAATTTAGCTTTTCATCAGTGTTTTTCATTAATAATGTAAAGAACTAATAATAATCAATATTATTATTAATTAGCCCTCACTTCTATTAATAGTATGGGAATTTTCTTTTACCTAAATACCCTCATAAATCATTAAATCATTTTTATTGAAAAGACTCTTTTGCCCCTCATTTTAGATCTTTTCAAATTTTTATTTAACTATTAAAAACAGTAGATCAAATATTATATATAATAATTCAAGTATAATAATCAATAATTAATTCAATTAATATAGGGTGATAACTAATTTATGAATATTATAAATAAGATAACTAATCATATTTATATATAATTTTGTGTTTTTATAACCTAGAAAATTCATCTAAATAAATACACACTCAATAAAACTAAATATCTTGTATATCTTTTAAATTCGATTTGTTTACGTATATATTTCTTTAAAGTTTAGTCACAGGGATATATATTTAAACAAACCAAAATTTAAAAAATGTATATAATATTTAATTTTATTGGTAAGTATACAAGTAATTAGGTGAATTTTTGCAGTATAAAAGCAAAAAACCAATCATCATTGAAATAACCCTCACTCTTATTAGAAATTATTTTCCATGGGGTAGAATGGTCAATTCACATATAATTATAGAACAACAAGAATTTTCTTTTTTTTTATTTAATTTTTTTAAGAAATAGTAATAATAATAAATAATAATAATAAGAAAAGAGAAAAGAAAGGCCAAGAAGAAGGTGGTGGTGGTGGTAAGAAAGTTTAGAGCCTCCTCCATTCCTCTCCTTTCCCTCTCCAATTCAAATTCCTACAATTCCAAAGACCACCACTCTCCTCCTTCTCTTCTGCCTTACCCTCCCTTCTCTTCTTCTTCTTCTGCTGAGAGAGATCTCTCAGCAGAAGAAGAAGAAGAAGACGAAGAAAGCTGCTTAAAAATCCAATCTTTCCAATGAACTCATTGCTCTTTTTGTAGGTGAAACAGAGGGAACCATCTCCAATGGGAATTTCTCTGGTTGATGGAAAGATGGAAGGTTGGTTGTATCTCATCCGTTCCAACCGTCTTGGCCTTCAGAATTTCAAGAGAAGATACATCATTCTCTATACCAACTCCCTGTCTTGTTACAAGTTTGTTCCCACATCCAGAACTCAGGTATTTATCTTTCTAGTTTTTGTTATCATAATCAAAATCTGATTTTTATTGTGTTTGAATGTAAAAGGAATGATTTTTGGTTTCTCAGAGTCCTGTGAGAAATACCCCAATTGATTCTTGCACGCGTGTTATGGACAATGGCAGAGAGAATATCCACAAGAATGTATGAGTTTTTGCATTTGGTTTTGATGTTTTGTGTCATGTTAATCATTTTGTGGCAATGTTGCAGGATTTCTATGTTTTTACCCTTTATAATGCTGCTAATCACATTGATCCACTTAAGGTGCATTGGTCATCATGTTGGTTTGATTTTTACTTACTATTTTAATTCTTTACATGTTTGTGATAAAAATTACATGTTCAACTTTTCAGTTGGGAGCTAGAAGCTCAGAGGAAGCTGCCCGGTGGATTCGTTCGATAACAGATACAGCACTGCAGGTTTTTTTCTTTTCTTGCTTTGATTTTGGTTAATCAGTTGTTTCATCAAGTTTGTACTCACAGTTGCAGGAGTTGCCGAATAAGGGAGAGAATTTTGTACCTTGCTCAAGGAGGAGAAAGCAACCTCATAGGTTATACTTTGCCCTCTCATCTAAAGGAATCTCTTGTTTTCGAAAGCTTAAACCTTATGCATTTGATGAATGTCTTGTTGTTCATTTCCTTGAAAATTTATGTACCTTAATTCTCTGTAAATTTATGAATATTTGATGTTCTGATGAAGTGATTATTTTCATTTGCTCAAATCTTTATCTGTATAAATTCTTCTTGCAGATTGAACACCAAGGAAAGAGCTCGCACCAGCTCCATTGGTAAGCACATACATTACTTCTTCAAAGGTTTCATGTGTTTGACTCCATGAATTTCCTTTTCATTGAAAATTTAGTTTTACATCTTCTAACTTATATCTTGTTAGACTGGACTGGTCTTCTGTCTCCACGCTCATACCCTATGTCCTCAGATGTTATTGCACCTTCTCCATGGACAATATTTGGCTGTAAAAACGGTAAAGCTTGTGATTTTGTTTGTATTTTTGTACACTATCAGAAGCTTGATATATAATTAACAACTAGTTTTTTATGCAGGCTTAAGATTTTTTAAGGAGGCTAGGGATGGTAATTCCCATGGAAAGGTATATACTTAATTCTATCGAGAAGAAATTTATCTTTTGTAAGATATCCTTGTGATCAATTGTGCTTGGATGCCTACAGTGGGATGATAATCAAGCTTTAATGGCAGTAGGTGTGGTTGATGCAACTTCAGAGGCGATATTTCAAACAGTGATGTCTCTTGGTCCATCCAGATCAGAGTAAATTTATATTCAAACTTTTCTTAGCAATTCAACCAGATATAAACACTGATAATTTCTAATTATCAAGCGCACTCGAATGCATCAATGCTAGTGATTATGTTTGATTGAGCTTCTTGAAACTCCATGCAGATGGGATTTCTGTTTCTCTCGTGGCGGAGTAGTTGAACACCTTGACAGTCATACAGATGTTATTCACAAGAAATTCAGTGATGATTTGATTCCTTGGTCAGATATTTTGATTTCCTGCATTTCAATAACATCAGACTGTAATGCATCAATGTTGATGCTTAAAATTATGTATTTTCAGGGGAATGAAGCGCAGAGATTTGCTCTTGCAACGTTATTGGAGGAGAGAAGATGATGGAACATATGGTGATTTCTTAGATGAAAACTGGTCAATATTTATTTCAGTTTGTGACGGATACAATAACTCTTCTGGTTTGTGTTTTCAGTAATTCTTTATCAGTCTGTTTTCCACCCAAAATGTCATCCTGAAAGAGGCTGCATTCGTGCCTACCTTAAAAGTAATGTATGCTTAAACTCCAAGAACAAAATCGTCTCATATGCTTAAAGATGATTAAATCATATGATGTAATATTGTTATGTCTTCTTCGGTTATAGGTGGAGGTTTTGTCATAACTCCTGTGAATCAAGGAAAACAATCGGTCGTCAAACACATGATGGCAGTTGATTGGAGGGTTTGGAGACCTATTATATTTTCCTCCTCGGCAAAGTTTATGACAATGCAGATGCTAGGGAGAGTTGCAGGTGTGATACACTATTTTCTGCGTCAATTACATCATGAATGTGCTTGAAAAGTGAATTTATTTTTATTGTTTGTTTCTTTACAGCCCTGAGAGAATTTTTCCGGGCAAAAATCGGGAACTGCATATTTGCTAATGTATCATCAGTTGAATTAACTAGGGAGATAGGATTGCTGCAGTGTGAAACAGAAGACATCAAGATGGAAGTGCAGTCACTTGGTGAGACTGGCAAATGTGCTGACTCTTCAGAGGAAACTTCAAATTCTCCTTCAAAACATGCAAACATGAATGTTTCAATTCCTCGTCGAAATGATGTTGTTGAGGAATTCTTTGATGTTCCTGATGAATCAGAGTATGATCTAGATTCTACTTGGCCATCTGATGCCAAAATGCTCTCTCAGGTTGTTTCACCGCATGCTTAAGTTTGCATTCTAGATTCTTACTTTGTATTCATGATTGACACTAAATTCTCATGCCGAAATTTTGCATTCTGATTCCTGTCTTTCGTGCAGGATAAGTGTCATTCTTTACCAACAACCGCCGTGTTTGTGCATAGACTTCAGGACCTCACTGGTCAGTTTCAGTAATATTTGTCTCGAGATTTTTGATATATACCTCCCGCAATCTGACTGTTAAGTTTCATTGATTTAATTTTAACTATACATCCGCAGTCGAAAGGAGTAACAGCATTGATTCACTAGATACAAGAATAGGCAACATGGTGACATGCAGATATGGAACTACTCTTCCAAATGATTCAAGCTGTGCTTCACCTTGCACTTGGGCCACTGCTGATCCTTCGTCATTTTTGATCCGTGGTCAAACTTATTTGCAAAACAATCAGAAGGTTCTGTCAATACATATACATTTCACTAATTCGATTCATATTTTCTTCACTAATTTAATTGTGCAACAGGTGAAAGCGACGAGTACATTGATGAAACTTGTAGGTGCTGATTGGTTATCATCTGATAAGCGGGAAGATGATCTTGGTGGTCGACCGGGGAGCATAGTTCAGGTACATCTGTAATTCCTTTTAAGAAAAAGAAACTTCTTCAACTACTTAATTGCCAAAAGAAATTCACTGAATTTGGGTGATGCAGGAGTATGCTGCACGAGGCGGTAGCGAATTTTTTTTCATTGTTAACATACAGGTTATTTCTTCTCATCTTCTTAATATCAAATCATTTTAAACAATAGAATCAAATCAAGTCATTGAACTTCTTGATTGAACATTAGGTCCCTGGTTCGACAACATACAATCTTGCCTTTTATTATATGATGGATACCCCATTGGAAACCATTCCTCTACTCAAAAGTTTTGTCAAAGGTGATGATGCATATAGGAATTCAAGGTTCAAGCTCATTCCATATATATCAAAGGTAAGCACATTATCACATTCTTATTATTGTTAGCAGTTAGATATCTTTTCGACAATGTGTATCAATGATTCGGTGTGCTTGCAGGGGTCTTGGATAGTAAAGCAAAGCGTCGGAAAAAAAGCTTGTTTGGTTGGCCAAGGTCTTCGAATCAATTATTTCAGTGGGAAAAATTATCTTGAGGTAAATTATGAGAAAGTTTAATGAATGTAGTAGTTTCATGCATTGAATGAAGCTGTAATAATGGTTTTGTGTTTTTCTTTCAGGTTGGCATTGATGTTGGATCATCGACAGTTGCTAGAGGTGTTGTGAGTCTTGTTCTCGGTTATTTGAATAATCTGGTGATAGAATTAGCATTTCTTATACAGGTAAAACAAATTGAAGAAGTTCAACATACATTTTAATTATTGAATAATCATAATATAATTATATGGATTGAATTTACTGCAGGGCAACACTCAAGAAGAACTCCCTGAAGTTCTTCTTGGTACTTGTCTAGTGAACCATCTTGATGCCTCCAGAGCAGTTCCTGTAAATTAATGCCAAGATTTTAACCAAAAAAAAAGGTTAATTTTTTGTCTTAATTTTCTATAAAATTTCTGCAGAATTGTCAAATTTGCTACTAAAAATTACTGTTATTTAACTGCAGATTAACCAGCTGAGAAACTCATCCTTTTGTTCATAAACGCGGAGAAAATGTATATTGTAAAAAAAAAGGGAAAAAAAATTCAGAGGATCACTCAATTGTAACTCCATTTGGGATGCAAAACAGTTTATAATTAGTTCTAATCTTATGTTGTAAATCACTATTCTTTCAACTATATCTATTATCTACTATATAAATATATAATAAACTCAATCTAGCATTGCTAATGTTTTTGCTACATAATTGATTTTTTTTATAGCTTATCTATATATACAACGACAAGCGCTTTATATATCCTGGTTGTGTACTGATTGAAAATTGATTATTTAGCTTAGTATTCCCACCATGTGAGATATAAAAGATTTGTGCTGTAAACTCATGCTCATAATTCGGGATTTGCTATTATTACTGTGTTCAGTAAAACTCAGATTGAAGATTTTTTAAATGTCATACTGCTGGACTTAGCCTTTGGTTATATGGCATTTATATTTCTTATTAAGGAGGCAGTGCATTTAATCAATGACATCATGGTATGTGTACTGATCGAAAATTGATTATTTAGCTGAGCATTTTCACCCGGTGAGACATAAAAGATTTGTGTTGTAAATTCATGCTCATAACTTAGGATTTGTTATTATTACTGTGCTTAATAAAACTCAAATTAAAGATTTTTTAAATGTGATACTGTTGGGCTATTAGCCTTTGGTATTAGAGCATTTATATTTCTGATTAATGAAGCACTGCATTTAATCAATGACATCATGATATGTGTACTGATTGAAAATTGATTATTTAGCTAAGTATTTTTACCTAGTGAGACATAAAAGATTTGTGCTGTAAATTTACGCTTATAACTCAAAATTTGTTATTACTACCGTATTCAATAAAACTCATATTGAAGATTTTTTAAATGTCATATTGCTGCGCTATCAGTCTTTGGTTTTATAGCATTTATATTTCTGATTAAGGAGGCGGTGCATTTAATCAATGACAAAGCCCTGTCTATTCTCATTAATCGCATTTTACATTTCAAAGCAACCGAGCTTTAAAGAATTGTGGATTTTCACGTTGACTTTTCTTGGTCAAACTTGGAAAACAAGCTGATTTAACGCCATGAAATTAGGATTAGTTCTAACTAGGGGGGATTTACAAGTATCTAACAAAATGATTAATAGTTCCATTAACTTTTTAATCACTTTCTTAATCAAACCAATTATTATTATTAGCTTCAGGTTTACTTTGCTACATGCCGACAAAGATTTGGTGGTGAGAAAAGTCAAAGAGTGGGGCCCGCCACGTGTCGATGTCCCTAGTCAACTCGAAAAGAAAACTCGCGCACGCGTGCTGGTCCTCTGGCCAAACATAACTCGACACGTGTCATTGTTTGATTCCTTGAATGACACGTCACGACATGGGTTTGTTTTTGTCTCTTAGCTGTCAAAGATCTTTTCGTTGCCCGCTGTCGAAGGTTTAGTTAACGACGCGGAGCGGTACAACTTACCAACTTTGCGAAGAAAAAGCCCCATGCTTTGAAGTTAGGCCGTGTCCTTCTCCGTCGCTTGCGCCGTGAGATCTGTACCCGTTTGCTTTTAAATTACTTTAATACCCTTCAATTTTTTTTATGTATATATTTCAAATATATCACTATTTACTCTTGGTCTATTGACATAAAATTCAGTGTTCGTGTTTAGAAAAGAACTCAGGTTCAAACACCAACTCATATAAAATGAAGCCACAATAATTTCACATGATCCTGATATAATTTGTTCACTTTTATATATATATGACAATACATTTTTTATGGACATCTAAAGATAAAAAATTTAGGACATTCAATTATCAGCAGTTGGATTATAGTAATCACTGTTCTAAACAGTGATTACAGTGCATGTTATTATAGTAACGGCTGTTTATCAATGTTGGATCCAATGGCTTATAATGAAAGTCTATAGATTTTTTATCTATTGACGTTCACAGGAGAATGGTTTTCTATATAAAAATCTATTAACGTTCACAGGAGAATGGTTCTCTCTCTCTCTCTCTCTCTCTATATCTATATATATATAGTATAAATTTACTCATTTTGACTCTAAAATGAAAAGAATGGTGAATATTAGAAATAATAAAAATATTTTTTTATTTAAATATTTAAATATATATTATTACGAATATATTTAAGATTTTATATGAATTTATTCATTTATGTCCTTAAGAAAATTTATATTTTTTCTTAACCATAAAAATATATCTGTGTGGTCTTAACATCAAGCTTCAATTAAATTAAAAAATTAAGTAATTTAAGGAGTAATTATGGACTCACACATGCACACATATATATATTATTAATTTATTAGTGAATATTATAAAAAGAAAAAGGAGACACGGGAGCTTATTAATTAATAAGCATTGAAAAAGAGGTTAGAAAAGGGATGGATGGTATTCATTCATTAAATTCAATTGCTGCGGATGTTTGTAATTGCCGTCAAACAATGTGTGACAACACCAAGAACAACACCACGTCCTCACTGACTATGACTCTAAACCTAATTTCCGGGTTTTTATTTTTCTAACAAACATAGTTAAAGAAAGAGGTAGATATAGAGATGTATTTGTAATAGTGATTTAATGACATCATAAAAATAACTCCCTCCTGTCATGTATTTATAGAGAGAAAAATAATATTGTTTTTTCAGTAGAGAATTCACGCAATAGCCCACAAACAATATTAATGAACAACACTGGCTCTAGTGTATAATACATAAATAGTGTCAATAAATAATAATGTGAGAGCAAAATTTTGAACCCTTTACCCCTGTGAGCACTTTGTGATGAAATCTTCTCTTTTCTTATTTCATTTTAACTAATTACAGGTATAAATTAAAAAATTAAAAACAACATGTTGTGCATAATAGATACAAAGATATTAAATCTCTTTTGGTGCCAAATAATTAATACAAACATAATACCATACAAATGAAGCACATCCTAAGGCTTTGGCGCAATCTCTCTTCTTATGGTGTTTGTTTCTTAATTAGATGTCACTATAATTAGTGCTAACTAATGTTTTGTCTAAAATTTAAATTAATGTCGGTTCTCCTTCATCCCTAGTGGACTAGCTAGAGGACTTTATCTCATATTCCGACTTATATGTTCAGTGTTTTTTTAATGTTGTCGGTGTTTTTAATACATTTATTTTTTATTTTTAATAAATACTTGGTTTGTTTATTTTTTAATAAAATATTATTATTGTTTCTATATATTAAGTAAATATATACAAATCATTAGGAAACAAAGAGTGATGGGGGAGAGACAAGAAGAAAGTGTTTGAATGGAAGCACATGGGAAAACAGTGGAGCAAGGTCATGATGATTAGTTCATGACGAGTGGAAGACAAAGGCTTGTGGGATAGTACATGCACACACATGGATCCAAGAGAGATGTCAATTTGGTGGACAAGCACTGACTCAATGGAATGATGATTAAGATGATGATGATGATGATAAACTTAGTCATATATATATGAAAAAGAAAAAACATGGCATCTTGTGCTTTTTTGTTAAATGTAAAACATTAAACATGTCAAGTCTGGTTATCTTTATCCGAGAAACAAAGTCTTTTCATTCGGAAATGGCAGTCATATCATTCATGTCTTATATGATAAGATTTGAATAAGACTTCTTTTAATTACTCTAATTTATTTTTTTAAAAATAATAAATAAATAAATGAAAACTTCATGCAATGAAATTAAACAAAAAGAGATGAAAGAGTTTTACGTGAAGCACGGATCTTGTTTGCATGTGGACGTCCTTCGTTTCCTCGTCATTGTTTCTTATCAATCAATCCCGTTTCCCGTTTCCCTTTTCTCAAAGATCGCGTTTCCCATGTAATCGTGCAGTAATTCACTTCAATGGATTCACAATATAAAAAATTACTTGAATCTTTTTTTAAAATTATGATTTTGGCTTATCATGTACAGTTAGGTCTCTAATTTATGATTTTTGTTTTTCAAAGAATCGTAGAGCTTTTGAGTTTAAATCGTGCTGGGTGCAATAGTGATAATGGGTCCTTGATTATGACACACAGTTTAAACCTCGTATATCTAGGTAAGAGAGTACTGTTTGGATATTCAATTTCAAACTCTTTGTCTAATATGTATTGACTGGATATTTAATTTCAAACTTGTGAACAAACTATCAGAAAGATTCGAATCTTGACCATTGAATAAATAGTAATATGAAGTACCATTTTTTTTATTGGAGAGATAGTACTATTAACCTAATTTATCCGGTACTAATAAAAGATAAAATCATGAATTTATTTTTTTTTTACTAGTGGATATGTTACTTCACCATAGAAAAGTGCTCTATTTATTTTCTTGATTACATAACAATTTTTAAAAAAAATCTTTTTCCTATTAGTAGATGAGTTAATTTATAAATTAACATTATTTTGCTCGGTCTCAGGATTGTTTTATATATAATTTTTTTTTACCTTGCATATCTTTATAAAAATAAAAATTGCTTATATATTCTTTAAAATGAAATTTTTTATATGCTTATTTAAATAATTTTTATTACTTTATATTTCTTTCAAAGTCAACTAAAAAAATTTATAAAACTCGTCATTCATTTAAAGGCAACATAAATAAAGAAAATTAATTCATTTTGATAAATTTTTTAAATTAATTTTCAACAATATAAATATAAAAAATAAAAAAAAATTATAGAGGTGCATGAACAAATATGATTTTAAAAAGAATGTACCATCAATTACCCACCCGGCATACAAATATTATTATTATTATTACTATTTAAAAACACTTTTCCATACACGTGCATTGTTGTTTTGAAGGTCATATATGTTTATTTATTTATTTAATTACATTATTCAAGATTTTTTAGCATTTAATTAAACACAACTTAATTGCTAACCTCGTTTCCCCGTTTCCTTTGAGGGGAAACGGATAAGATCAAGGAAACACGTACCCCCAAACGTGTATGCATGAGCTTCACTACGTGGCATCCTTCTGTTGCAGTGATGTTTGGAGTTTCATTAATTTCATTTATTTATTTATATATTTTTATGGTTTGAGATTTTTGTGTTCTCTTTCACACTGATGATGTTTTTTTTTTTTTTTTTAAATTTTTTTTTTTTTAGAGTGAAAAAGTGAGAAGCACACTCACAAAGCTCATGAGATCTGGAGAGAGAGAGAGAGAGAGAGAGAGAGAGAGAAAGTGTGGGTGAGAGTTGTTAGTGTTTTCTCTTCTCACAGAGAAGCTATAATATTAGAGATTGATGCTGGTTTTTCTTTTTGGGAGTGTGATCTTTGATGTCTTGTCTTTGTATATCTCTTCTCAAAATGGCATGATTTGTCAATGAATGTTTTGCATTGAGGGGATTAGTGAATAAAGGTTGGATCTTTGATATGAATTTTGTTGTTTATGTTTGGATCTATCTTAAATCCTAGTCAAAAAAGGGGTTTTGCTTCAGTTTTTGGTTTGAGATTGGTTTTTATTGTGAGAGATGCTGAGGTTTTGGAGGATTTTTTGTGGAAAGGTGGGATTTTGGCAATTGGGTGTTGAGTGGATTGAGGTTTTGATTTGATTTTTTTTTGTTTTTAGGCTTTTCCTTTGGTTGTTTTGGTTTGGTTATTGCTTGTGGTTTCTAGGGTTTGAGGACATTAGGCCTTTTTGTTTTTTTTATTGGAGATGTTGTTTGAGTGGATGGGAAGGGAAAAAGTTGGCAAAAGTCTTGGATTTGTAGCGTTCTATTGAAAGCAAAGTGCCAGAACAGCATCAAAAGATGCGGTTTTCCTCTTCTTTCTTCGAATTGAAGATAGTAAAGGTGAGAACAAGGTACCAAATCCGTTTCCTCTTGATTTCTTTGATCAAATTTCCCATCTTTTCACCTGAATCCTCTTTCAATTGCTGCTATTTTTATGGATCCGATCATTCTCTACAGGATTTCAGCAAATGGAACAGGATTTCAAGCTGCAGAACAGAATCAGTGAAATTCATCATTGAAAGGTGAGAGCTTTGCAAAAGCCCTCATCTGATGTTTTGAATAACTTTATTTCTGAAGAATCTCTGTGACTTTCTGTTCATGGATCACAGCATTCTGTGAAAACTCAGTGGCATCGGTGTTGAATCTATTGGTAATTGTGAGCATGCTTAGAGGTTCAGCTAAAGTAGTAACAATGAGAAAAGAGAGTGAGAAGTGTTTGGACTCACAGCTATGGCACGCCTGTGCCGGAGGCATGGTCCAGATGCCGGCGGTGAACTCCAAAGTTTACTACTTCCCCCAAGGACATGCTGAGCACGCTCAGGGGAAACCAGACTTTGGGAGCTCCCCTCAAGTCCCAGCGCTTGTGCTTTGCTGGGTGGCTGCAGTGAAGTTCATGGCTGATCCTGAGACCGATGAAGTCTTCGCCAAGATCCGGCTTGTTCCGGTACGCAGCAATGAGCATGACTACGGTGACGGTGATGACGAGATGAATTTGGGAAGCAATGGGTCTGAATTGACTGAAAAATCAACTTCCTTTGCTAAGACATTAACTCAATCAGATGCAAACAATGGTGGAGGATTCTCAGTGCCTCGGTATTGTGCTGAGACTATCTTCCCTAAACTGGACTACTCTGCTGATCCACCAGTTCAAACCGTGCTTGCTAAGGATGTGCACGGCGAGGTTTGGAAGTTCCGGCATATATATAGGGGGACCCCTCGCCGGCATTTGCTCACCACCGGTTGGAGCACTTTTGTCAACCACAAGAAGCTTGTGGCTGGGGATTCTATCGTGTTCCTTAGAGCAGAGAATGGTGATCTTTGTGTGGGGATAAGAAGGGCAAAGAGAGGGATTGCAGGAGGATCAGAGTCCCCTGCTGGATGGAATCCCTTGAACAATAGTGTGTCCTCTTATGGAGGCTTCTCTCCACTCTTCAGAGAAGATGAAGGGAAGTTCATGAGAGATAATGTTCATGGCGGTGGTATGAATATGAATGGTAATATGAGGGGAAGGGGGAAGGTGAAGGCAGAGTCTGTCATTGAGGCGGCAAGTCTTGCAGCTAACGGGCAACCTTTCGAGGTTGTTTATTACCCGAGGGCCAGTACACCGGAATTTTGTGTCAGGGCAGCAGCAGTGAGAGGAGCGATGAGAATCCAGTGGACTTCGGGCATGAGGTTTAAGATGGCCTTTGAGACTGAGGACTCCTCGAGGATAAGTTGGTTCATGGGAACTATATCATCTGCTCAGGTTGCCGACCCCATTAGATGGCCTAATTCACCCTGGAGACTTCTTCAGGTATACTTTTCCTGTCCAAAATGTTTTCAATTATCTAAAAGTTCTGTTAGATTATTATAGTGTTTTGTTGTTGTTGTTGTTGTTGTTGTTGTTTCATTTTATGTTTGTTCTTTCTCTGGTGCATCAATGTACATCGGTTTTAATGTTTAGTTTTTTTTTTTTCATTGTTCACTATTCAACCGTTGTTTTGACATCAACTTCTTGTTATATTTTTGTCTTCCCAGTTCAGCATCAGATAGTGCATTACATTAAGCTTTGGAGGATTTAGTTATGCTTATTATCATAAATCATACCTCCTTTAACAAATTTGCTAACTGGATCTTTCAATTTAGACATACAAATTTCATTAAGGTCATTTTCAGCGGAGGCATGCGTTCTTAGTTTGTTTAAAGTAGAAGACCTTGTCAGAAAATTATGTTTCTCTAGGAAATGTGCACCACTTTGTTGTGAAAGAAGATAATTTTGTCCATTGAATTGGTTTGCAGGTAACATGGGATGAACCGGATCTGTTGCAGAATGTGAAACGCGTGAGTCCTTGGCTGGTTGAGCTAGTTTCAAACATGCCGGCCATACACCTAGCACCATTCTCACCGCCGAGGAAAAAGATCCGATTCCCTCCCCACCCTGATTTTCCCCCCGACGGCCAACTTCCACCCCCTATTTTCTCGACAAAACCCCTTGGGCCCAGCAGAACCCCGTTTTGCTGTCTTCCAGACAGCACTCCTGCAGGCATACAGGGAGCCAGGCATGCTCAATTTGGTGTTACTTTACCAGATCTCCACCTCAACAAACTGCAGGCGGGTCTGTTCCAAAACGGGTTTCACCAGCTTGATAATAATACTCCAACCTCTAGAATCCCCACTAACCTTTTCATCGGCAATCCAAACCTTAAGCTAACAATCGGCAATCCGTCTATGAAAACAAAGAAACCTCAGTTAGTACTCTTTGGACAACCGATACTAACTGAGGAGCAGCTCTCTCTAAGCAGCTCCGGAGATGGGGGCTCACCCGGGCTTACTGGAAACAGTTTGTCTGATGAGAATCCTGAGAAAGCCGCAAACATGTCAGAAAATTCTGGCTCCGCAATTCATCAGAATGGACCGATTGAAAATTCTTCTTGTGAAGGATTCCGATGGTACAGGGATCACCAAGCCACTGAGCTCGGGTTTGAAAATGGCATCTGTAAGGTATTCATGGAAGCTGAGGATGTCGGTCGCACTCTTGATCTCTCTGTTCTCCGCTCATACGAGGAGTTGTACGGGAGGTTATCAAACATGTTCGGGATTGAGAAATCAGACATGATGAACCATGTGCTTTACCATGACCCATGCGGTGCTGTTAAACATGCTGGAGTCGAACCATTCAGGTATTCGCTATCGCTACAATCATAGTAAGATATTAGTTAATGCTCAAAAGTCATTCTATAATTACCAAGTGGCCGGTGAATCTTTCTTCTTTTCGAAAGAGTCATTATTTGGAATATCTGGTTTGTTTGATATATTGGTTGGCGATGTCTACTTGTTCTTACATACTCGTGAGATGTTGTCGCTCAATATGTATGACTTTTTCGTACTATTAATTGTTTGCTGATCTAATTAGTAATGAGATTTGCCCTTGATTGATGAATGCCTTTGCTCGGTTGCAGCGAATTTATGAAAACAGCAAGACGGTTGACGATATTAATGGATTCCGGCAGTGACAACATAGGAAGATAAGACCTTCTTGTCAAATGTACAGATGAATGTGCTTGTTGGTGGTTGGTTGTGCGATCCCATCTAAATATAGTGGGAGGTACTTATTTTTATTATTCATCGTCTTTCAATTCCTATCGTATTTCAAACGGTAATTTGTTCGTTCTTCATTGTCATTTACATTTCCTCAAAAGGGATACAAATCAAAACCCAATTATTATCATCTCTGTTCAATGTGAACTTTAAATTCAGATGAAACATTTCATGTCTGAAATCATGCATTCTATTGAAGTGGTTTTGTATCTGAAATTTTGGTTAATCTGTTGACAAACTTGATGGAATACTTTAAACACTGCCCATCTTTTCTGACCATCTCTTTGTTTTGCTTTTGTGGATTGAAAACACTGTCACAATCAAACCATTCTTTCTGTAATTTTAGATGTACAACTTGGTACTTTTTTTTTTTAATTCATAAGCAACACATTTGGTCTTTATAAAACTATGATTGATGTTGTTGTTTATATTGCATGATAAGCACACAATTAATAGTTTATGATTTAGAATAAAAAGTATGTCAAATTCATTAATTAAAAGGATGTCATTTGATTCTCTTTCACATTTCTTTAAAGAGTATTTGGTCATCAGATTTGTGTCTGATTTTATTATTGCATTCTCATGAGACCATCTCATCTTGCTTCATTTAATTGTCTCATTTAGTCATATTAGTTAAATAAAAGTTTTGAGTCAAACCAAAGATTGCAAGTTTGAAATTTTGTTAATCACAGTCAGAACACAATCAATTTTCAAAATTATGATCCAAGTTTTAGATTTGATAATTTTCCTCAAAATTATTGATGTTTAATAAATGTTTCTATTTTTTTTTTTTTTACTAAAATAACTTGAAATTCATATATATATATATATATATATATATATATATATATAAAAGAGGTTTAAGTCAGCTACGGATATCCTACAAACATTTACATATTTTTTATTCGGATATTTTTTTTGTTGGGAGAGAGCTGTTAGATACTCATCCAACAGTCCCCGGAGAATCTACACACGTCCTTGGACAATGTGAGCTCATATATATATATATATATATATAGCAAAATTTGATGCGGACTGTATATCCTCTACTTTTAACTTTATTTAAAAAAAATCAAATATTAATAATGTCTTGATAAGGCTATGAACCTTACACTTGAAGCTTCAATGATGAAAATTTAAAAGTCCTACGAAATACTGAAAATTCTTTGGAAATTAGCTTATATATGCCTATCAATATTGATGAATATTCATAATTAAGAATTAGGAAATGTTTTTGAAGAATAAATCATAAGTAATCATCATATGAACTATAATGTTAAGGTTAATGCATGTGGTTTATTTATTTATTTTTTTTGTATAAATAACGTTAAGTTCAATCTTTAACCTTTGAACTAATTAGATTTTTAAAAAATCATGATAATTTCACAAGAACATATATATATATTCAATCATTTTTAAAAAAATATTAGAAATTCGCATGCATAAGCCCATGAAATTTTCATGTTAAATGCTTTGTTAAAAATAGTTTACAAATCAGAAATATAAATGATATTCATAATTTAAATTATTGAGATATAAATCAAAAGAAAATGAAAAATTGACCTATGTATTAAGCTTATTCAACCAATTTTTTTTTTTTTGTTGGTTAATCATGCATAATTTCATTAGAAAATGAATCTCAAAGCAATCAAAAGAAAAGCAATCAAACAAATAGCTACCAATAATGAACACCACATATGATTTCCAATAGCCATTCTGTTCATAAAAGTGGAAGTCATAAGCATCAAGGTAGTTTACAGATCATGCATTGTAGCTAAGAAGCAGCTACAATGAGATACAATTTTATTTATAACAAGTACTCTAATATTAAAACTCCCGGCGAAGTTGCGAGAAAAGATACATTGATCATGTATCAGCCCGGAGATTATTTTCGAACTTGACCGGGATGCTTGATACAAAAGAAAATGTATAAGGAGCAGTGGATTTACCGAACAAAGAGAACCAAGATGGAAGTTTCTGAAGAACACTTGCAGTTTTCGGGGTGGTTCTGTTCAAATCTGTTCTTAGTTTCAGTAATGGTACAGATTCCTCATCTTGTTCGTGCGTCTTCGAATCATTTAACCAGACAAGATTCAAATGGAACTTTGTCGGTGAGTTCTTCCCTCCAGCGAATTGAATAATATGCCATCCATTGACAGAGCTTTTCTCGTCGTTAGGAACCAAATTGCTGGAGCCGACTGTAATTAAATGACAGATATTAATGTTCATTGTCCTACACAACTATGAGCAAACTGTAAGAATTTTGAATCACAACATCACCTTCGAAAGAGAAGTCACTGATATATTCGGTGTTGATAGCGAGTGCCCAACGGTGTGAAAGCTTGGTATCGAGCAATACCTTTGTCTTCCTAACAGTGCGTTTTTTATCACTTTTAATTTTCAGGATAGGAATTTCTGATTTAGACCACCCTTCTTCCGTGTCATTATAACTCAGGCAACCATATGTTACACTAAAGGTTGCAAGGTCGAGAGCCTTATTTCCACAAGAGAACTCTTCGCCCTCGAGGTTCTCCACTATATCGGTCAATTTACCGGGAGTGGAGGAAAACAAAGAAATATATGATTGTATGTTCTGACTTCCATTTGATCCTGTTGCCTCAACAACATGGACCACCTAGGAACACACAGAAATTTAAAACAAAATTGCAGGTCACTTGAGCATATAATTGAGAGGAGATTAAATCACAAATTTTAAATAGAATCTGAATCCATCAATATAAATGTGTCATTGTACTCTTGTTCTCGTTTTACTGACGAAAACCTCAATAATATAAGAAAATAGAGCCGAAGAACATCGATGAGTAGCTAAAACGAAAGAAGAAAGCTGAGTGTTCAAATTATACTCACATTAAGAGTTCGGGAAACGTCATCTGTGTATGCAGGGACAACACCAGTATATACTGCAGCTAGGGAGAGACCAAGCAATGCACAGCTAAAAAGTATAAGATGTCCCTTTGCACCTGCAAAAATATCCCATCAATTTAACCAAAGCCCATACAACAACATAGATGAGACACTAGTTTATTGTTTACTTGTGAGTAAGCAAAGACATGAGAGAACACAGATTTACTTATGAGTAACTATAAGAAGATAAAAATTAAATGATTAGTGCAAGAACAAAAATCATGTATAATTTTATTTTGAGATATCAGTCCGCAAACAGAGATTTCAGTGCCACCGGCAACTAGAGCTGAAAATGAGTACCTGAATTATGAATATATGAAAGAAGGTACACCAGGAAAAGACACACTACAGCAGCAACAGCTATCGCAACTATCAGATTCCCACCCAATTCTGAAGTATTACCTGGGTTCCTGCACCTCAATTGTTAATTAATGATACCACTTGATTATTAATATATAAATTACAATGCGAATGAAATCATAATTTGATAGAATCAACCCTTCTGCAATTGAAAAATGAACAATTTAATATAGCTGCAGCAGATGTTCTCAGGAAAACTATTTAGGATCATGAGGGTGTAACTCTACCTGTCGAATCGAACCATGTTCCCAACTAGTGTCCCAATTAACATAATTGGGATACCAGAAGAGATTACAACAGGAAGTGTCAATCCCATTATTAATGTGGCATCATTGAGCTGTTTTGGTGGCTGTGCAGGGGTTAATGTTGCTTCCATGAGACCATCTGAGAAATAACGTTGCAAGCATCATCAGCATCTATAACAATAGAAATTTACGAGATTGTAAATGGCATGAAGGTGGAGAGGTACTCACATGCAACTGCAGGTGAGACAAACCAAATGAGTGCCAAATAGGTAGACTGAACCTCGAAATAATGGCCAAGAGCAAGAATGACAAACCATTGGACCAAGCCAGATTTAAAGAGCCACCTTTCAGCCTCGCTCTTAATATCTTCAGTGCTAGAATGTAGCGTTGGCATTCTGTTGGAAAAACTAATTTGCAAGAATGTCTGGAGAAGATAGAAACCAATTTGTTGACCAGCAAATGCCCCAAGTAATGCAGGTGCACCAAATAAACCAAGAATCATCCATGGATTTGCAATGTAGGGTATAGGGGAGAAAGAAATATACGGTAGGATAAAAGCAACTATAGCTGAAAAACTCAGCGAAAATATCCACATGAGCACGATGCTTAAACATGCTAAACCGAATGATATAGCACCCGAAATACCGCTCATCAGCAATGAACTTGCCAAGATTAGAAGTGCTAGTCCTATTACTGAAATTTGAATCATGGCTGCCAGATGTTGCGGGAACACAACCATGTAAACACCCTGCAAATTTGCCAAATTGCAGAAATAATTTAGTTGAGAGTATTAGTAAAAATATCTAGAAACCGGACAAATAGTCACATATGTTACCAAAAAGGAACTAATGTAATGCCACAACCTGGCTTTACCAGGCACTGATCACTTAATAAACGGTTAATAGTTCGATCCTGACATAAATAAATACCTGATCTTAACATGAAAGGCTAACATTCTTTCTTTAATTCATTAAAATTTAGAGGCAGATGATACAAAATATAATGAAACTTTGCTAGATGTCATTTGAAAGCATCATTTAGAAATCAATTGAGAAAGAACAGCCTTTTCAAAGAAAACTCTCCTATTTTTATTAATATAAGTCAATAAATTTACAATCTTAAGGTCAAGTAGAAGATGCAACTGAAAATAACCAAGAAAAAGGTAAGACAACAAATTTTCAGTCAAATTCTCAAGTACACTTGGCATCATTTCTTAAAAGGAGATATTTGTAACTAAGAACTTCAATGGGTGCACCGAATTATTCAAGGAACCTCAGTTATAACCTTTCAGTTATTTACAAAGCACATCAAAGATTCTAAGTATTCTCTGTAAGACAATAGTAAAAGATAATAGGCAAGAAAATTGGAGTTTTTGATGGCAAGCAATAAATTCCAAATTATAGAAATAACATCACATGATACAGAACTTTCATGGCTCAAAGTTACAGTTGAAATGTTCTCGTCTTAAATTCTCAAAGCAAATTATGATTATACCACTGAAAAGAAAAAGCAAATCATTCAAGTTGGAGATTCACTATCATGTAGTATTACAGAATTACCTAGCAACAAGTCAAGTTCAGAAAGAGTGTTTTTGTGATATATTTTGCCATACCAGAACATCAAAATAAATAGGACTGTCTTCAGAAGTCCCTCCACGTTTATGCGATAATTCATTGGGTAGATCTTCTGACGTTGCAACTTGAAGCAGAAATGGCAACATATTGTCTCCAAGATGTTGAAGAGATCCTGGCTTCAGCATCTTCAGTTTGTCATTCTGCATTGGAAGGTATGTATTTTTAAGGTGATAACACAGAATCTTCTGAAATGATGCAAATGATTCTAAGGTTCCATAAAAAAAATCTTAACTAACTGTTGTGTTCTTTCCACTGAATATTTTTACTACCACTGTAACATTTCTGGTGCACAAACTAGTCATACTTCATGACTGGAAAGTGAGTTTATTTGTTCAGTAAAATGATCAAATTTTCTGAGATAAATATACAAGATCATTGCAAAATGTACCTTTGTGTGGTAAACTGCAGTACTATCAGTATATGCAAAGTCAAGCCCAGATAGACCACCAACTTCTTTATATACTTGGAAATCAGTTCCAGAGTTTAGCAATCCAGAATTGAAGAGATCCTGCAGAACCACCACCACCACCAATGGAATGTAGCATTTACTTCAAATAGGCAAAATGATTATCGGCTAAAGAAAGTAACTCTAAAGAGAGATATTTAGGAAGAAAATGGTATTCTATTCTGAAAGAGTTTCAGATTAATAGAAAGAAATTGCAGAAAATACAGTATACATCAGCTTGTAAATTAAAAGAACAATTTGCTTTAATAACTGATGGGCAAGTAATATTTGCTCCGAATGCAGTTACACTAAAAACAGATTTTACATCATTTTGTAAGATCAGGGACACAAACCTGCGCAACGATCTGACCTGATGGGTATTTTGCCACCTTTGCAAAATTTTCAATAGGGAATGATGATTCAGGACCGCTCTGTTAAATACAGCTGATAAGATTGCATGCTATACATACATATATATATCTATATATATAGTAAACAATATGTGCAGTGAAACCACTGACCTGAAATATGCTTGATTTACCACCAATCCCCATTGCTTCCAAGTCAATCGCATATCGAATTGTTGTCCTCCAAGGATGCTGCATGAATGAAAAACGAGGTTATCCTCCGCTCCGTGGATAAATCGGTTATTTTTCAAAAGAACCATGACCTTATAGACTACAATAAGGCATCAAAATGTAAGAATGGAATACTGAGTCGGATTATAACAGGAAATGGCTTCAACTAATAAGATTAAAGAACTTTCCATAACTAGAGAAGTAGTTATGAAGGTTTTTCCAATGTGCATCAGGTGCATGAAACAAGGAACCCTGTTTTAACTGCAATTATTATGAAGATTATTCCCCAGGTTTTAACTGCAAACATTGATGACTGAATTCAAGCTGCATTTCAGCACAAGCTAATCCTAGCAGTTTTAGCCTAACCAGTATAATAACCCACCTTTTTGGTGTTTTAGGATGCTTAACCAGTACATTAATCAATCCATATGAGAATTATGTTAGTAAGATTATACAACCTGTGTTATAAAGCTGTGAGCACCAGTAAGGCCCTCCTCTTCTCCGGTATTAAAAAAGAAGATAACAGAATGTTTAAAACCAGTAGCGCTCTGAGATAGTCCTCGAGCAAGCTCCAACATCACAGCCACAGACGAACTGTCATCACCAGCACCTTCCCTGAAAACTCAATTTTCTACTTTCATGAACAACCAACAGTATTATGAACAAAAGAATAACCATGATAACATGATAGCTTCACCTCCCAATGCTATGGTAAAATGACTAAATTCTTAACATGCTAGGAAAATTTTTAAATCACAGAAAAGGCAAAGATCAGACAACAGCAAGTATGAACACCTATAGATTGCACTAAAAATGATAATTAACACATTCAGTCATATCTTTACAATCCTTCTTTTACTGTTATGTTAAAAAAAAAAAAAAATAGAAACATGCTGGTTAGGATAATATGGTCTTAAAATTTTTTAAAAATGTGTTCACACAGATTCGCAGTTTAAAATTAAAATTAAAATTAAACAGAATGGATATATACACTCTGAAAAATTACCATGAGAAGACCAGTAAATGTGAAATGAAACTTATTATGTCATGAAGTCCATTCATAAGATGAAAACAAGTAAAAGGGAACTGAAGATAGCATTCTGAATGTTAATATTGGCACAAAAGAGAGAAGAAATTAAGAAACATACGCAGAAAAAACCGTGTCAATGTGAGCAGAAACCAGAATTGCATCATCTTCTGCTCCAGTTAAATGCTTGGGCGAGATCCTCAATAACACATGCTTCAAACCCGAATACACAAGTGTTTTTCCATTAAATAATCCTCCAGAGAGGCGATTTGCACCATTATCTGGCTCAAAGTAATCCACTTGGACATTAACATCCCCATTAACAGCTTGCTGTATCTTATTTGCTTCTGCCAAAACATACTAAGGTGGAAAAATGTTTAATTTATTACCAACAGTTAGATAATGGAATACTAAAACAATAATTAGCAACCAAACCTGTACTCCAACATCCAGAGCATCTGAACCAACAGAATGAGGTCCCAAACTTGCCAAGAACTTGACATGCTCCAGTGCTGAGGCTTCTGAGAAACCTTGTTCACCTGCTTGCTCAGCATCAAGAGGTGTTGGGAGATTCTGAAACTGAAAATGGTAGACTGCCCAACTGCTACTGATGAGGAGTACAAACAAGGACAACCACACAAATGCAGGCCTCAAGTTCTCCCTTTCTTGAAACTTGTTAGAATGTGAATCCCAGCCAATACCAAAAGGTTTGGCTGCTGAAGTTGTAGGTAACATCTCATACAATAATAAATTTATAATCAAGGTTCCCTGAAGAAGTTTACACAAAGAGAGGATTAAACCTTCCATTAATCATGGAAATACATTCAATCATTTATTTATAAAATTAAAAGCCATCAAATAACTCCTCTCTTCATTCATTCTGACTGATTTTGAAGTTCTTTGTCAGTATAATTACTAGTTCCATCAGCAAAAATGCAATTTTTATGTATCATGTAAACCTGGAGACTTCAGGGTGTCTTCTCATGTTGTATGTGTTTGTCTTGTGTGAGTTTTTTTCTTTGATGTTTCTTTGTTTCTGGGTGTGTTTGTATTCAATATGTGGACTTCATTTTATTTTAATCTAAATTGATCTATCCATTGAAAAAAAAAATGACAAGTTCCATCACAATACCAAAGTTCCTCAAATAAACTCCCATCAACAATCTGAACCAAAGACATCATCTTTCTTCTCACCACATTCCAAGATTTTCTTCCCACAGAATAGATGAAATTAAAACTTAAAAAAAACATTAAATTTAAAAAAAAAAATGGCTACAAACTTGAATAGCAATCTCTTTAATGATTGTGGTTTATCCACTTAAAAAAAAAAAAAAAAAAAAAAAAAACTTGAATAGCAATTGTGAATGAGATTTCATGCAAAAGAGGCAGAGAAATCAAACCTTTGACAATGAAGAGCAGTAGTATTGATTCTAGAGAAAAAGCAGTGATTCCATGCATCTCCAGGTTCGCTGCTTAAATAGAATTCACTGGAGTCCACTGCCGACAAATCAACGGTCAGGATTGCATTTGAATGATCAGATGAACTAAAAGATGTGTGGCTAGATTTTACTCCGGTTCCCGCCCGCAGCATCAAGCAATTACCTTCCTCTGGATTGCCGTCATCTTTTTTTTTTTTTTTTAATGATGTTGTACGAATGTAAAAATTATTTTTTAACTTTATAATTTTCCCCACCAACCACCTTTCGTCCTTGAGTTCCAAATCTATTAATTAAACGTATTATGATTTTTACGCATGGCCAAATGATCTATTAATAGTCAAGTCCCCAATAAAACTTTTCATGAATGGTGAAAGTTTGAATTTTGAGTGAGGTTACATTTCTGAGAGTGTGAGCATTGGTTGTGTGCAGGTAATCCCTGTGCTCATGTGTGCGCAGGCTCTGCTCCCACTTGTTCTTCTGAGACTTGTGCACGCCGTTGTATTTCTTAACAGTTTAATCGCTCATTTTAGCAAATATATATATATATATATATATATATATATATATATTATAATTTTTTAATTTGTCACAATTGGAAATCTTTGTTTTTATTTATTTATTTTTAATAAAATGGATAACCCATTATTACTGTTCAGAAAAAAGTATTTTTTTTAATGAACAATGGCTTTACCTACAAAAAAGATACTCAACGATCACGAGCCCTCATCTTTTATAAGATTGTAAGTCAAATTCACGTCTCACTTGAGGAGAAAGACAAGGGTACATATTATTAGATTAAACATATTTTGGTGACTTTTTTTTATAAGAAAGTTTGTAAACTACTATATTATATTAATTAAAATGACATCTACCAAATTATGTGAAAAATATCATTAAAGAAAGCTTGAGTCAAAACAATAATATTAAAGAATATTCTTTCCAAGTATCCACTTTAATCGTTTTATAAAATAATAATAATAATTAAAAATTTTATAAATATTTAGCTTGTTTTTATTATATATTAAAATTGTGCATTTAAAGTAATAGTAATGAAGAATAATGTATTTAAATATATTAATAAAATTAAATTAGCTATATATCTAGATAATTTGAGATATTAAAATTTCTAAAAATGAACGATTATAATTTAAAGGAGGAAGTACTACTGTATTAAAAAAGGAAAAAAAACCAAAACAAATCATACCCATTTGACAAAAATGCAAACAAAATCTTCCACTTTTGTTATGGCCATTAAGGCATGTGTTATAAGTTTGTCTGAAGTTCATAACTTTATGATACATATATGCAACAGCGAAATAATGCATGTGGACCAGTCTGTTGTGAAAGAAGATAATAATTATATATCTTCATTGAATCAGTTGTTTGTGGATAAGATGATATGATCTGAGTTATATATATATATACATGTGTGGTGGAAAGTGAAGCACGTATCTTTGTCTGATATATGGTTGAGCTAGTTTCAATCAATAATTGCAAGACAGAGTTGATTCTGTTGTTGTTGCTGCATGAAACCATGTGAGTTCCTGCATGGGATGGATTAGATCTGTGTAGGAGAAACAGAATCAAGTTTGAGTGCTCAAACATGCATGGCAGCAATACACCCTAACACACCCTTCTCAATGTAAAAAAAATTACAAGCTACTTGTGCTGGCATGTTGATACTTGATAGTAATATTCCAACCTTTAAAATTGCAACCACTCGATCTCTCTATTTTATTATAAATGTCCACTTCTAGAAGATTTTCATGTCTCAAATTATTTGTATACATATTTAATTTAAATATTAGTTTTGAAAATTTAATTTTATCAATATATTTAATATATTTGAATATATTATACATGATATTAGTGGATGAACATAACAATAAGTAAATGGGAAATGTAAATTAATTGTTTATAAAATTTGGAATTCTAACTACTTTTCTTACTCTTTGTGTGGATACTTATAATGGAAGTGAGAGAATACTCTATAAGCTTTTTATGAATATAAAAAAAATATATCAATTTATACTCTTTGGACAACCAATACTAATGAGAAGCAACTCTGGGCACTAGAGCTTAATGGAAACTATTCTTTTGATGAGAATCCTGAGAAAGTCGCAAATCTATTAGACAATTTTGGCCATGCAATTCATAACCAATTGAGAATTCACCAAGTGAAGGATTCTTGTATATGGTACAAGGATCGCCAAACCACTAAGCTTGGGTTTGAAATTGTATTTGTAAGTGATGAATTCCACGATATGCTAATGATCTCATGGTATATTAGTATTAGTTTTCTTGCATAAAGTACGGTTGTATTGTCAAATGAATAGGTTCAACCTCACCTTGCGCAAGATAAAAGTACAAGTGTATTGGTGTATTAAGTCTACGTCCGTGGCTGCCCCTGCTACTTGATTTGTCCACATTGCATAATAAAAAAAATGCATAATGTTAATGTTTGTACCGAATTATAAATTTAGATGAAATGTTTTGTTTCCAAAACCATGTATTGTTTGGAAATGACTTTACCATTGTGATAGAATTTTAAAAATGAAGAGATATATATGAAAAATACACCCTTAATTATGACCTTTGATTTAAGGCACTTATATGAAGAGTTATATAAGAAGTTATTTATCTAAGGGTAGCTATTACTCCGATAAATACTTTTAAAGCAATGACGGAACCAGAACTAGTTAATAGGGGGCTGAAAGCGAAGCATAAAAAAAAATTATATCCAACAAAATAATTATGTCCAATAAAAATAATGAAAGAATATAACAACAATTTGAATATATATACACACAAATATATATAGACAAAAACTACAATTTAAACTATTATTATTTTTGGTACTGAATGTATGAGATATATGAGTAAAAGGAGGTAACTATATTTTTCAGTTTTGTATTTTCTGAAAAGACTAAAATCGATCTCTCTTTATATAAACAAGCAAACTATAATTTATTTGTAAAAATCGTAATATATTTCACGTGCTATGAATTTTTTGTAATTACTAATTTTTTTTAATTTAATCCTGCACACTTTCCATGAAAGTACCTTAACCATTTCCACTAACCATGCAAGCAAACTATCTATGTTTCCAAACCTTTATCAAAATATAATTATATTTCCAAACATCCCTCTTTTCCGCCCCTGTTTGAAAGAATATGATATGAAAAAGATATTGTAAACACCATTTGTATTAAGATTAATAAAAAAATTGTAATTTGTAATTTGTAATTTCATTAATGAAAATTTATTTTAGTTTGTTTGAAAAGTTATATCTGGCGTGTCTATTTATTAAACACTTATTGAAACGGTATATTGAAGTAGTGTCTCTTTAATAAAACCATCTCCAACCTAAAACTCTATACTTAAAGCTTCGGTAGTTCAACTTCTATAGTGAAAGTTTCTCCAACCATCATCTTTATTTTTAACTCTAAAATAAAGCTTTTAAGAATATTCTTCCTACTTTACAATTTATATATTTATACTATCAACAAATTTTATTATCTTTAATTCTTTTTCATTTTTACCCATTGAATTTAAATATTATATTATTTAAAATATATTTTTTATTTTTTATATTTATTTCAAAAAATTATTAAATATAAAATAAAAATACTTGTGGTTATTTGAATAAAAATAAAAATCTGATTGATAAAAAAAAATATAAATGAAAAAATTACATTAATTACTTAATAAAAACATAGCATACAAACAAGCATCTTAGTAAAAACGCCATATTATTGGAAAGGAAAGTAGCATATAAGTTTTTAATTATCTTCGTTATTTGCATAGCGCAACCATAAATGTTACAGAAAAAGGGCATTTTCAACAACGACCTCTGGATCTAATATGTTTAATGAAATCTTTGGCAATATTGGTCAATGTGGCCATAACATGCCAGACTATTAGCGCCATTTACTTCCAACTTCATTGGTTGTATTTTAGGTGTTGTGGGGTTTTTTTTTTATTGCTATTGATGGTAATCTATGTTAGGACTATTTTCTATGTTTTATTTTATTGTTTATATAATTTTTGTTAATTTCTTTAATTTATATTTTGTGTATTATTTTCTTTAATTTTTTATTTCTTATTAATTATAAAATATAAACTTAAATTATAAGTTATTAATTTGATTAAAATATAAATTTTATAAAAATATAAAAATAGAAAAAAAACTGAAAAAAAAAAATAATGCTGCTACAGTGGCGCACATTATCTTGTGCGTCACTGTATCAAAATATGGATTTGGCGCAGGGTTTAGCAATGGGTTGGAGCGCCCCTGTGCCATTGTAGCAAAATATGGATTTGGAGCAGGTTTAGCAATGGGTTAGAGCGCCCCTGCACCAAATCCAATCAATAACTTCAAATTTTAAGTGTGATTAGAGATGGCCTAAACACTTATTATTGAAATGGTGTGTTTCTTTATTTACCACTATTTAATTTCTATAAAAACCATCCCCTACCAACATTCAAGCAATTGAATTAAAAATAAATATTTTATAAATTCATTTGTTTTGGACCTTGAATATAAAAAAATAAAAATAAAAATAAAAGTAAACTATCATTTTGTAAAAATCATTGTTACTTTTATTTGAGTTTAAGTGCAAATCATATTCAAAGGTGTTTATTGTATCCTAAAAAATTCCTCCTCCAATATAATTTTCACTCAAAATTTAAAAATATGTGGAGATAAATTAATCTTACAAAAAAAAAATGTTGCCCATCTGTCAAAATCATTGATGTTTGATAAATTTTTCAAAAACTAAATTTGTTTCTAATTTTAAACTTTTTTTTCTAACATAACTTGAAATATATATATAAGCCTAACACATTTAGATGCAGAACTATAAATCCTCAACTTTTTAATTTTGAGGGGACCATGTACCCTTATTCCTGTACCAGAACAAAAAGAATAATAAAATAAATATATAGATTCATATATTGTTTCAAAGAATTTGAATTAATTAAATAAAATTGATGTTAAAAAAAAAAATAGTGGGCCAACTCGACGAGCGAGACATAAAAAAAATGTGGAGTGAAGAAAAAAAAAAAAGATACAAAAGACCCACTAGGTGTGGGCGCTCCCCACCCCACCCCACCTTTTAGGTTCAGAAATTATTTTTCTATCATTTGTCTTTATATTTATCCGTATTTCTAATATAACTTTATATAATTTTCACAAGAGAATGAAATTTAAAAAATAAATTCAAAACAACATATATATATATATATAACCTCTTTGACAGATTTTGCTAAATTTGCTAAGGGAGTGTTTGTTTAGTAGTATTTGATATTACTTGTAACTTCAATTACCTAATTTTCAAAATCTTTTGTTTGGTGGGATGAATTTTGAAATGTTGAAGTAACTTCAAACACTCCAAGAGGCGTATTTGGGATTACGTCCAAATCGGGCGTAATTTCAAATCCCAGCAAATGTAAGTTCAACCATGCCCCACCACGTGACATACTGACATCTAGATAAAGCTTTCAACTGGGGTACGATGACCTCCATAACCCAATCTTCTATCAATTTTCATCTCTTTCCCTGTTGCGTTCTTCTCCGATTTCTCTTGAAGCTGGGTTAAGATGCTATTAGATATGATATATTTTTTTTTATTTACTGCAAAATTTGTGGTGTTTTTAGATGTTCTTGCAGAACATCCTACATAATAACAAACTTCATTTACCGTTCACCGAGATGTGTTCTTTGTTCAATAATTTTTTTTTCTTTTGTGATTTTATATGAAGTGTTTTTGAGATATTCTTATAGAATACCTTACATAACAAATTATTTATCTTCAACGCCTTTGGCTTTTGGCAAAGAATGATGATTTTTTCTCAATATTTTTTATCTTCAAAGATTGGTTGCATGATTTAAAAAAAAAAAAACAAAATGGATAAACCATCTATGGATCATATTGGGTTATTTAAATTTTTGTTTAATGGTCGAAGGTTGGGTTTGTTTCTCTTTCCTATTTCTCTTGGTTTTGAAGTATAAGAATTGTTAATGTTTATAAATATGATAACAAAATTAATAGATAAAAATGATTAATATAATAATTACAAATATTAATAATATTATCTATGGACATAAATAAAAAACATTATGAAAAGTGATGTGGGGGTAACTTTACCATGGGTGGCCACATTGCATATTTTATAATACCAGATTTACAAATACATTCAACCAAACATAGAATTTTATAATACAACATCTTCAATTACATTAAACCAAACACCAGTTTTAACTACACTGCATTTTGAAAACCAAGTATTTCCAGTTACATTGTAATTGAAAATCCACTGCATTCAGAATTACATCCAACCAAACGCCCCCTAACTGAATCTTTCATCATAAACAGTCAAATTTTATGAATTATTAAGGCCATTGAGCCACGTTTGTATAAAGTTCAGGATTTTATCACGTCTGTCTCGGAAATGTGGACCACTTTACTATGAATGAAGAAGATAATTGTGTCCATTGAATTTGTTTGCTGATAAGATTGGATGGCTCAGACCTATCACTCAATGAAAAAAAATGCATGTGCTCTTAAAACAGTCAGAGCCGGATTTTTTGAAAAATAAATAAATCACTAATTTATTAAAATAAAATCAGAATAAAATCTGTTGCAAAATATAAAATTGTTTATCTGATATGAATTTTGAAAAAGTTGCAAACTTGCTAGACAATTCTAGCTCCGCAATTCATAATCATTCACAGTTTAAACCTCTCATTTTAGATTGAAGGTGTACGAGTTGGATGATTAATTCTCAGTCCGTACGCCCACTCTCAATGTATATAACGCTTGTAGCTTTTGTCATAATAATAATAATAATAATAATAATAATAATTCATAACCATTCAAGGATCATATCATAAATTTCGGTTTGAAACTGGTATCTGTGAGTGATGAATTGCATAATTGTAATGTACGAACTATAAATTCAAATAAAATGTTTCATTTATTTTATTTTATTTTATTTTTGAAAAAGTGGATAAACCACATCTATTAAAGGAGAAACATGCCACTAGGTGTGGTAAGCATACAACGATAAGAAACAGAACAAACTGACAAAAGTGAGGAACAACGAGCTCTCCTCAAGGCCAAACAAAATAAAACACCTCGGCGCCGATTACGTAGATTGCTCGGGCTCCCCCAAAGGCTCCCCCTCAGCCATAGAGGTGATCAAGGCACCACCATTCTGAGGGCCATTGAACACTAGGCTTCTTTTGACCGCAACAATTTCCCCTTCAAAGTTCTCTTTGACCCCGTCGGCAACTGAGGAAAGCCAAGTAAGAAGTATCCGATTAATATGCAGTATAATACCATGAGTAAGCAAAACATTAGCATTAAAAATACAATCGTTTCTAGCCAGCCAAATGTTCCAGCAGATCGCTTTCATGACTAAAGAGCCTAACTCCCTCTTGTTCGGCCTCAAAGATTGTCTCCACCTACCCCACACATTGTCTCGTTTATGAAATCATGCATTTTATGGAAATGATTTTGTCTTATAAAAATATGGTTGATATTGTTTATATTGTATGACAAGGACATGATCAATTGTTTGTGGTATAGAATGATACGCGTGTCAAATTCATTACTTAAAACGGTGTCACATTGATTCCCATCACATTTGTTTTTATGAGTGCTTGGTCATCACAGTAGCTGTCTGAATTTATTATGTGCATTCATTCCCACGGGACCACCTTATATCATTTCATTTAATTGCCAGATTTAGTCAAAGACTCAAAGTTAATCAAAGTTTTAATTGCACCTTATTAATCATAGACAAAATTCAATCAATCATTTTTTTTTTTTGATTTATATATATATATATATATATACAATTCAATCAATCAATCATTTCATTTTCATTCTCATCTTTGATATATATATATATATACACGAATGATGACAAAAGATATTAAAGGGATAGATAAATCAAAAAATATTAAAGGGACAGATAAACATAATGATGCATCAATTACAATGACATAACAACTCTGAAAAAATTATCACGCGGAACAGAATAACACATGAGATGATTTTAGAAATAACTTTAGCACAACCAACAACCACTATAATCAGCACAATTCTCATCTATTTATATATTAATTGGTACATTGAACTTGGATGCTAAGCATTAAATGCTCAAGATTTGTTCTTGATTTTCCCTATATTTTTAGTTAAGATCTCAATATTCTTAAAATATTATGCCTCATAAAAAAAGGAAAAAATCTTTTGAATACTCCAAAATTTCCTTCTGAGTTTGCTTTCACACCTAACTGCTGATGAGTAAGTGGCAAAATGTGAAACATGAGTGCTTGGCCGGTTGAGCTAGTTTCAAGCATGCAATACACCTCACACCCCTTCTCACTGCCAAAGAAAAAGTTTGATAGTAACTCTAGAATCCCCACCATAAACACAGAGAAATCTCAGGCGGTACTTATTTATTTGGACAATCATTGCTAACTGAGAGGAACAACTCTCTCTAATGAAATGTTTCATCTGAATTTGAAGTTTAATTAATAAGAAATATCATGCAATTCACATATGCATGCCATCCATCTAAAGACTAGAGCATTATTAAATGACTTGAGCATTATCAAGTGATGACAGTAACTAATGTTCTACTATGATTGTAGCAATAGCTAATACCTGAATGGTTTGTCATGGTAAAGCATATAGTTCATCCTATCGGCTTTCTCAATCCCGAACATGTTCGATAACCTCCTGTACAGCTTCTCGTATGTGTTGAGAAGAACAGAGAGATCCATTCCAATAATGATTTGGCAGTAACTCTACTAGTGCACTGTTTTATAATTTATTCAGTACTTGCAGTCACTCTGAATTGCAATTGCTCTTGCTATTTTGATATGATAGCTCACTCATTATATTGTTTTTATGCTTTTGATTGCTACTGCAGCTGCAATGTAAACTTGGATATATATCTTTACATTAGCTTAAATCTTTCATGCTGTTGTATTACTACTGTCAGTTTAATCTGAAACTTCAGTTAGCTTTCTGCTAATTGTTTCCTTTAATCAGAGCTGTTTCTGTTAGCTTAATCATATCCAATTTTAAAATACCTGTACAACTGCTGCTGTTTTATGATGCCTTGAAATTGCATCTCATAAACACATGTTTTTTATCTGGATATATTGGACACTACTGTAGCAACTGAGT
This sequence comes from Dioscorea alata, assembly GCA_020875875.1. Lineage (NCBI taxonomy): Eukaryota > Viridiplantae > Streptophyta > Magnoliopsida > Dioscoreales > Dioscoreaceae > Dioscorea > Dioscorea alata. The sequence continues at coordinate 255,725 of CM037024.1, read as the reverse complement.
CAAAGTATCATCTCAAACCGCTTCTTGTTAAATTGTTAAAATATTTTATCTTGCTGCTTCTGATTATTGATATCTGAAGATTCAACCCAAACTGATTTTTTTCTAGTGAAAATGCTTTGGTCGATCATTAATGTTGTCATAGTTTTCTGTAACTGTTCAGAAATCTTAGTTTAGCTCAGACTTTCTTGAAATCACTACTCTAGCTTTTTGTGCACTGCAGGTTTCATTTCAATTTTGAAGTTCATTTTGATACAACACACTATAGAAGATGGAGAGTGGCTACCCATGAAAACAATATAAACAAAAAAGAACTATGTCAAAGGATAGTGCACAAATTTGTAGGGAGAATGACTTTATTAGGGTTGTTGTGAAACATTCTAATTTTTTGTTTTTATTCCTAAGGGAGTTACAAACGACCGGGAACAAATAAACTTCAAAACAACAAAGAACAAAACAACACAAGCCAAAAAGCTAGTGAAAGAAAAAACTCAAAAGGAAATTTCCTGTAGACAAAATAAGCTCTAAGTGTGTTTAACTCTTGCAAAACAAATAGAGGTATCATGGTTTTAAAAAAAAAAAATAGTACCAATCTGATACTGTCGCTACCATTTGGATTCTCCAGAGAAAGCCATCTATGAAAATGTCTCCTCTCTGACATTCCACTTGTTGATCTCGATGTAGAAGACATGAGAAATCTTGGACCAATCTTTTTTTGGTTGAAAGGAGCTCAAGAGCTTTTTATTAAAAGAGCTGAGAAAAGCACTAAAGGAAAATACAAAGCTAGAAAAAGAAGAAGAACAGAGGAAGGAAATAAAAGCAACTACAATTAACTGAAAAAAAAAAAAACTGCTCTACTAAAATAGGGAAACATTAAAAAGACAATCCAAACTTTTGCAAGTTCTTCATGATCCACCTTGGGAGCTCTCTGCCTTGGTGAAAAAGAATGAGGTCATGGTGATCTCCACCAAAGACAGCAAAACTTGAGGCCACAGAAGCCCAACTTTTGGGAATGCAAAGCAAATTGACATCACCCATGGTCCTCATAAAGTAGCGAATGGAGTCCAATAAATTGTTCAATCTCCAGCAATGAAGATGGCCACCAGAATGAATAGCTGAAGTAAGCCCACTGTTGGAGATGAACAAGTGTCTAACCCTCAGATTAATATTGATCAGGTGAGGTAAAAAGAGTGATAGTGCCACAGCTTCAGCTTCAAGATGTGAATATGCAATGAATCTTTGACAACCTGCAAGATAAATTTTGGCATTAGAATCAAAAATATAAAATCCGGCCCCAGAGGAAGAAGATTCCCTGTTCCAAAATGCTGAAATAACCATAAAAGGGCTGTCAGAAGCTGTGAAGTTAGTCATAATTAGATGCCTCCCAGGTTTAGACACATAGGAATGAAAATAATCACGAGTATAGGTGACAGCCTTGAATGCCACTAACCAGCAGTCCAAACTTTCATTCCTAAAAATCTTGTTGCATCTCGCCTTCCAAATGAACCAAGCAGTTACAGCTATAACAGATTGGGTAAATGGATCCAAACCAGAATTCTCAGATTGACCAATCCAATTCCCAGATGTAAAACCATTCACAAAATTAAAGGATTTACCAGTAATATTTTTAACATATTCCCAAATAACAAGAGTTTTGGGACACAAATGCAACAAATGTTCAGCATCTTCATAGACTAAGCTGCAAAAAACACAAAAAGTTTGAGGACCCAAGCTTAACCGAAATAAATAGTCATAGGTTTTGATCCCATTGTGGAACAGAAGCCATAAGAAATGTTTAATTCTCGGAGCAACACGGAGCCTCCAGATGTTGTCCCAACCATCCCAAAGTTCCTGAGAAGCAGCTAACTTGGAAATGTGAGTATAAATGATAGAAGACAGTTTGATTTTATTGGTCTTGGGGAGCCAGACCCAAGTGTTGTCAGCTTCAAAAGTAATCTGACCATGACTAACAGTTTCAGAATTTAAATGTCTACCAAATACATCAAATAAAGCTTGCATGTTCCAATGAGAATCCACTAAAAAATCGGAAATCTGAAGATTATCATAATCTGCGTTCATGTTGAGATAGGTTGGCTTAAAGGCAAGTGGGATTTCAAAGTACCAAGGGTCTAGCATAAAAGAAGTTTTCAAAGGATTGACAGAGAGGATCCAACAATTGTTCTTAATGATTTTAGCTGTACGACACAGCCCACGAAAGAACCATGAACACTTAGCTTGAATATCATCAGTCCAAGGATTGAAAGGCCCATACTTAAGATAAAGAATATCAACCCAAATGGCTTTAGAATTATTCAAGAAACTGAAGACATTCTTAGCCATTAATGAGGTTTTGGAGTGAAGCAAATTCCTGATGGATAAACCCCCCTCAGTTTTATCAAGCATAGTATCAGTCCAACTAACCGAGTTCATGCCTTTTCTATTGCCACTCTTAGACCAAAAGAAAGATCTAGCAAATTTGGTAATACCCTCCAAAATAGAATCAGGCACAGGGTAAACAGAAAGGTAATAGATAGGAGTAGAAAGGATGGAGGAATTAATTAAGATGGTCTTGCCAGCCGCAGAGATTTTAGAGTGTTTCCAAATTGAAGTCAATCTGTTGATTTTCTCTAACATACCATTGAAATGATGTAAAGCTAGTCTTTTGGGGGCCACCAGAATACCCAGATAATTAACAGGAAAAGTACCAGATTTAAATTGGAGGATATTAACAATACTCTTATGCAGTCTTTTGTTAAACCTGGTGGGAAAGAAAACTTCAGATTTAGAATTGTTGGCCCGTTGACCAGTTAATTTTTGGTAAATAGACAGGCAAAGATTAATATTGCGAGCAGTTTTCCTGGAGGCTTGAGTTATAAGTATAAGATCGTCTGCATACATGAGGTGGTTAAAATTATTGGGGAGAGCCGAACTAAAACCAGGAATCAATTGATGTTTCAAAGCAAAATTAAGCATCGCAGTTAAGTTTTGGGCAGTCAAAATAAAAAGATAAGGAGAAATAGGATCACCCTGTCTAAGACCCCTAGAAGCATGGATCCAACTAGTGGGTTTTTTGTTAATCAGGAAGGAGTAGGAAGCTGACCTAAGACAAACATTAATCCAAGAGATCCAAATACTAGGAAAATTCATTCGGTGAAGAGTGGCAAGAATTGCATTCCAACTCAGGGTATCATAGGCTTTTTCTATATCCAGTTTGATTAACATCCTAGGGGGGGATATTTGATCATTATCCATCGAATGGACAACTTCTTGAAGGGCCATAATGTTATCGAAGGGACTGCGGCCAGAGACAAACCCACATTGCTCTATGCCAATTAAACGAGGTAGGATTCTTTTAAGGCGATTAGCAAGAATTTTAGAAATAACTTTATAGCAAACGTTACATAAAGAAATCGGGCGGAAATCAGAAACATAAACAGGATTAGGTTTTTTAGGGATTAGAACAATATAAGTTTGACCCCAAGATTTAGGCAAGATAGAATTCTTAAAGAAGTAATTGATAGCCGAAAATAAAGAATCACTTATCTCTTCCCAGAAGAACCGATAGAATTCCACATTCATGCCATCAGGCCCAGGGCTTTTACCTGAGGGAAGAGAAGTCAGAGCTTGATATATTTCAGTTTTGGTTACCTCTTTGATGAGCATGTCACTGTCATTAGCCTCCACGGAAGGAAGATCATCCGGGAGAGCATGGAGAGTTTCTAAAAATGAGAGATCATTTACCTCAGTCCACAAACCAGAAAAGAAATTAGTAAAAGTTCTCTCAATACCATTCCAATCAGTATACATAGCATTATTAATATCTGAGATGTGCATAATAGAATTGGAGTGGTTCCGAATGCGAATAGAATTGTGAAAAAAAGAAGTATTAGAATCACCACTGTTGATCCAAAGGAGCCTCGCGCGCTGGGCCCATTTAGTAGAATTTTGTCTCTGTAGGGCAGTAAGTTTATTATAAAGAACATTTAAATTAGAAAAAGTGACTGTACCCGAACTATCCAAGTCCTCATTAACCTCAGCATCAGCAATCGCTTGCTCTGTCTTCTTAAGTTCAGAGTCCAACTGGGAGAGGCCGGTCTTTCTCCACCTCAGAAGAAAAGAACGAGTACGAGCTAAAAGGTGAGAAAAAGCATGGAGAGGGTTAGAGTGAGGTTTTAAGGACCAAGCTTCTCTAACCGCGGAGTGACATCCCAAGTAATCTAACCAATAATTTTCAAACCTGAAAATTTTCTTATTGAAAGTAAGAGAATTATTAGTAATGGTGAAGAGAAGGGGCGAGTGATCGGAGCAAACTCTAGGAAGATGTTTGACCCAGTAATTATTGAAGTGATTAGGCCAAATGGCATTAACCAAGCAACGGTCCAGCCTGGCCCAGCGTCTAGCACACCCAGCTTGGTTGTTGCACCAGGTATAGGAAGAACCTGAAAATCTGACATCCAGTAAATTATTAGCATTAATAAAATTAGAAAACTCACGGGCTTTAGAGCGGTAATAAGAAAAAGAACCCCCTCTAATCTCTTCCTCTGAGCTGACAGTATTAAAGTCGCCAACGACAATCCACGGAAGGTTAGCAGCAGCCATGTCCGATAGTTCCTTCCACAGAAGCCTTTGACCCGAGATCTGATTGGAATTATAAATAATGGAAAGAACCCAAGGGTTTCGATTTCCAGCAGAAATAACCAAATGAAGAGCGAAACGGGATTTAGCCAGGGGAGTAACCATACCAATGTTTTGTTTCCAAAAAGTGATAATACCTCCTGAATAACCAACCGATAGAAGAGCCGCCCAACTCCAGGAATTGCCAAGGATCTTACAGAATTTTTCAAGACGAGCAGAATCTGCTCTCGTCTCAACTAAGCAAAAGATTAGTGGGTTGATCGTTCTTATCATATGGATAATACGAGAGGTGGTATCCCGGCCCGATACACCTCTGCAGTTCCAGCAAACAATTTTAATAAGATCAGTATTCATAGAAAACAAAGTTAGGAATAAGAACTCATAAACTGAGAATATAGCAACAAAGAAACAGAGCAAAAGAAAAGAGAAAGAAATTAAACTTCCTCAGCTCCCATGTCTATCCTCCCTTTCTTTGGGGAGGATGACGATTCAAGAGGAACACGACGAACTAGATTTTCTTTCCGGATTCCGGCCTGATATTGGTCCAGCGTCATGTGATCATCAGGTTCTTCATGATCGACAAAATCCTCCATTTCGTTCCCTTCTTCTTCACCTTCATCATATTCAGACTCTGAGCCAGAATAGTCCTCAGATTCACTCATTTCTGAGTTGGAATTCTCTTGATTCGTTTCAGAGGCTTGAAGGAGATCAGCAATGCAATCAACGGCCATAAGATGTGATGAAGAAGGCTCTCCTTCTACCAGCTCAAGGCTCGGATCCATAGAAGATCTCAGTAAATTAGGAGTTTCTCCTTCAATATTATCTCCTGTAACTTTAATTTTGGAAGTTGCAGCGACATTGGGCTTAGGGAAAGCAGCTGGCATTCCACCCGTTTCAACTTCCAAGGAGCCTACAGGAGATAAAGCCGTTGATGCTATATTTTGATCAGAGTGCTTAGTCAATTCAGGGGGAACAGAAGGAGCCTTGGAACTAGAAGCATTCGAGTACCGAGACCTCGAGGAGCCTAGACCACCTCTCCCTCTGACAAATCCTCCACGTGGCGAATGGGTGCTCTCTGAGCGAACGGCAGTGACATTGGAATTCTCGCCAACAGGATTGCATGGGAGCGCATGCGCCTCACGTGACTCCAGAGGTCTGGAGCCACCGGCGCCACCGCGTCCACCACCGCGACCCCGTCGTCGTGTAACCAGCATCCACGGACCAAAATCAGTTTCAGGGGTATCGCCCTGAGGGTCCTGAGCCAACTCCGACATAGGGTGCCGGGAAGCCGCACCTGCCTCCAAGCTTTTACTTGGCATCATCTGAGCATCCGTTACCGCCAGTCCATGTCCGACACCATGGTCAGGACATGGAGGTGGAGATGGAGTGCTCTGATTGTCCAAGTTCCGGCGGCTGCAGGTGTTTGTTCCGTGACCAATAACACCGCACGAATAGCAAAAAGTCGGCAATCTCTCATAAAGAACAACTACGAACACCCGGTGGCTATCGTCTCCTATCCAGAAACCTTGTTTCAAAGGTTTAGCGAGATCAATCTCCACGCACACACGCGCAAATTTTGACCTAGACAGAGAACAAGTGAAATCATCAATTTTAAGTAAACGGCCTAAGCAAGTAGAGATAGTTTCCAAGGATTCTCCATCCCAAAACTCCACAGGTAAATTGTGGAGTTGCACCCAAACAGCAGCAGTGGTAAGCTTGGTGAACGCCGGTTCGAAGAAAGGCTGCCACTGGGCAATTTGCAGGACAATACCGTTCACTGCCCAAGGGCCTTCAAACTGGATTTTCTGCATAGTTTCCTGGGAAGAACACCTGATAAGGAGATAGCCGTTTGGTAAATCAGATACAGAAACTTCACCAAAGTTGCTCCACATAGTGGTCAGGATCTTCTTTACTTGGTCGAAAGGAGGAGTCTTCCCAAAGAACTTGCCATACAAAGCGTTCTGGAAGCGGGAGCGGGCTCTGTCCATGACTTCTCGGTTCATGAGTATAAAATCTGAGGACTTAGCTTTGAGCTTGTTAAGCATCGTCGTATCTTGTAGAATTGAGGAAGAAGAGCGATTCTTCCCGGCGACATCCGCCCAGGAAGAAGGTTGATGCGAGGGGAGCCCCCCGCTAGCCATAGCAAGGGGCTGAGGCCAGGCTGAAGGGTGATCAGAGTAGAAGGGGATCAAAGGAGCTTACAATTCTGCAGCAATTGTTGACCTTGGTGGAGGAAGAAGGGACGTCAGTGGTACATTGATTGAGTGGAAGTTGGCGTTGCTTTTCTTGGACCAATCTTCACCATCCTTTAAGCATCTCTGCTCCAAAGAACGGCAGCAATTGATAAGCAACATGAACAGGGAGGCTGGCAGGCCCTTTTCAGGTATTGATTGAATGCAGTCACAGTCAATTACGCAAACTTCTTCAAGAGAAGGGATGGTTGCAAGCTCACGAGGTAAAGATTGGAGGATGTGGCAGTTGTCTATGGATAGCCGTTTGAGGGACACAAGGCAATGAAGCCCCTCTTCCATCTCATTCGGAAATTTTACTAGTTGATTGCACTCTGAAATTTTTAGCTCCTGTAGGTTGATGAGACTGTGCAGTAGCTCACCGTTGAGTATCTGCAATGAGCTGCCTTTAATCTCTAGATATTCAAGAAGCATTGGAGATTTATCTGAAGGCGACGAACAAGCAGCCAACCTTGGGCAGCCTGCAACCTTCAAGCGTTTGAGTGACACAAGAGCTTGGAGTCCAAGCGTTGTTAACCATGAACAATCAACAATTTCAAGCTCTTTGAGTGACTTCAAGTGTTGCAGAAGACCCCAAGGGAGTGTCGTAAAGACAGGAAGGTGTACAGGAGGACAATCTTCGTCAAATGCTGGCTTACCTTTAATCACCATGGAACTCAGGGAATGTAGCCTTCCCATGCCAATGAAGAATGAATCACTGGTCAGGCCTGCACATTTAATAACCCTGAAATCAATTAAGGATGAAGGAAGAGTAGGACCACTGTCATCTGCTGGCTGGTGCCTGAGTTTTGGGCAATTTTCAATATGTAAGGTCTTCAATGACACAAGTGCAGAGAAACCGTGATCTGGCAAGTGAACAAGCTCACGACAATGAAGGATGATTAGGTAATGGAGAGCTTGGAGTTGGATCTGGGATTGGTGCGCTAGCAGCCCTGCTTGTAGAGTTGTTAATCTTGGACAGTTTATGATACGCAATGATGCAAGTGAAGAACTTGATGTTGAGCTCCTGCTTTGATGTAGTCTGGGAAGCGTCGGGGGATCCACCAACCGCAGTTGCATATCTACTAGTGTTTGAGGTACTTCAACAAAGCCACGGCAATTAATCAAGTCTAGTATGCGAAGACAAGGAAACAGTTGGTGAACATCTCTGTCGTTATGCATATCAACATGCTGCGTCCCGAACAATCCATCCAGCCTTAGTATCTTTAAGCTCTTGAGCTGCCCAAGAAGCGAGATATCCCAATCATAACATTCATTGATCTCCAAAGTTTCAAGGCTTGAAAGTGATCCATCTTCCAACCAGGTTGGAATCTTTCCTCCATTGTTGCTCCATATAATGAGAGTTTTTAGGTTTGCATGTGGTCTTAGAGCTTCAAGAGTTGCAAAATGTGATTCTACAAGACGTTTATCCCCTGTGTAGTCCCTGGACCATTTTAGCACTAGCTCTTCAATAAGCTTCTTTTCATGCAGCTTGGCCTCCATAGCCTCATCCTTTGTGTGCACATTCTCAAGTCGAGAAATACAGAGCTTCCCTCGGAGCTGTGTCATGTTTTTGAGCTCTTCTATCCTGTGCCCATCTTCATCTAAGACGGTGAAGTCCTCCAGCTCTTGCAAGGATGTGAGTTGTCCAATCTTACACATTTCATCTACATTTAATACCTTCAAGTGCCGCAAATTAATCAAATTTGACATACCACGATGATGTAAAGGTGGCAGAGTGCTTGAAGAGATGCTCAGCTTCAAAGTTTGTAAATTGCACAAGCCACACAGAACATGCGGGACTGTGTTGACAGATGTGTTTGTAAGATCCAGGCATCTGAGTTGTTTCAAGTTGCCAATTGAGTCAGGCAAGTTTTCCAATCCAATGTCACTCAAACACAGCACCCGGATGCATCTCAAGTTCATGAACAAGGCATCATAATCAAAACTGGAACTTCCTCTTCTGTCAAACAGTAGTGTCCGCAGGTTATGCAGCATGCCTATGTCCAGGACACTCGCAATGGTGTCCTTATCAGACTGAACCGAAAAATGGCGCACATTCTCCTTCATACTCTTGGCTACAGGTGATAGCCGAAGTGATTCACAGGCAGTAATGGACAAAGCTAAGTCATGAATTAATCCATGCATTATGTAGTCTCCTTCAGAGATGTCCAAGGATTTTGGCCGTGTATAATCGACACCGACACAGTAAGGCACAATAGAAAAACGTAGTGGCTCATTCTCAACAGACTCATCTCTGCAGCTGGAGTTCTGAAAGAAGGACCTCTTCAAAAGATAATCAAAGTACTCGTTCCCCAAATCCTCCATTTGTTTTCCTTGCTGAGGTTGAATAAGGCCCTGAGCCATCCACATATGTACCGTGCTCTGTTTGTCAAACTTATGATCTCTGGGAAAAACAGAGCAGTATCCGAAGCACTGTTTGATGTGAGGTGGCAAGTGTTGATAGCTTAACCACACAGCAGCAGGGACGCCACGCAATTCTTCGGATTTATACCTCCAAACATCAGCATTCAAGATCATCTTCCAGTCATTTAGATCGAAATTGAAGCACAAGAGATGACCAACCATCCTGACAGCCAGAGGCAATCCTTCTAACTTTGTCACAATCTCCAAGCCAACTTCTTCAATTTCCTTACTATTCTGGCATGCCCCTTGATCAAGCAGTAATGCACACTCTTTGAACAAAGACCAGGAATCTCCATGAGACAAGCCTTGCAAATAATAGCACAAGAATGGCAATCTCATCTTCTTAGCGATCTCTTCATTCTCAGTCGTGATAACAATCTTGCTTCCGCTTGGTGCACACTCCAGTTGCTCCCGCAGCAGCTCCGAGTTGAGTATTTCATTTCGAACATCATCAAGAATAAGAAGGTATCTACTCTCTGCTAATGTATTCTTCAGCGTAACAACAATATAATCCATGGTGGAGCTATGAGATACACGAAATCCAACACTAGACTCATATATGGATCTTAACAGCCTCCCAGCATCATAAACTTCGGATGCAGTGACCCACATCTTAAGCGGGAAATGGCTAGCAACTCTATGCTCATCATAGACAATTCGTGCCAGTGTCGTCTTCCCGACACCTGGCCGGCCAACAATAGCAATGAGAGAAAGGTCCTCATGCACACAAGATTCTTCAGATGTCAATAGCTTGATCATCTTCTCCATATCTTCATCTCTCCCAAATTCTCCTGAATTTGCACTTGTGGTTTTTCTTGCTTCAACTTCATAATGACTCATGTAGTTTCTTGATGGTCGATGATGAAAATTAAGAGAAAAAGGCTTCTTTCTCATTAATTTTTGTACCCTCCTCCGAATGTCTTGAATCATGAGCTCTGTTTGTGTGACTGGGTGTTCTTGGCCACAGTTGAAGATAAGACAGCGGCGCTGGTCTACCACGTCCGTGCCACTGGCTTCCACTTCAGGTTCTTGAGCTTTCAGAACCAAGCAGTCTAGTAAGTCATCAGCATCATATGCAGCTTCTTTGAGCTCACAGAGCCAGGCTTGCACAACCTTGCTCTTGCTCTGTTTGTTCTCGGCAGCTTCAAGTGTAGTTACTTGAATTGAGACAAAGGCTTTGAGAAGCCTCCCCAGTTCCTTGTCAACACCGAGTGGAAGCTCATCACTTGCTGCAATGGTGGCCTGTAACCTCTGGCAAAGTCCCCGGAGAAATGCCGACACCACTGCCATGATCTTTAGCTTAACAACTGACAACTCCTCCCAAGTCTCAACCAGAATGCAAGGGTTGAATCACTGGAGAATTGCTGGTGTTCGCTGTTTGAGGATTCATTTTATACCATTGAACATCTTGAATTTTCCAAGCTGATGAATATTTTGTGTTTTTCAAATCCTACTTGCTTGTTTGGTAGTTCCAGCTCGACCACGTTCTGACTTATATATATAGTATCTATTCTTTTATCAACAAGTGGATGTGTGGAAAGATGCATCAACTATCAAAGTCTCTGCTACTAAATTCAAGACCAATGGAGCAATGGTTGTATTCCTATGGCCTTCTATTATTACATAATATCCTATTCTATCCTATCTTGATAATGCAGCTGGGTCTTTATTTCTCATTATTATACTGGAGTAGACAGCCAAGCAGCAGTTCAATCTGCATCTTAAGTTTAATGCTTTTGCTGATTGATTCAGAGGAACTTGCTTCTTTACTTAAATTTGTAACATGGAGAACAAAGTTAAGCATTCTACTCAATGGTTAACCTTGCACCATTACAGATCCAAATCCTAATAAATATAATGTTATTGCAGAACAAACCAGAGGCTACTTTTATAGTTTCAGATTCATGAATAAACATGATGTCAATTGATTCTCTTCACATTTCTTGAAAAAGGGTTTTGGTCATCAGCCTGTCTGATTTTATTATCACATTCCCATGGGTTCACCTCATCTCACTTCAATTATCTGTCTGATTGTAAAAGTTTGAGTCAAACCCAAGGTTGCACCTTGTTAGTCACAGTCAGTCATGCTTAATTCTTGAATTCCAACATTTTTTTTTCTCTAAATTAATTTGAAATTCATATGTACACATTTATACACACACACACCACGCATGCATGTAAGCCTATCAAATTTTGTTGCTGAACTATATATATCCTTAATTTTTAATTTAAAAAAAAAAATAAAATAAAATCATATCAGACTGTCTGATTAATTTAACAAAATTATGATGCTTAGGTTCAATGATAATGTCCCAATCTGCTTTTATCAAGGGTGGTAACATTTCAGATAATATCGTCGCCACTAAGGAGCTTATTTTTAATATTCAAAAGCGTAACCAGAATGGTCACATTTTTAAAGTGGATTTCGCTAAAGCTTTTGATATGGTGGACTGGGAATTCTTCCTCAACAGTCTTTCCTCAAAGCAGTTTGGTAGGAAATGAATCTCATGGATAAAAGCTTATTTTGGTAATTTATATCGATTATTTTGATATATTCTTTTAGAGTTGTGCTAACCCACTCACTGAGTAATCTAGGTTGCTCACTCTCTCTCTTTCCCTTTCAAGATTTCAGATTTTAAGGGTTGTGCGATGTGGTGGAGTGCTGGGCATGACTCATATTGTTCATCTTTCTTATTCTACAATCTTGTATATTTGTATTTGTGGCCATGTTTGCATTGTATAACATTCATGGATCCACTACTATCGTTATGTTTTGAGAATTAGTATTGTTGTTGCATGTTCTATTTTATAGATTATCTTGATTGTGTGATGTTTTTTTTTAACTTTTGAATTCCTTTTATTTTGTTTCTAAGTGTGTAGCTTCCTCTCTATATATATTTGTACTCCGTAGCCTTGGATATTCCTGATTGCGAATACTCTGTTCAGGTAGTTGATTCAATGTATTTTGTTAGCCTTGCGGCGACCAGAGGGTAGAGTGGTAGGGTATCCCTCCTCGGATTGTCGCAGCGGTTGTCGCATCCCAGGGCCTGCAAGTCAGGGTGTAACAGTTGCGATCTCACTAGACCCAAATGCTGATTTGTGCATTGGTCCCAACTTTGCAAAACAAATGACCAAAGTAGGTGGGGCATCCTTAACCAGGCAGATTTTAACCAAGCTCTTCTTGGTAAGTGGTGGTGGAAAATCAACACCTTTAGTGGTTGTATTTGGTATGATATCATTATCTCCAATTATGCGGCCCATGGAGATATTATCTCTCTTCTTGACACCACACCTAGGAAAAAATTGGAAAGGCCTCTTAAACTGTAGATCTGCCTTCAATATTAGTGTGGAGACCTCCATAAATGATAGAAGGACTACCTCTTTTTAGTTAGACAACTAGAACAAAGGCTCTACGCTAAAAAAAAAATGGTCTGGCCTATTTGAGGGATGAAGGAACCCGCTCTACGCTGTTGAGAACTCTGTTTTTTCGGATCATGACCCTCACTTCCATGAATTGATTCCTCTAGGGCTTTTCCTGGTCTTATCCCAAGGCATGGACACCAAGACTTGGCGTTGATCTAATCAGGGTTTCTCAGTTAAATCTTTCTATGCCTTTCTTAATGACAGCGGCCTTCGTTGTGCCTAGGGCAAGGCTCTCTGGAAATATCCTTGCCCACTTAAAGTGAAAGCTTTCTTCTGGCTTGCCCTACACAACAAAATTTTCATGCAGGAAAACCTGGCTAAACGGCGGTGCACTCACATCTCCACTAGCACTTGTGTCCTGTGCAATTCTGCTGAGGAAGGGACTTCTCATCTCCTTTTCAACTATCCTTTCTCCTATATGATTTGGGCTCATTTCACGCCTCTTTTTAACGGGATAATTCCGCTCTCCCTGGTGAATGCCTGGTCCTCTTGGGAGTTGTCGGGGAATTTGCACCCGAAATCTCTGAGAAATCTACTGTTTAGGGCTATTTGTTGTTGTTTTAGACCAAGCGCGACAATCTACATTTTTCCTTTGCTTTTCTTGATATATTTTCTATCATATGTAAAATTGACCTTTTGCTAATCGCTTGGATTTCTGCAGTCCCCGATCCTACCAGACAACAATTCGTGGAACCCCTCAAGAAGTTCAAGCGCAGTCTAGCTTTTGTGGGCTCCAAGGCACACACCCAAGTAGAGTCACCTGCTTTGGCAAGCACACCTGAGGACCCTCCTTTTGATGGCGATAATAGCACCTAAGTTTGTGGTTCTCCTCCGCGGTGGTTTCTTCGCAGTGGATAGTTCCAGTCTCCTCCCCCAGTGGCTTGGTTCTCCATTGTTTTCTTCCATTTTGTTTGAGACACTTCACCTCTGGTGATCTCTCTCCCTTCCTCTTCTTTTCATTGCTCCTCTCTCAGTAATTTTCTTTTGTTGCAATAAATTTGTGGTAGAAAATGTTTTTGACAAATAAGGCATAGTGCATGAGTAATCTTCATATTTATAAATATGAGAGTATAGTGTTAAGTCCAACCTTTTGACCTTCAAATTTAATAGATTAATAAAAATCATGACAATTTTGCATTATTGTTTTGACAAAAAATAAAAATAAAAGACTAGATTTTACTTCAAAAATAGGATATATCCAATTAAGTAAACTTTATTTTTACAATTTTAACTGTACTTACAAGCTTACAAACTTTTGAATTATAATAAAAATGAATGTCAAAGCAACTAAACGAAAATTAATCAAATAATAATTATCGATAATGAACATCAGATATGATTCCCAATAGCCACTCTGTTCATAAATGTAACAGTCATAAGTATGAAGGTAGTCTACAGATTGCCTTGTTGCCAAGTGACACCACAATGAGATACAATTTAACTAATAACAAGTAATCTAACATGAACATGTGAGAGAAGCAGTGAACACGCTAATGATGTATGACTCCAGAGATTAAATTAGAAGTCAATAGGGAGACTAGATACGAAAGCTAATGTATAAGGACTAGTGGATTTACCAAACAAAGAACACCAAACTGGAAGTTTCTCAATAGATCCATTCCAACAATGATTTGGCAATAACTCTACTAGTGCACTGTTTTATAATTTTATTCACTTTTTTTTAATAGACGGGGGAATGCGCAGCCCACTCTACCCTAAATTTTGGAAAATTCACTGTCCAAGTAAAATTACCCTTTTCTCCTGGCTTGTTTGGGACAATAAAATCCTCACTCTCTCCAACCTCTTTAGAAAAGGGTGTAACCCTAACGCTACTGATACTTGCACTCTTTGTCACAGAGACTCTGAAACAGTGGAACATTTATTTTTAGATTGTGATTACTCAACTCGTATTTGGTCCTAGTTCTCAAATGTACTTGAGCTTCAAACTTTACCTCCTTCTGTTACAAGCATTTGGACCTTCTGGTTACCTTCAATTCATTTAAACCATAGGTCAATGTGGGATTTACTTGCAAGAGCAATTATCTGGAATATTTGGCTAGAACGAAACAATCGTATTTTTCAGTATTCTGCTCCACCTTTTCATACTATACTATTCAAAATTTCTAATATGCTGATTACATGGTTTTCTGCAGCATCTTTGGCTCATCAGCAAAATTTCCAGGAAGCCTTCAAGAAGATAAAGCGCTCCCTTGACTTCCTGAGCACAAGAACCGCAAAAAACCTCGGCAATACTAACTCGCACATGATTCAGGAGTAATCCGCTCTACTTTACAGCTTGGACTGTCCTGTGAATCCAGACGGATCTCTTCGCTCTCCCAGAAGCACTTTTTTCTTTATTTGTACTTTTCTTCTTTTGAGCTCTTCACTGCTGGTGAGAACTCATGGTTCTGTTTTTCCCTTTTGGTTGTTCCCTGGTGTACTTCAGTCTTTTTTTCAATAAAGCAGTGGTTTATCCACTTTTTTCAAAAAAAAAAAAAAAGCTGCTCTCTCTAGGTAATGAAATGTTTCATCTGAATTTGAAGTTCAATGCAGAAATATCATGCAATTCACATATGCACGCCATCTAAAGACTAGAGCATTATTAAATGACTTGAGCATTATCAAGTGATGACAGTAACTAATGTTCTACTATGATTGTAGCAATAGCTAATACCTGAATGGTTTGTCATTGTAAAAAGCACATAGTTCATCCTATCGGCTTTCTCAATCCCGAAGATGTTCGATAACCTCCTGTACAGCTCCTTGTATGAGTTGAGAACAGAGAGATCCATTCCAATGATTTGGCAGTAACTCTACTAGTGCACTGTTTTATAATTTTATTCAGTACCTGCAGTCACTCTGAATTGCAATTGCTCTTGCTATTTTGAAATGATAGCTCACTCATTATATTGATTTTATGCTTTTGATTGCTACTGCAGCTGCAATGTAACCTTGGATATATATATCTTTACATTAGCTTAAATCTTTCATGTTGTTATATTACTACTGTCAGCTTTCAGATAATTGTTTCCTTTAATCAGAGCTGGGGCAGTTAGCTTAATAATATCCAATTTTAAAATACCTGTACAACTACTGCTGTTTTATGATGCCTTGAAATTGCATCTCATAAACACATGCTTTTTATCTGGATATATTGGACACTACTGTAGCAATTGAGTCAAAGTATCTTCTCAAACTGCTTCTTGTTAAATTGTTAAAATATTTTATCTTGCTGCTTCTGATTATTGATCTCTGAAGATTCAACCCAAACTGATTTTTTTCTAGTGAAAATGCTTTGATCGATCATTAATGTTGTCATAGTTTTCTGTAACAGTTCAGAAATCTTAATTTAGCTCAGACTTTCTTGAAGTCACTACTCTAGCTTTTTATGCACTGCAGGTTTCATTTCAATTTTGAAGTTCATTTTGATACAACGCACTGTGGAAGATGGAGAATGGCTACCAATGAAAACAAAAAAGAACTATGTCAAAGGATAGTGCACAAATTTGTAGGGAGAATGACTCTATAAGGGTGGTTGTGAAACATTCTAATTTTTTGTTTTTATTCCTGAGGGAGCTACAAACGACCAGGAACAAATAAACTTCAAAACAACAAAGAACAAAACAACACAAGCCAAAAAGTGAAAGAAAAAACTCAAAAGGAAATTTCCTGTAGACAAAATAAGCTCCAAGTGTGTTTAACTCTTGCAAAACAAATAGACATATCATGGTTTCAGAAAGAAAATAGTCCCAATCTGATACTGTCACTACCAGTTGGATTCTCCAGAGGAAGCCATCTATGAAAATGTCTCCTCTCTAACATTCCGCTTGTCGATCTCGATGTAGAAGACATGAGAAATCTTGGACCAATCTTCACCATCCTTATCGCATCTCTGCTCCAAATAACCGCAGCGATTGATAATCAACATGGACAGGGAGGCTGGCAGGCCCTTTTCAGGTATTGATTCAATGCTGTGGCAGTCAGTTACACAAACTTCTTCAAGAGAAGGGATGGTCGCAAGCTCACGAGGTAAAGAATCGATGCTGTAGCAGCTGTCTATGAAGAGCCGTTTGAGGGACACAAGGCAATGAAGCCCCTCTTCCATCTCATTCGGAAAGTTTACTAGTTCATAGCACTCTGAAATTTTTAGCTCCTGTAGGTTGATGAGACTGTGCAGTAGCTCACCGTTGAGTATCTGCAATGAGCTGTCTTTAATCTCTAGATATTCAAGAAGCATTGGAGATTTATCTGAAGACGACGAACAAGCAGCCAACCTTGGGCAGCCTGCAACCTTCAAGCGTTTGAGTGACACAAGAGCTTGGAGTCCAAGCGTTGTTAATCATGAACAGTCAACAATTTCAAGCTCTTTGAGTGACTTCAAGTGTTGCAGAAGACCCCAAGGGAGTGTTGTAAAGACAGGAAGGTGTTCAGGAGGACAATCTGTGTCAAATGCTGGCTCACCTTTAATCACCATGGAACTCAGGGAATGTAGTCTTCCCATGCCAACGAAGAATGAATCACTGGTCAGGCCTGCACATTTAAGAACTTTGAAATCGATTAGAGATGAAGGAAGAGTAGGACCACTATTATCTGCTGGCTGGTGCCTGAGTTTTGGGCAATCTTTAATATGTAAGGTCTCCAATGACACGAGTGCGGAGAAACCGTGATCGGGCAAGTGAACAAGCTCACTACAATATTGGATGATTAATAAATGGAGAGCTTGGAGTTGGATATGGGATTGGTGCGCTAGCAGCCCTCCTTCTAGAGTTGTCAATCTTGGACAGTTTGAGATAAGCAATGCTGCAAGTGAAGAACTTGATGTTGGGCTTCTGCTTTGATGTAGTCTAGGAAGCGTTGGAAGCAACATCTTGTACAGTTGTATTGCTTCCAGTGTTAGAGGTACTTCAAAAAAGCCAGGCCAACGACTTATGTCTAGTATGCGAAGACAAGGAAACAGTTGGTGAACATCTCTGTCGTTATGCATATCAACATGCTGCGTCCTGAGCATGCCATACAGCCTTAGTATCTTTAAGCTCTTGAGCTGCCGAAGAAGCGAGATATCCCAATCATAACAATGACGGATCTCTAAAGTTTCAAGGCTTGAAAGTGATCCATCTTCCAACCAGGTTGGAATCTTACCTCCGGTGTTGCTTTCTATAATGAGAGTTTTTAGGTTTGCATGTGGTCTTAGAGCTTCAAGGGTTGCAAATTTTGATTCCACAGGACGTCCATCCCATGTGTAGTCCCAGGACCATTGTAGCACCAGCTCTTCAATAAGCTCCTTTTCATTCAGCTTGGCCTCCATGGCCTCATCCTTGGTGTGCACATTCTCAAGTTGAGAAATACAGAGCTTCCCTCGGAGCTGTGTCATGTTCTTGAGCTCTTCTATCCTGTGCCCATCTTCATCTAAGACGGTGAATTTCCCCAGCTCTTGCAAGGATGTGAGTTGTCCAATCTTATACATTTCATCTACTTTTAATACCTTCAAGTGCCGCAAATTAATCAAATTTGACATACCTCGATGATGGAAAGGTTGCAGAGTGATTAACCGGATGTTCAAGTTCAAAATTTGTAAATTGCGCAAGCCACACAGAACATGCGGGACTGTGTTGACAGATGTGTTTGTAAGATCCAGGCATCTGAGTTGTTTCAAGTCGCCAATTGAGTCAGGCAAGTACATCAATCTATTGTCACTCAAACACAGAACCCTGATGCATTTCAAGTTCATGAACAATGCATCATAATCAAAACTGGAACTCCCTGTTCTGTAGAACACTAGTGTCCGCAGATTATGCAGCATCCCTACGTCCAGAACATTCGCAATGGTGTCCTTATCAGACTGAACCGATAAATGACGCACATTGCCCTTCATATCCCTGGCTAAAGGTGATAGGCAAAGTGATTCACATACAGAAATGGACAAAGCTAAGTCATGAATTAATCCATGCATAACGTACTCTTCAGAGATGTCAGAGGATATTGGCATCATATAATCAAACATGTTTTCCTCATGAAAAAGCGGTAGTAGCTCATATGCGACAGACTCACTTCTGCAGATCGAGAACTGAAAGAAGGACCTGTTCAAAAGATAATCAAAGTACTCATTCCCCAAATCCTCCATTTGTTTTCCTTGCTGAGGTTGAATAAGGCCCTGAGCCATCCACATATGTACCGTGCTCTGCTTGTCAAACTTGTGATCTCTGGGAAAAACAGAGCAGTATCCGAAGCACTGTTTGATGTGAGGTGGCAAGTGTTGATAGCTTAACCACAAAGCAGCTGGGACGCCACGCAATTCTTCGGATTTATACCTCCAAATATCAGCCTTCAAGATCATCTTCCAGTCATTTAGATCGAAGTTCAAGCACAAGAGATGACCAACCATCCTGACAGCCAGAGGCAATCCTTCTAACTTTGTCACAATCTCCAAGCCGACTTCTTCAATTTCCTTGCTATTCTGGCATGCCCCTTGATGAAGCAGTAATGCACACTCTTTGAACAAAGACCAGGAATCTCCATGAGACAAGCCTTGCAAATAATAGCACAAGAATGGCAATCTCATCTTCTTAGCAATCTCTTCATTCTCAGTCGTGATAACAATCTTGCTTCCGCTTGGTGCATACTTCAGTTGCTCCCGCAGCAGCTCCGGGTTGAGTATTTCATTTCGGACATCATCAAGAATAAGAAGGTATCTACTCTGCGCTAATGTATACTTCACCTTAGTAACAGCATCCTCCAGGGTGAAGAAATCAGAAGCAGAAGCAGACCCTTCTATGGATCTTAACAGCCTCCCAGCATCATAAATTTCGGATGCAGTGATCCACATCTTAAGCCGGAAATGGCGATTGACTCTAGGCTCATTATAGACATTTTGTGCCAGTGTCGTCTTCCCGACACCTGGCCGGCCAACAATAGCGATGAGAGAAAGGTCCTCATGCACAGAAGATTCTTCAGATGTCAATAGCTGAATCATCTTCTCTCTATCTTCATCTCTCCCAAACTCACCTGAATTTGCACTTGTGGCTTTTCTTGCTTCAACTTCATGATGACTCATGTAGTTGCTTGATCGTCGGTGATGAAAATTAAGAGAAAAGGTCTTCTTTCTCATTAACTTTTGTACCCTTCTCCGAATGTCTTGGATCATGAGCTCTGTTTGTGTGGCAGGGTGTTCTTGGCCACAGTTGAAGATAAGACAGCGGCGCTGATCTACCACGTCTGTGACACTGGCTTCCACTTCAGGTTCTTGAGCTTTCAGAACCAAGCAATCTAGTAAGTCATCAGCATCATATGCAGCTTCTTTGAGCTGACAGAGCCAGGCTTGCACAACCTTGCTCTTGCTTTGTTTGTTCTCTGCAGCTTCAAGTGTAGTCACTTGAATTGAGACAAAAGCTTTGAGAAGCCTCCCCAGTTCCTTGTCAATACCGAGTGGAAGCCCATCACTTGCTGCAATGGTGGCCTGTAACCTCTGGCAAAGTCCCAGGAGAAAGGCCGACACCACTGCCATGATCTTTAGCTTAACAATTGACAACTCCTCCCCAGTCTCAACCTGAACACAAGAGCTGAATCACTGGAGAATTGCCGGTTTTCTCTATTCAAGGATTCATTTCATACCATTGATCATCTTGAATTTTCCAAGCTGATGCATATTTCGTATTTTCAAATCCCACTTGCTTGTTTGGTAGTTCCAGCTCGCCCAAGTTCTGACGTGTGTGTGTGTGTGTGTATCAGCAAGTGGATGTGTGGAAGATGCATCCTGTATCAGGAGGACATAGACTGTGACGTGGAAGAGGAATCAGGCAAAGAAGAAGGCGAAGTCAGAGAAAGAGGATAACTGTAACACACTTCCGTGACTTCATTATGTAGTGACCTGGGAGTCGGTGCAATTAAGGACTAATGATAGTAGATAATTAGATGAATGGGGAAAAAGCAAATGGGGGATGTATCTATTTTATTTGCAAGGAATGAATGAGAAAAAGGCAGACAATTATCCCTCTATTACCTCTTCTTCTCTATCTCCCTATCCCTCTGTTTTTCTTCTTCTCCACTACCTCTCCAGGCCCTACACATCAACTATCAAAGTCTCCGCTACTAAATTCAACAAATAGATGTATCATGGTTTCAAAAAAAAAAATAGTCCCAATCTGATACTCTCGCTACCAGTTGGATTCTTCAAAGGAAGCTGTCTCTGATAATGTCTCCTCTTTAACATTCCGCTTGTCGATCTCGATGTAGAAGACATGAGAAATCTTGGACCAATCTTCACCATCCTTTTTGCATCTCTGCTTCAAATAACGGCAGCGATTGATAACCAACATGAACAGGGAGGCTGGCAGGCCCTTTTCAGGTATCGATTGAATGTTGTTGCAGTAAGTTACGCAAACTTCTTCAAGAGAAGGGATGGTTGCAAGCTCACGAGGTAAAGATTGGAGGATGCGGCAGTTGTCTATGAATAGCCGTTTGAGGGACACAAGGCAATGAAGCTTCTCTTCCATCTCATTCGGAAAATTTACTAGTTGGTGGCACCACACAATTTTTAGCTCCTGTAGGTTGATGAGACTGTGCAGTAGCTCACCGTTGAGTATCTGCAATGAGCTGTCTTTAATCTCTAGATATTCAAGAAGCATTGGAGATTTATCTGAAGGCGACGAACAAGCAGCCAACCTTGGGCAGCCTGCAACCTTCAAGCGTTTGAGTGACACAAGAGCTTGGAGTCCAAGCGTTGTTAACCATGAACAGTCAACAATTTCAAGCTCTTTGAGTGACTTCAAGTGTTGCAGAAGACCCCAAGGGAGTGTTGTAAATACAGGAAGGTGTTCAGGAGGACAATCTTCGTCAAATGCTGGCTCACCTTTAATCTCCATGGAACTCAGGGAATGTAGCCTTCCCATGCCAATGAAGAATGAATCACTGATCAGGCCTGCACATTTAATAACCTCGAAATCAATTAAGGATGAAGGAAGAGTAGGACCACTGTCATCTGCTGGCTGGTGCCTGAGTTTTGGGCAATCTTCAATATGTAAGGTCCTCAACGACACAAGTGCAGAGAAACCGTGATCTGGCAAGTGAACAAGCTCAGTACAATGTCGGATAATTAGTTCATGGAGAGCTTGGAGTTGGATCTGGGATCGGTGCGCTAGCAGCCCTACTTGTAGAGTTGTTAATCTTGGACAGTTTATGATACGCAATGATGCAAGTGAAGAACTTGATGTTGAGCTCCTGCTTTGATGTACTTCAACAAAGCCAGAGCAACAAATTATGTCTAATATGCGAAGACAAGGAAACAGTTGGTGAACATCTCTGCCGGGATGCAGATCAACATGCCTCTGGAGCAATTCATGCAGTCTTAGTATCTTTAAGCTCTTGAGCTGCCCAAGAAGCGAGATATCCCATTTGCAACATTGACGTATCTCTAAAGTTTCAAGGCTTGAAAGTGATCCATCTTCCAACCAGGTTGGAATCTTTCCTCCGGTGTTGCTATCTATAATGAGAGTTTTTAGGTTTGCATGTGGTCTTAGAGCTTCAAGAGTTACAAAATTTGATTCTACAGGACGTTCATCCCATGTGTAATCCCAGGACCATTTTAGCATTAGCTCTTCAATAAGCTCCTTTTCATTCAGCTTGGCCTCCATAGCCTCATCCTTGGTGTGCACATTCTCTAGTTGAGAAATACGGAGCTTCCCTCGGAGCTGTGTCATGTTCTTGAGCTCTTCTATCCTGTGCCCATCTTCATCAAAGACGATGAACTCCTCCAGCTCTTGCAAGGATGTGAGTTGTCCAATCTTATACATTCCACCAACATATGCCTTCAAGTGCCGCAAATTAATCAAATTTGACATACCTCGAGGTAAAGGTTCCAGAGTGGTTGACCGGATGCTCAGCTTCAAAGTTTGTAAATTGTGCAAGCCACACAGAACATGCGGGACTGTGGTGACAGATGTGTTTGTAAGATCCAGGCATCTGAGTTGTTTCAAGTTGCCAATTGAGTCAGGCAAGTTTTTCAATCCAATGTCACTCAAACACAGCACCCGGATGCATCTCAAGTTCATGAACAATGCATCATAATCAAAACTGGAACTCCCTATTCTTTCGAAGAGTAGTGTCCGCAGGTTATGCAGCATGCCTATGTCCAGAACACTCGCAATGGTGTCCTTATCAGACCAAACCGATAAATGGCGCACATTCTCCTTCATACTCCTGGATACAGGTGATAGCCAAAGTGATTCACAGACAGTAATGGACAAAGCTAAGTCGTGAATTAATCCATGCATTATGTACTCTTCAGAGATGTTTTCCTCGTCAAAAAACTGTATTCCCTCATGTGCGACAGACTCATCTCTGCGGCTCGAGAACTGAAAGAAGGACCTGTTCAAAAGATAATCAAAGTACTCATTCCCCAAATCCTCCATTTGTTTTCCTTGCTGAGGTTGAATAAGGCCCTCAGCCATCCACATATGTACCGTGCTCTGTTTGTCAAACTTATGATCTCTGGGAAAAACAGAACAGCATCCGAAGCACTGCTTGATGTGAGGTGGTAAGTGTTGATAGCTTAACCACAAAGCAGCGGGGACGCCACGCAATTCTTCGGATTTATACCTCCAAACATCAGCATTCGAGATCATCTTCCAGTCATTTAGATTGAAATTCAAGCACAAGAGACGACCAACCATCCTGACAGCCAGAGGCAACCCTTCTAACTTTGCCACAATCTTCAAGCCAACTTCTTCAATTTCTCTGCTATTCTTGCATGACCCTTGATCAATGGGTAATGCACATTCTTTGAAGAAAGACCAGGAATCTTCACGAGACAAGCCTTGCAAATTATAGCACAAGGATGGCAATCTCATCTTCTTAGCAATCTCTTCATTCTCAGCCGTGATAACAATCTTGCTTCCGCTTGGTCCATACTTCAGTTGCTCCTGCAGCAGCTCCGAGTTGAATATTTCATTTCGAACATCATCAAGAATAAGAAGGTATCTACTCTGCGCTAATGTATTCTTCAGCATAGCAACAATTATCTCCATGGTGACGCTATCATCTAAAGGATATCCATCAACAGACTCATATATGGATCTTAACAGCCTCCCAGCATCATAAACTTCGGATGCAGTGGCCCACATCTTAAGTGGGAAATGGCTAGCAACTCTAGGCTCATCATAGACAATTCGTGCCAGTGTCGTCTTCCCGACACCTGGCCGGCCAACAATAGCAATGAGAGAAAGGTCCTCATGCGAACAAGATTCTTCAGATGTCAATAGCTTGATCATCTTCTCTCTGTCTTCATCTCTCCCAAACTTTCCTGAATTAGCACTTGTGGCTTTTCTTGCTTCAACTTCATAATGACTCATGTAGTTGCTTGATCGTCGGTGATGAAAATTAAGAGAAAAGGGCTTCTTTCTCATTAACTTTTGTACTCTACTCCGAATGTCTTGGATCATGAGCTCTGTTTGTGTGGCTGCATGTTCTTGGCCACAGTTGAAGATAAGACAGCGGCGCTGATCTACCACGTCTGTGACACTGGCTTCCACTTCAGGTTCTTGAGCTTTCATAACCAAACAGTCTAGTAAGTCATCAGCATCATATGCAGCTTCTTTGAGCTCACAGAGCCAGGCTTGCACAACCTTGCTCTTGCTCTGTTTGTTCTCGGCAGCTTCAAGTGTAGTTACTTTAATTGAGACAAAGGCTTTGAGAAGCCTCCCCAGTTCCTTGTCAATACCAAGTGGAAGCTCATCATTTGCTGCAATGGTTGCCTGTAACCTCTGGCAAAGTCCCCGGAGAAAGGCCGACACCACTACCATGATCTTTAACTTAACAATACAAGGGTTGAATCACAGGAGAATTGCTGGTTTTGCTGTCTGAGGATTCATTTCATACCATTGAACATCTAGAATTTTCCAAGCTGATGAATATTTTGTGTTTTTCAAATCCCACTTGCTGGTTTGGCAGTTCCAACTCGCCCACGTTCTGACTCATTATATAATATCCTATTCTATCCTATCTTGATAATGCAGCTGGGTCTTTATTTCTCATTATTATACTGGAGTAGACAGCCAAGCAACAGTTCAATCTGCATCTTAAGTTTAATGCTTTTGCTGATTGATTCAGAGGAACTTGCTTCTTTATTTCAATTTGTAACAAGGAGAACAAAGTTAAGCATTCTACTCAACCATTACAGATCCAATCCTAATAAATATAATGTTATTGCAGAATAAACCAGGGGCTACTTTTATAGTTTCTGATTCATGAATAAATATGATGCTATTTGGGTTGATATTCTTTATCTGAAATATGGGAATTTTAATTCGTGGACTGATGAGATTAAGGCTAATTGTTCTTGGTTTTATCGTGGTCTTTGCCGTACTGCCAGGGTTATTCATAACAATTGTTGGATTCTCTCTATTAACCCTTTGAAAACTTCCTTTATGTTTGATCCTTGGTACTTTGAGATTCCTCTTGCATTTAAACCTACTTACCTCAACATGGATGTTGATATTGATCACCTTCATATCTCCGATTTTGTGGTTGATTGTCATTGGAATTTGCAGAATTTTAATACTGTGTTTGGTACACACTTAAATACTGAATCTTTAAGTCATGGTGAAATCAATTTTGCTGCTAATAATACTTGGGTTTGGTTTCCCAAAACCACGAAATTTAAAATTTCTTCGGCTATTTATTCTCATATGACAAAGTCGGTTGATCAGCAGAATCATTGGGATGGGTGGGATAACATTTGGAAGCTTCGTACTGTTCCGCGAGTTAAACATTTTTTATGGCTTCTTTTTCACAATGGTATTAAAACTTATGATTATCTCTATAGTTTACGTTTGGGTCCACAAACCAATTGTGTTTTCTGCAGCTTGGTTGTTGAAGATGCTGAGCATCTTCTCCATTTATGTCCTAAAACTCAACTCATTTGGAACTATGTCAAGAACATTACTGGTAAAACTTTTAACTTTGTGGATGGATTCACTTCTGGGAATTGGCTGATCTCCCCTTCTTCTGGTAAGGACATTTTGATTCAATCTGTTATTGCTGTTACTTCCTGGTATATTTGGAAGGCAAGATGCAACTTGATATTTAGAAATGAAAGCTTGAATTGCTGGATTTTGGCTTCTAAGGCTGTGGCCCATGCTAGAGAATATTTTCACTCTTTTGTTTGTCAGCCTGGCAGGAATCTTATTATTTATAATTTTACCGCACTTGACAGTCCTTTTCTTGTGATTTCAGCCTATTGGAATAGAGAACTATTGTGTTCTGGGGCAGGATTTTATATTTTTGATGCTAATGCTAAGATTCATATTGCAGGTTGCTATAGATTTAAAGCAAATTCTTTACTTGAAGCTGAGGCTGAGGCAACTAAATCTTTTCTCCAATGTATGATTCAAAAGGGTTTGAAGGCTAGGCAGATGTTTATTCCCAATGGTGGTCTCGTTTCTTTCATTAATCATGGCGGGCATATGCATCACTGGCGTTTGCGGTCTTTGATGGATTGCATCAGAAATTTAATGAGGAACTTGGATGTCATCAAGCTGCATTCTATCCCAAAAAGTTGGGCCAAAGCTGCACATTGTCTTGCTGTCCATGGTGGAGATATTCACGAATTAACTTTATTCCACCAAGGCAGAGAGCTTCCCAGATGAATCATGAAAAACTTTCAGAAGTTTGGTTTATCTTTTTAAGCAAAGACAGTCTGTGTTTCGTTTGTGTTCGTTTTGTTAAACTTGTTTTACTTGTAGTTGTTCTGCAGGTTTTTTAGTCTTTAGAGTTCTTTGTTTGTTGGTTTAGCTTTTCTATTTTTTTTAATAAAAGCTTTTGAGCTCCTTTTCCCCAAAAAAAAAAATATATATATATATATGATGTCAATTGATTCTCTTCACATTACTTTAAAGAGGTTTTGGTCACAGGCTGTCTGATTTTATTATTGCATTTCCATGGGTTCACCTCATCTCACTTCATTTATTTGTCTGATTTTACAAGTTTGAGTCAAACCCAAGGTCGCAACTTGGTAGTCACAGTCAATCATGCTTAATTCTTGAATTACAACTTTTTTTTTCTTCAAAATAATTTGAAATTCATATGTATGCATGCAAGTAAGCCTAGCAAATTTTGTGCTGAACTATATTTCAGCGACTTTTTATTTAAAAAATAAAATAATTAAAATCATATCAGAGTTTCTGATTAATTCTAAAAAAAAATTGAAGCTTAGCTTCAATGATAATGTTTTGGTAAGACTATGAACCATCCACTTGGAAGCTTCAATGATAAAAAAAATTTAAGTCTAACAAAATAGTCAAAGTTCTTGAAAAAATTCATTTATATATGCCTACCAAATATTGATGAATATTCATAATTGGAATTAGCAAATGTTTTTGAAAAATAAAGCATAGTACATGAGTAATCATCATATTTCTGAATATGAGCATAGTAATCATTATATTTAATAGATTAATAAAAATCATGGCAATTTTACATTATTGTTTAAAAAAAAATAAAAAGACTAGTTTTGACTTCAACAAATCGGATATATCCAATCAAGTAACTTTATTTTTACAATTTTAACTGTACTTGCAACCTTACAAAATTTTGAATTATAATAGAAATGAATGTCAAAGCAACTAAATGAAAATTACTCAATAGTCAGTCTGTTCATAAATGTAAAGTTAAAATATCAAGGTAGTCTGCGTATTGCATTTTTTTTTTTTTTTTTAAAGAGCGACAAACGCTTTAATCAGGGGCGTACACGTGGGGGAGCCGCGCTCAACACGCACGCGTGCACTCACCTTCGTGAAGCGGGATTCGAAACGGGGAGTCACGCACGATTTCCGAGATGAAAACCCTACGCAATGGACCCGGTGCCAATTAACCCACATATTAACTAATAACAAGGGACGCGTACATATTGCATCGTTGCCAAGTGACGCCACCATGAGATACAATTTAACCAATAACAAGTAATCTAACATAAACATGTGAGAGAAGCAGTAAAAAAGAATACGCTGATGATGTATGACTCCACAGATTAAATTAGAACTCAATAGGAAGACCGGATACGAAAGCTAATGTATAAGGACCAGTGGATTTACCAAACAAAGAACACCAAGCTGGAAGCTTCTCAAGAACACCGGCAGCCTTCGGTGTGATTCTATTCACATCTGTTCTTAGTTTCAATAATGGCACAGAATCCTCGTCTTGTTTGTGTATTATCTTCGAATTATTTAACCATACCAAGTTCAAATGGAACTTTGTTGGTGAGTCTTTCCCACCAGAGAATTGAATAATATGCCATCCATTAACAGAGCTTTTGGTATCTTCAGGAATCAATTCTTGGGAGTTCACTGTAATAAAATGGCAAATATTAATGTTCATTGTCGTGCATACTATAAGCAAACTCTAAGAATTTCAAATCACAACATCACCTTCAAAAGAGAAGTCACTAATATGTTTAGTGTTGATAGCGAGTGCCCAACGGCGGGAAATCTTGGTATCGATGAACACCTCTGCTTCGTAAGCACTTTCAACATTCAAATAAATAGCTAAAGTGCGTAAAAGAACATCGAAATCAATTAAAAGTGCATGATAGTGCAAAGAATCTATTAGGGAAACATGGTCTATTTTGACGTTTATCACAATGCGTTATTGATACCTACCTTCTTTGACATCGAAGTGGCCATCGTCATGGAGACCAACCGGCACAAGCATCCTTCTGCTGCCCAAGAATGCGCCCGGTCTTCTTCCTCGAATGCACCTGAAACTCCATCAAACACTTAACCCTCTCTTTAAAGTTCTTATTTTTCTCAATCTTGAGCTCAAACTCCATCAGCTTCTCCCTTATAAACCTCTGGCACGCCTGATTCTTCTTCAATGCCTCCACGAAACACTCAGCGGACTTGGGGAACCGCGACTGAAAACCCAACCTTGAGGAATCCCAAGAAGCTTCCTTGTCTTCCTCGCGGTCTTGTGAAGCCTCGTACTGGGAGAATCGGCACTGGATGGCACGCAGGGTAACAAGATCTTCATCAGAATCATCATCCTAGCCCAGAGTGTCACTCAAAGGGGAAATAGAATCCCCAGCGGGAGCAGATGAAAAGTGAGACTGGAGATCAACATCAGCCGAATCAGAGCCGAAATCAGAAACCAAGAGGGCCTCGGACAAAGCGTAGGCATTTGCACCGGTGAGGGTGAGGGCTTGGCGGAGGGCATTGAGGTCATCGGCAAGAGACTCATCACAGTCGCTAAATAAGGAGGAGGATGACGAAGACGGTGAGATTTCTAGGGTTTTGGAGAAGCCTGGCAAAGAATATATGTAAAGATGATGTTTATACAAAGAATACAAAAGAACGGTTTGCTTCAAGGTTGCCGCATTCTTTTGGGAAGGAAAGGTTGAATTGATCTCATATTAAAATAAAAATTTGCATATATATGTCCTTGTGAAAGTTATTAATACAAGGCCAGCTGTGAAAGTTATCAAAAAGAAAACCACAAACCTTTCAATCCATCAAAACCTAATCCGCAAACAAACTCCTAGAAATCAATTCCATACTTGTAAGCTGCTTGACAAGGAGGTGGCTAGCTTAGCTAGGAATCGCCATGAGAAACAACAATCAAAGAGATGAAGAGGACCTTGTCTAAAATCTCAAAGGGCTCGAAGCGGCTAGGGATTTAGGGTTAGGGTTTCGGCGATGAGGGCGGTGGAGAGGGCGAGAGGTAGAAGAAGACAAAAAGGCAGAAGTGAGGAAAAAGAAGAGGAAAAGGCGAAAGTGATGCTAAGATTAGGGATTTGAGGATTTCGGGATTTAGGGTTAGGGTTTCAGCGAGAGGGGTGATGGAGAGGGCGAGAGGAAGAAGGAGAGTGAAAAATGGATGTTGCCATAGCTTGATCCAAGAGGTTCTTTTCAATTTCCTCCTTCCTCTCTTGCTCTCTCTCTCCATCTCTCCCCCTGTACTTCTCTTTTTTGCCGCTCCACTGTCACCGCCTTTGTCGCCGATTTTGGTGGCTCACCGGAACCCTAATCCGAATGCCTCTTGGATCAAGCTATAGCAGCATCCACCTTTCACTCTTCTTCTCCCTCTTGTCCTCTCCACCACCCATCTCACTAAACCCTAACCCTAAATCCCTAAATCCTCAAATCCCCCATTCTAACATCACTTTAGCTTTTCCTCTCATTCTCCTTCACTTCTGTGTTTTTGTCTTCTTTTACCTCTCGCCCTCTCCACCGTCCCCCTTGCCGAAATCCTAAACCTAAATCCCCAGCATTTTGAGCCTTTTGAGGTCTTAGACAAGGTCCTCTTCATCTCCATGATTGTTGTTTCTCATGGCGATCCCTAACCAAGCTAGCCTCCTCCTCACTAAGCAACTTACAGGTATGGAATTGATTTCTAGGAGTTTTTTGCAAATTAGGTTTGATGGATTGAAAGGTTTTGTGGTTTTCTTTTTTGATTGATTACAACTCAGCAAGAACCTCGTGGATGGCTTCTCGGCTGGCCTTGTGGATGACAGCAAATAGTTTCCAATTAAATCATTGATTGGAGGTGTTTTGAGAGATGTTTTGAAAATTTTCAATATTTTCAAAAAACTTAAGCAAATTGGCTATCTAATAAATTAAACATGTTCTTAAAGATTCAGACAAAAATAACACATTCTCCAAAGGGATCAAAGATAAATAGGAGCTTGACTAGTGACTACTAACATGTAATGCATTGGACAAGATGTGCTGCTAAAAATTCAATCACCAAAAGCTCATTGGAACATCCCGACTTCACATGCGAAAAGGAAAATAAAAAAAAAACATAATTCATGATCTCTCCAAAGCTAATTAACAAGAAAGTACAACCATTAAGATATACCAGATAAAACTTCTCATATATTACATGCTTGAGTCAAATATTAATCATAATCACTCCATAATGCATAATAGGTTCAATAAGAAGCCCTTATAAAGAATCATTCTGGGTTAATCTCTCTAGCATACTAGCTGAATATGCATTGAACTATCCATACATTTAATTAGAATGTCCTTGAAATCCATGAGTAACAAAACCTCAAAATCTAAAATGATATCAAACACATAAAATTTATCTATTATGAAATCAAAATAAAATAAAATAAAATAACAACAAAAGCAAGCCAAAAAAAAATAATAATAATTAATAGAATCAAACCTGAAGTAATTAACTCTCAAGCTCTTGATGCTTCAAGATCAACTGTAAAAAGTTTCCCTTCTCAAGATCTCTCTTGTTTGGGTTGGATTTCTCCTTTGTTTCTCTAATAGGGATGCAAGACCGCTTTTACAACATGCATGCACTGAAACATAAGTGAATTTTCAATGAGATGTCTATAAATGTCAATAAATTAATGATAGTTGGTGTAATGCGGAATCCTAAAAGCAAGCAAAAGTGCAGAAATTTGAATAAAAAAAGCCAAACTTATCATACATGGTCATTATATCCAACAAATAAATGCATTCCCATTAAATATTCATAAATCAAAATGATCCATTAAAGCACGTTAGCCAAAAATGGCAGCTCAGAAGCCTAATTTTAAGCAAAGCATAACCTTAGAAAATCCGAGAGTAACAAAATGACAAATAAAATAATTTTAACTTATCAAACAAAATATATTGAATGATTTTTCAAAGATAAAATCTTTTAAGAAGATGTATCTGATGACGTTTTACACAACAAAATGGCCAGTATTCATGGAAACCTCAAGTCTTTGCACATTCTTGATTCCTTCATAAATCATTTTAATTCTTTACATGGATGTATTTTTTTTTATTTTGCACATGGAACTCTATTTCATATATCCTTAAAGCAAGTTGAGTTAGTACTAATTCCTGATGTCTTAAATTGGTTTAGAGGGCAAATATCCATATATGGAAGTAGAGGCAAGGCATCTAAAGCTATCAGAAGTGCAAGACTTGCTATGTTTATACAAGCAACTGGTTAAAAGGTACACAATGCTATCAAACACCCTACGCTCATAGGCTGTCTCCGCATGAATTTCAGCTCCTTTTTAAAACTGCAACGATAGTTACGATACATACATACATACTTTTATGAAAAACATGTTTATTTTTCCCTTTACTATCGGAAAAAACAATTATAGTGTTTTTGCTTTGATCCAATTGCCAATTCGGGTGGCACAGCTGTATGCAAATCAGTCTCGTCTCTAGAGACGTGACCAGAAACAATCACATGGCAATTTGATCAAAGCCTCATCATTAATTATGAACAACTTTAATAATTGTAAAAAGGACAAATAAAAAAAAAAAAAAGACAAGAATCATCCTCTAACCAAGCATAACAAAATCAAAACAAATCCCAAAGAATTTTCCCTTGAACAATTTCAAATTTAAAATATAGTTCTCCCAAAATTCCCTGAAAATTTACTTCTCATCATAATAAGCCAAAATCATTGACCGGCGAAAAATATTGGATATAACTAGTCTATAACTCACTGTTTTGGTCAGTCTCATTACAATAAAAAAAAAAATTAAACTTTCAAATCCACTAAAAAGCAATTTGGCATTCAACAACACCAAAATACTAATCAGCTTCCAATTGATCACCCACAGTCTTAATACCACCCTCATCATCCAACTCCTGAGCAACGTCATAGGTAGCATGAACACCAAACAAAACGTAGTAAACAAGCATCAAACCAGTACAAACCCCAAACCTCACAAAATCTTGATACCCCAAAGACCCCATAAGAAACACATTAGCAGCAATAGAAAGAGAAGGCAACCATGGAACAAAAGGCACTCCCCAACCCCAAATCATCACCTTCTTCTCCTGAGCCACAAACACTTGCATCACAAGTGTTCCCAAGAACCACAACCCCCATGCAATCCCATACCCAATCCACCCTTTCACACCCACTCCCCAGCACACATCCAACCCAATCGAAGACCCAACAAAAAATCAAAAGAAAGAAATAGATAAAAGGCAACATCTTTACCTCCCATTAATCTCCCTCCTCCTTCCTTCTACCAGCACCGGAACGACACCAAGGTTGATCCTCTCCGGCGACACCAAGGTTGTCTTTTGGCGGCTGAGAAATTAGAGGCAAGATCGGCAGCTGTGAGAGATGGGAAGCATAGAGAAGTAATAGTGGCTTAAAAGTACATAACTTGTGATTATAGAAAGGATAAGGGCAACAATATCCAAAAAAATTACTTAATTCTCCCAAACCCACCATTTTAGTGGGTTGATTAACACTGAGTCTAACCCTTATTTGACCAATTCCATTAAAAAAAAAAATTCATATGAGAGAGAGAGAAAGAGAGAGAGAGGAACGAGGAAATTGAAAAGAACTTAGGGTGTGTTTGTTTCAAGGGATTTGGAGTTACAAGTAACTCCAAATCCCTTATGTTTTGAAATCATATGATTGTTTTGTGGGATTTGCTTTTCCATAGGATTTCAAAATACCATGGTGGAGGGATTTGGTTTTACGGTCAAAATGACGGTAAAACCAAATCCCGCGAGTTCAAAATCAATGTATATGCATATATACATATACGTATACACAGACATATGCATATATACACACATACATATATTTATACACATACGCATATGCATACATATACATATACATATACACACATACACATACGCATACACATAATCATACATATACATATACACATACGCATACATATACATATTTATATAAACATACATATAGATATATGTATGTATATACATATACATATTTATGTATATGTATAAACATACATATACATATACATATTTATATAAACATACATATACACTTCTAGATATACTTGTACATAGTATGTTTACATATACAAATACACCTATATATGTATGTATATATGTGCATATATGCACAGATACACATACATATACTTATATAGATATATATACTCATATACATATATGTATATACACATATATATGCACACATATACATATATTTATATAGATATATATACTCAATACATATACTTATACACATGTTTTCCAATTTCAGATTTTCAAATCCTCCCAAACAAACATAAAATCTTATAATACAGTAATTCCAGTTACATCCAACCAAACACAAGATTTAACTGCACTGCATTTTGAAATCCAAGTATTTCCAGTTACATTGTAACTAGAAATCCACTGCATTTAGAACTACATCCAACCAAACGCTACCTTAGAGCAAAATATGTTAACATGTACCGACACACTTTTTTAAAAAGTTTAAAATACTAAAAAATCAGCTGTACAATTCACATACACCTAAATTAATTAGGTTCTATGTTGGGTTTTGGACCACACATCATGTAAAGATATAAAAATATATATACACTAGTTGTATAGATGTACATGACTAATATTTATAATTGTGCATATCTTATCATATTTAATCTTCAATGACTCAATTGTAGTGATTTAATTAAAGTTTGATAGCATCCTAATTATCTAATTTTAAATGTATGGATTTACATATTAATAATATAATATGTAAAATTTTTAAAATCAAAATCATCAAGTTCATAATGAATAGACTTGCAATTAGTTTTATAAAAAAATTTTATAAAGATTTTTTATAAATATGATGTAGGCAGTATTTTATAGTGTTTCTCGCTGGCCTTTTGTCCCATTTATCTTAGTATTTCTTTGAACATTGATGATTTGAATCTTTCTGATTTGGTCAACAATGGCTCTTGGGACATGCGGTTGCTTGGTTTGTTATTCAGTAATCACTTGGACTGTTTCTCTTCCAAGCTGGGCATTGTTGATTTCTCTGGGCAAAATCGTTGGGTTTGGTCCTCTATGAAGCTTAATCGTAGTCTCTCTGCTAATATCTATCACCATTTGAATAGAGCTCCTTTCTAGGAGGATAGTTGGTGTGGTTGGACTAAGTTGTGGAATTTAAATGTGGCTCTCAGAGTTAAGCATTTCTTATGGCTTGCCTTTAAGGGTAGGGTTAATACTATGGAGCACTTGTATTCTCTTAATTTGGGCCCTCGTGGTTTCTGTGTCATGTGCAATCTTGCGCATGAAACAATTGAGCACCTCTTACATAATTGTTGCAGGACACTTGATGTTTGGAATCATATTTGTGATCGTCTCAATATTTCCATTGTATTTCCTGATGGTTTTTGCTCTGGTGTATGGCTGATTTGTACATCTTTTTCTCCTTTTATTAAAGCTGTCATTGCTGCTACAGCATGGTTTATTTGGAAGAATAGGTGTGACAAAACTTTCAAAAACTCCTCTGTCTCTGCTCGTGTCATTGCTTGTAGGGCTTTGACTCACGCTGCGGATTTCTCTTATGCGAGTGACAATATTCTCAGCAAGCAATTACTCCTCAACAATTTTTGCTCAACTGATGGTTCTTTTCTCTTCATCTCCAGCTACTGGAGTGCTGCCTCTGAGGTTTGTGGCGCTGGTTTCTTCTGTGTCACTGCTAATTATTCAATTCTTTTGGCAGGTTCCTGTCCCATTCTTGCGGTGAATGATTTCGATGCTGATATTCTGGCTACAAACCTTGCTCTTCAAGCTGTTGTGGATACTGGCATTCAGTTTCATCACATTTTCATCACCAATCCAGGTGTCCACAAGTTTCTTACAACCAATGATCTCCAGATTGATCGATTGAGCTCTCACATTGCTAGCATCAACAATCTTCTTTCTTTTGCGGGACAGCCAGCTGCGCATGTCATTCCCAAATCTTGGTCGTCTCCAGCCTCTAAACTAGCACTTCATACAATTAGTTTGCATCAATTGACTTTATTCTTCCAAGCTCTTGAGCTTCTTCGCTGGGTTATGAGGGCTTTTTGTGATGCAAGATTTATGTTTTAACTGCTTTATTGTGTTTTAGATTCAGCTGTTCAGCGTTGTTGTTTTTCCTGTCCCTTTTTGTTGCCAGTGTTTCCTTTTTTCTTATTCAACTCCTGTCTGTATTAAACCTTGTATCTTTTTTTTCAGTTTTAATAAAATTAGCTCCTCGAGCTCTTTATTAAAAAATAAAAATAAAAAAATAAAAGTATCATCTCAAACTGCTTCTTGTTAAATTGTTAAAATATTTTATCTTGCTGCTTCTGAATATTGATATCTGAAGATTCAACCCAAACTGATTTTTTTCTAGTGAAAATGCTTTGATCGATCATTAATGTTGTCATAGTTTTCTGTAACTGTTCAGAAATCTTAGTTTAGCTCAGACTTTCTTGAAATCACTACTCTAGCTTTTTATGCACTGCAGGTTTCATTTCAATTTTGAAGTTCATTTTGATACAACGCACTGTGGAAGATGGAGAATGGCTACCAATGAAAGGATAGTTCACAAATTTGTAGGGAGAATGATTTTATTAGGGTTGTTGTGAAACATTCTAATTTTTTGTTTTTATTCCTAAGGGAGTTACAAACAACCGGAACAAATAAACTTCAAAACAACAAAGAACAAAACAACACAAGCCAAAAAGGGAAAGAAAAAACTCAAAAGGAAATTTCCTGTAGACAAAATAAGCTCTAAGTGTGTTTAACTCTTGCAAAACAAATAGATGTATCATGGTTTCAAAAAGAAAATAGTCCCAATCTGATACTGTCGCTAACAGTCGGATTCTTCAGAGGAAGCTGTCTCTGATAATGTCTCCTCTCTAACATTCCGCTCGTCGATCTCGATGTAGATGACATGAGAAATCTTTGACCAATCTTCACCATCCTCTTTGCATCTCTGCTTCAAAGAACGGCAGCCATTGATAATCAACATGAACAGGGAGGCTGGCAGGCCCTTTTCAGGTATTGATTCAATGCTGTGGCAGTCAGTTACACAAACTTCTTCAAGAGAAGGGATGGTTGCAAGCTCACGAGGTAAAGAATCGATATTGTCGCAGCTGTCTATGAATAGACGTTTGAGGGACACAAGGCAATGAAGCCCCTCTTCTATCTCATTCGGAAATTTTACTAGTTGATGGCACTGTGAAATTTTTAGCTCCTGTAGGTTGATGAGACTGTGCAGTAGCTCACTGTTGAGTATCTGCAATGAGCTGTCTTTAATCTCTAGATATTCAAGAAGCATTGAAGATTTATCTGAAGGCGACGAACAAGCAGCCAACCTTGGGCAGCCTGCAACCTTCAAGCGTTTGAGTGACACAAGAGCTTGGAGTCCAAGCGTCGTTAACCATAAACAGCCAACTATTTCAAGCTCTTTGAGTGACTTCAAGTGTTGCAGAAGACCACAAGGGAGTGTTGTAAAGACAGGAAGGTGTTCAGGAGGACTATGTGCAAATGTTTGCCCACCTTTAATCACCATGGAACTCAGGGAATGTAGCCTTCCCATGCCAATGAAGAATGAATCACTGGTCAGGCCTGCACATTTAAGAACTTTGAAATCGATTAGAGATGAAGGAAGAGTAGGACCACTATTATCTGCTGGCTGGTGCCTGAGTTTTAGGCAATCTTCAATACGTAAGGTCTTCAATGACACGAGTGCAGAGAAACCGTGATCTGGCAAGTGAACAAGCTCACTACAATATTGGATGATTAGGTAATGGAGAGCTTGGAGTTGGATCTGGGATTCGTGCGCTAGCAGCCCTGCTTGTAGAGTTGTAAATCTTGGACAGTTTAAGATACGCAATGATGCAAGTGAAGAACTTGATGTTGAGCTCCTGCTTTGATGTAGTCTGGGAAGCGTTGGAAGCCACATCATGGACAGTTGCATTGCTTCTAGTGTTAGAGGCACTTCAAAAAAGCCAGAGCAACTATCCATGTCTAGTATGCGAAGACAAGGAAACATTTGGTGAACATCTCTGTCGTTATGCATATCAACATGCTGCGTCCCGATCAATCCATACAGCCTTAGTATCTTTAAGCTCTTGAGCTGCCCAAGAAGGGAGATATCCCAATCATAACAATCATGGATCTCTAAAGTTTCAAGGCTTGAAAGTGATCCATCTTCCAACCAGGTTGGAATCTTTCCTCCGGTGTTGCTAACTATAATGAGAGTTTTTAGGTTTGCATGTGGTCTTAGAGCTTCAAGAGTTGCAAAATTTGATTCTATAGGACCTCCATCCCGTTCGAAGTCACCAGACCAACATAGCACCAGCTTTTCAATAAGCTCCTTTTCATTCAGCTTGGCCTCCATAGCCTCATCCTTGGTGTGCACATTATCAAGTTTAGAAATACGGAGCTTCCCTCGGAGCTGTGTCATGTTCTTGAGCTCTTCTATCCTGTGCCCATCTTCATCTAAAACGGTGAAGTTTCCCAGCTCTTGCAAGGATGTGAGTTGTCCAATCTTATACATTTTATCTACATTTAATACCTGCAAGTGCCGCAAATTAATCAAATTTGACATACCTCGAGGTAAAGGTCGCAAAGGGGTTGGCCGGATGTTCAGCTTCAAAGTTTGTAAATTGCGCAAGCCACACAGAACATGCGGGACTGTGTTGACGGATGTGCATGCAAGATCCAGGCATCTGAGTTGTTTCAAGTTGCCAATTGAGTCAGGCAAGTTTTTCAATCCAATGTCACTCAAGCACAGCACCCGGATGCATCTCAAGTTCATGAACAATGCATCATAATCAAAACTGGAACTCCCTGTTCTGTCAAACAGTAGTGTCCGCAGGTTATGCAGCATGCCTATGTCCAGGACACTCGCAATGGTGTCCTTATCAGACCGAACCGATAAATGGCGCACATTCTCCTTCATACTCTTGGCTACAGGTGATAGCCCAAGTGATTCACAGGCAGTAATGGACAAAGCTAAGTCATGAATTAATCCATGCATAATGTACTCTCCTTCAGAGATGTGCAAGGATTTTGGCCGCGTATAATCGACACCATACTCCACCCTAGAAAAACGTAGTGGCTCATATTCAACAGACTCGTCCCTGCAGCTGTAGTTCTGAAAGAAGGACCTATTCAAAAGATAATCAAAGTACTCGTTCCCCAAATCCTCCATTTGTTTTCTTTGCTGAGGTTGAATAAGGCCCTGAGCCATCCACATATGTACAGTGCTCTGCTTGTCAAACTTATGATCTCTGGGAAAAACAGAGCAGTATCCGAAGCACTGCTTGATGTGAGGTGGCAAGTGTTGATAGCTTAACCACAAAGCAGCTGGGACGCCACGCAATTCTTCGGATTTATACCTCCAAACATCAGCATTCAAGATCATCTTCCAGTCATTTAGATTGAAGTTCAAGCACAAGAGACGACCAACCATCTGGACAGCCAGAGGCAACCCTTCTAACTTTGCCACAATCTTCAAGCCAACTTCTTCAATTTCTCTGCTATTCTGGCATGCCCCTTGATCAACAGGTAATGCACATTCTTTGAACAAAGACCAGGAATCTTCACGAGACAAGCCTTGCAAATGATAGCGCAAGGATGGCAATCTCATCTTCTTAGCAATCTCTTCATTCTCAGTCGTGATAACAATCTTGCTTCCGCTTGGTCCATACTTCAGTTGCTCCCACAGCGGCTCCGAGTCAAGAATTTCATTTCTGACATCATCAAGAATAAGAAGGTATCTACTCTGCGCTAATACATCCTTCACTTTATCAACAACTACCTCCATGGTGAAGCTATTAGAAAAAGGATAGTCTTCATCATACTGTCCTATGGATCTTAACAGCCTCCCAGCATCATAAACTTCGGATGCCGTGACCCATATCTTAAGCGGGAAATGGCTAGCAACTCTAGGCTCATCATAGACAATTCGTGCCAGTGTCGTCTTCCCGACACCTGGCCGGCCAACAATAGCAATGAGAGAAAGGTCCTCATGCGAAGAAGATTCTTCAGATGTCAATAGCTTGATCATCTTCTCTCTATCTTCATCTCTCCCAAATTCTCCTGAATTTGCACTTGTGGGTTTTCTTGCTTCAACTTCATGACTCATGCTGTTGCTTGATGGTCGGTGATGAAAATTAAGAGAAAAGGGCTTCTTTCTCATTAACTTTTGTACCCTTCTCCGAATGTCTTGGATCATGAGCTCTGTTTGTGTGGCTGCGTGTTCTTGGCCACAGTTGAAGACAAGACAGCGGCGCTGATCTACCACGTCTGCAACCCTGGATTCCACTTCAGGTTCTTGAGCTTTCAGAACCAAGCAATCTAGTAAGTCATCAGCATCATATGCAGCTTAAACCCCCCTTTTGAGCTCCCTCAATGGCCCCCCCGGGGCCGGCGAAACCCCCCTCCCGTCCAGGATTAATCTCGGGCGTCTCTTGGGCCAACGTGGTCTCATCCTCTTCCAAACAAGAATCCTTTGAGACTCCTCTTCATCTGCAGAAGCAACACTTTGAAAAACTCAAACTCCATTCTACTTCTTCAATTACTATTGAGAAAGATCTCTGGGCTTCTGCCAGGGATGGCATGCAAACTTCTATTTACGCTAAATTCCTTGGTAAATCTCTTCCCCTTGAACAGGCCAAACTTGCTATGGCGGACGCTTGGCGTGGGCTTGGTGCTTTCTCCGTCGCTGATCTCCCAAATGGCTTCTACTACATCCGGTGTGAAACCCAGGAAATGCAATGCCGCCTCCTCTGGGACGGCCCTTGGACGGTGGCTGGTCGCATCCTTCAGTTATCCCCCTGGTCTGAAACTTTTCAACCGGCTTTTGAAAAACTATCTCTTGCTGCTGTATGGATCCAACTTCATCACCTCCCCATCGAACTCTGGGGAGGGGAAATCTTGGAAACTGTGGCCTCTCAATTTGGTAAAGTTCTCAAGGTTGACGATCACACTCTTGATCGTTCTAGAGCCAAGTATGCCCGTGTTTGTGTTGAACTCGATCTGAGTAAACCCCTTCAACAAGGGACTTGGGTAAAATATGGAGATTTCTCTGTTTTTATTCTTGTTCTGTACGAAAAACTACCAGTCTTTTGTTTCAGGTGCGGTCTGGTGGGACACGGCGAGTTCAACTGTCCCATCTTCAGCAATCGCCTTCGATCTGGCCATCATGTGCCCTCTGGAGGCCCTCCTGAGCCGGTGCAAGATGATGCTGGAATGCAGGTTGATGTGGCTGCTGAGGGTGTGGATGACATCGCCGCTGAGATCCCTGCCAAACCTCTATCGGAAAACATAAATGAATTCGGTCCCTGGCTCAAACCTAGAGCTCGTCGTTCCTCCTCTCGTGGCAGGGGTTTGGGTTCCAGTGGTGGCCGGGGTGGTGTTTCCAACCGCTCGGGAAACCGCAACCCTAACCCTAACCAGCTCCCTGGGAACGATGAACAGGATGGTGACACGTGTCCTTGTGATCCCCCTCTCGATTCCCACGTGGCGTCCTCCTCACGTGCTTGTGCCATTCGTGGAGGCCACTCTGTGAGAGGAGGGCATTCTCGTCCTCTCTCCAATGCTTTGGTTCCATCGACACACCATCCCGAGGCCATCGGGAACCAAAAAGTTTCTGCTCAAATAGTTCCCTTCATTGGTTCCGAGAAAATTACTGACATCTCTCCAGTTACCGAGGGGGAGCCGCCCACTTCTCTTCGGGAGACTCTTGGGCTTTGCCCCCCTTCCGCTACAGAGCCGCCCACTCACATCCCTATGTTCATTGGGAATCCGGAAAAAAGGCCGTTGTGTCTTCTCCCCCCACCAAATCTTGGAAATCTCCCCTCTGAGCCCCTTCTAATCACTTCAAATCAAAACGGGATTCAATGCCCTGACCCCATCCCTTCTGACAGACACCTTGTTCTTGTCGACAAAGTTGTTGAAGCGATCACCCTTCCTGATAGCAATGAAGAAGAAATGGAGGACTTCTCTTCGGATGACTCTGGTTCCCTCCGTGAACCAGACGACGACATGGTTCTTTCACACTATCAAAAGGACATCAAACTTGAGGCTATCGCTCGCCGAGAGCCTTCCAAGAATGCCACAAAAAGAAAAAAGGGAGAAAATCCCCCCTCTCTTAGTTTTTCTCTTTTTTTTTTTCTATGTTTCCCATGTTAAAAGTCTTTACTTGGAATTGCAGGGGTATTTCTAGCTCGAAGGCGATCGATTTCATTAAAGATATCATGACTAGACTGAAACCAGATTTCATTTGTCTTGTGGAAACGAAATCTAACACTGCTTGTATAAATCGTTTTTGTGACAGGTTCAGCAGAAATTGGGACTGGGCGGCAGTTCCTTCTAACGGCTACTCTGGAGGCATCATTGTCCTCTGGAAACGTTTCAGTGGTGTTATCACCCCTGTTGCAATCTCCAGACTAGCTCTTCATCTCATTATTTCTACAACTGATGATACTTGGATCCTTTCCATTATTTATAATTCTCAGGTTTTACTTGACCACAAAAGACTCTGGAAATCCCTTTCAGGCCTATCTCAACTTAACTTCCCTTGGCTCCTAACGGGTGACTTTAACGCCATCTCATCCACTGATGAGCATAAGGGAGGTTCCTTTAAAAATTATTCCTCTAAATCTAAGGCCTTCTCCTCTTTTATTCTTTCAAATAATTTGATTGATCTTGGTTTTGTAGGTTCCGGTTTCACTTGGTGCAATGGTCAGGATGGCCTTGCTCGTCGTTGGGCCCGCCTTGATCGCTTTTTGGCAAATTCAAATTGGTTTATTAAGTTTAATTCTATCTCAAACCAACACCTAGCTCGTAGTACTTCCGATCATTCCCCTCTTTTTCTCACTGCAATTGATTCCCCCTCCACCCCCAGTAAGATCTTTCGTTTTGAAAATGTTTGGCTGGATTTCGAAGGTTGCCATAGTAGTGTTGTTAACGCCTGGAGTGCCACCTCTTTATCTTCTCCTATGCATTCTTTTACACATTTTATTGCTCAAACTAAACAAAATCTTTGCAGGTGGAGACGCTCTGGTATCTGCCATATTGATGAAGAAATCAAAAATATTGAACAAGAAATTATTGCTATGGATCAGAGATACTCAAATTCTTTTGATGCCTGGGGATCCACTTGGCTCAGAGCTCTCCGGAACCGACATGCGGCCCTCCTCAGACAAAAAACCATCTACTGGGGCCAGCGAGCTCGTACACTTTGGCTTACAAAGGGAGATCAAAACTCAAGCTTCTTTCATAACTCCGTCAAGATTCGCAGGCATAAAAATAAGGTGAAAGCAATTCGGGACTCCTCAGGTAATATCTTTACTAATCAAAGTGATATTGAAAACTGTTTCACGAGTCATTACAAAAACCTTTGGAAATCTGCTTCTGATTTTAACATTAACTCTATGCTTAACGCCATGCCGGATGATTTCCCTGTGCTGTGTGATGAGGATCGAGCATCTTTGGTCAGACCGATCTCAGTAAGAGAGGTCTACCAAGCGCTCAACTCAATGCCCCGGGGAAAAAGTCCTGGCCCTGATGGCCTTAACGTGGAGTTCTATCTTTTTTACTGGAATATTATTAAAGATCACCTTTTCAAAGCTATTTCCTTTTTCTTTGAAAATGCCAAAATGCCTTCTTCCTGGGGAAAAACTTTTATTGCTCTGATTCCTAAAAAAGATAATCCCTCCACTGTCTCTGATTTTCGCCCAATTTCTTTGTGTAATGTGTGCTATAAAATTATAGCTAAACTTTTGGCTATTCGTCTCAAGTCTGTGATTTCAAATCTCATTAGCTCTGAACAATCTGGGTTTCTTCCGGGGCGTGGCGCTTATGATAATATAATTGCAGCCCAGGAAATTGCCCATAGTATGGAATCTGAGTATACTGCCCCCCCCTAGGATGATTTTAAAAATCGATATTGAAAAAGCTTTTGATACAATTGAGTGGACCGCTATCTTTGCCACCCTCCGGAAAATGGCTTTCCCTGAAGTTTGGATTTCTTGGATTCATGCTGCCCTCACCTCTGTCTCCTTTTCCTTTATCATTAATGGCCATCATTCTTCCTGGATTAATAGCAGTAGAGGTGTTCGTCAGGGTGACCCCCTTTCCCCTCTTCTCTTTCTTCTCATCTCTCAAACTCTTTCCAATATTCTTAACAAGGCTTTGATCCTTAACCTTGTCCCTGGGTTTAACAGCAATCTTCCTAGAAATTTCAATCACCTAATGTTTGCGGATGATCTTATTTTAGTTACAACGGCTACCAGGAAATCTGCTAAAAATTGTCTCCTTTGTCTAAATATTTATCACAAGCTCACTGGCCAAAAGCCTAATTCTTCCAAATCTGCTCTCTTTCTTCCCAGTTGGTGTAATAGAAAAATTGCCTCTTCTATTTCCTCTTTACTTGGTTTTAGGATTGGTACTTTTCCCTTTACTTACCTTGGGGTTCCTATCTCCCCAAAGAGACTGCTCATAAATCAGCTTAATTTCCTTCCTAATAGAGTCCATTCCGCTCTAAATTCCTGGAACTACTCTCAGCTCTCCCTTGCAGGTCGCACTGTTCTTATCAACAGCACTATTTTTGCAATTCCAAATTATATCCTCTCTGTGATGAACCTTCCCAACTCTATCCTTGATACTATTTCCAAAACCGCTAGGGACTTTCTCTGGGGTTATGGCGGCAATAATAGAGGTTTCCACTCAATCGGTTGGGCTCTCATTACTCAAAAGAAATCTGAGGGGGGGCTTGGTATCCGGAATCTTAGACTTGTCAAACATGCACTTATGGCCAAAAATATCTTTGCTATTCTTAATTCCGAGAATAAGATTTGGGTGGACATCTTTAAGGACAAATATCGTGATTGGCATCCTTGGAATTCTTTTAAGCCAGCGCATTCTTCCTGGTTTTTCAAATCAATTTGCAATTCCACTGATTTCCTGAAAACTAATTTGAAGATCTTCTCCTCAAATCCAAACGACTTGGACTGGTGGATGGATCCCTGGTTGCTGGATCT
This sequence comes from Dioscorea alata, assembly GCA_020875875.1. Taxonomy (NCBI): domain Eukaryota; kingdom Viridiplantae; phylum Streptophyta; class Magnoliopsida; order Dioscoreales; family Dioscoreaceae; genus Dioscorea; species Dioscorea alata. Next base: position 211,264 of record CM037024.1, on the reverse strand, counting down.
TCCCATTTCTTATAAACCCACTTTTCTGAATATGGATTTTAACTTTGAAAACTTACACTTTAAAAATTTTCTTACTAATAACTCCTTGAACAATGATTTTCTGAGAAGTGTATTAGGTAATTCTGTGAATCTTGATGCAAACCTTACTATCAACATCGCTGATGATACTAATAAACTTTGGGTCTGGGCCTCTCCAAATCACATGGCCACTATATCTTCCACTGTCTATGATCACATCAATTCATCTTCTGATTCTTCTTTTGCTTGGAAGGGTTGGGACATTATCTGGAAATTAAACGTTACTCCCCGGATCAAAACTTTTATTTGGAAGTTAGCGCATGGAAAGTTGACCACGGGAGCCTATCTATACAATCTAAATATTGGTCCCTATACTTGTTGTCCCTTCTGTGGTTTGTATGAGGAAACTGCTACCCATCTTATCTGGCAGTGTTCCAAAGTTTCCCATTGCTGGACCCAACTGCTTACTTGGATGAACCGGGATCCCCTTAATCTAAATTTTCTCATCTCCGGCAGATGGTTATTTTTGAGAGACAGGAATAGTTATATGGGTAACCAAACAAATGCTTTGATTGCTAATATTGCTTGGCTCATCTGGAAAGATCGTTGCAATCTTGTCTTCAAAAACAGTCAACCAAATTTTAGCTCCATTCTCTCCAGGGCTTTCAGTTATTTGAGAAATTTTTGCATTGCCAACGGATGCCACACCAGGGAGTTCTCTCACCACATTAAACCTTCTAAATCAATAACAATTTTCACTGATGCCTCCTGGACTGGGCCTCTTAATTTTTCTGGTCTTGGATTCCTAATCATCTCTAATCCTGGCTTAGTTCTTCTTGCAGGATCTGTGGGGATTAAACACGAAAATACCTTAAATGCTGAGATTGATGCTGTTTGTCATGCCCTTCAGATTTGCAAGGATTTTAATTGGCAACCTCTCAATGTTTGCTGTGATTGCCCGGGGGTCGCACAGCTATGCAAACATTTCCACCCCTGCATATCTTGGAAGTCAAGCGTTTTGACCAAAAACCTTAAGCTGCTGCTTAGTGCTTTCCCTGAACTCTCCATTTCTTCAATTCCTAGGGAGGCAAATGCCATTGCTGATGAGTTAGCACACTTTGGAAGATGCAACCCCCAACTCTCACTCTTCTTCAGAGGTCTTGATAGGCCTTCCTGGATTGAAGAGCTCTGTGCCAGACACTGTCTCTTCTTTTAATTCTCTTCTTTCCTGTTTTTTTTTCTTTATTTTAGCTGTTTGCTCTCTTGCTCAAAAGCATCATATGCAGCTTCTTTGAGCTGACAGAGCCAGGCTTGCACAACCTTGCTCTTGCTCTGTTTGTTCTCGGCAGCTTCAAGTGTAGTTACTTGAATTGAGACAAAGGCTTTGAGAAGCCTCCCCAGTTCCTTGTCAACACCGAGTGGAAGCTCATCACTTGCTGCAATGGTCGCCTGTAACCTCTGGCAAAGTCCCCGGAGAAAGGCCGACACCACTGCCATGATCTTTAGCTTAACAACTGACAACTCCTCCCAAGTCTCAACCAGAATGCAAGGGTTGAATCAGGAGAATTGCTGGTTTACTCTGTTTAAGGATTCATTTCATACCATTGATCATCTTGAATTTTCCAAGCTGATGAATATTTTGTGTTTTTCAAATCCCACTTGCTTGTTTGGTAGTTCCAGCTCGCCCACGTTCTGAATTATATATATATATATATATTTAGTATCTATTCTTTTGTCAGCACGTGGATGTGTGGAAGATGCATCAACTATCAAAGTCTCTGCTACTAAATTCTCCGCTATCAAAAAAAAAAAAAACTATCAAAGTCTCCGCTACTAAATTCAACGCCAATGGAGCAATGGTTGTATTCCTATGACCTTCTATTATTACATAATATCCTATCCTATCCTATCTAGATAATGCAGCTGGGTCTTTATTTCTCATTATTATACTGGAGTAGACAGCCAAGCAACAGTTCAATCTGCATCTTAAGTTTAATTCTTTTGCTGATTGATTCAGAGGAATTTGCTTCTTTACTTCAATTTGTAACATGGAGAACAAAGTTAAGCATTCTACTCAATGGTTGACCTTGCACCATTACAGATCCAAATCCTAATAAATATAATGTTATTGCAGAATAAACCAGAGGCTACTTTTATAGTTTCAGATTCATGAATAAATATGATGTCAATTAGTTCTCTTCACATTTCTTTAAAGAGGTTTTGGTCATCAGACTATCTGATTTTATCATTGCATTCCCATGGGTTCACATCATCTCACTTCATTTATTTGTCTGATTTTCAAAGTTTGAGTCAAACCCAAGGCTGCACCTTGTTACTCACAGTCAATCATGCTTAATTCTTGAATTCCAACTTTCTTTTCTCTAAAAAAAATTTGAAATTCATATGTATGCGTGCAAGTAAGCCTAGCAAATTTTGTGCTGAACTATATCTCTACGACTTTTAATTTAAAAAAAAAATAATTAAAATCATATCAGAGTGTCTGATTAATTTTAAAAAAAAATTGAAGCTTAGCTTCAATGATAATGTTTTGGTAAGACTGAACCATCCATTTGGAAGCTTCAATCATAAAAAAAATTTAAGTCTAACAAAATAGTCAAAGTTCTTGAGAAATTCATTTATATATGCCTACCAAATATTGATGAATATTCATAATTGGAATTAGCAAATGTCTTTGAAAAATATAGCATAGTACATGAGTAATCTCATATTTATGAATATAGCATTTGTCACCTTCAACAGAGGGTTACGACAAGGTGATCCCCTATCCCCTCTTCTTTTCGCATTAGCAGCTGATGCTCTTAGTGCGATGTTCTATCATGCCTTAAGATCAAAGGTCTTAATCGGTGTCCAACTTGATCAAGTTAATAGCATTTGTCACCTTCAATATGCTGATGATCTTATCATTTTCTCTGCTGGTGGACATGAAGACCTTAAAATCATAAAATTAATCCTCTACCTTTTTGAAGGCTCTTCTGGCCTATCCATCAATTTTACAAAGAGCTGCTTATATTCTACAAACTATGGCTTTCAACCCCGTTCTTCCTCGGCTTCGATTCTTAACTGCAATAGGAACTGCCTTCCTATTACTTATCTGGGTGTTCCTCTCTCTGGCAGACGTCCTAGACGCCAAGACTGGACCAAACTCATCGAAACTGTTCGTTCCATGCTTGCGTCTTGGAAGGCCATCTACCTCTCCTTGGGAGGTAGACTAACTCTGATTAACTCAGTGTTGTCCACCATTCCAGTCTATTGGATGTCTGTTTTCAAACTCCCTACTTGGGTTATTCATGATATTGACAAAATCAGGAGAGATTTTTTTGTGGAAAGGACCTGATCTTGGACCTAAAGGTCTCAGGCTGATCGCGTGGAATAGGATTTGTCGACCTCGCCATATGGGAGATTGGGGTATCCTAAACTTGCTTGAATTCAATAAAGCCTTACTCGGAAAATGGTGGTGGAAGCTTATCACAACTTCGAATAGTTACTGGTATAATATTATTGATGCAAACTACTCGATCAAAAAACCACCTGGGATTTAATTCCAAAACCCTCCGAAAAACAAATCCTTCTTTTGGGCTGGGATTAACACCATCCTACTGTCTTTTAGTGCTTGTGTTTCTAAAGTCATTGAGAACGGTGATAGTACTTCCTTTTGGTTTGACAAATGGTTTCATGGTCACCCTCCCAAAGATCTTTGGACAAATTATTTCATGAACTGTCGTTTTCCCTGCTTATCTTTTAAACAATTTGTCCAGATCGTTAACTCTCATGGAAGTCTTTTTCATAATACTCCCCTCGAAGATTTCTTCAACCTACTTGATCCACTTCCAGATTGTTCTGGTGATCAGATTGACTCTTACTCTTGGCCACTAGAAAAGAACAGAATATTCTCTATCAAATCATACTACAAATTCCTAATGGATGGAGGCACACGTTCCCAATTGTACCCTCAATTTTGGAAAATTCATTCTCCTAGCAAAATCACTTTATTCTGCTGGCTTGCTCATGAACACAAAATTTTTACTCTTGACAACTTATTCAACAAAGGTTGTAACTTCCTGGCCACTGATACTTGTGTTCTTTGCCACAAAAATTCCGAATCAGTAGATCACCTATTCATTGATTGTGAGTTCTCTGATCGCATTTGGTCCTTCCTCCGACACTCCCTTGATCTTCATCGGCTCCCGACCTCTGTTTCTCTAATTTGGACCTCTTGGATCCCTTCATTAAATGCTTCAACCCGAACTCTGCTGGATCTTAGCATCCGTGCTTTCTTCTGGAATATTTGGCTTGAGCGAAACAATCAAAATTTTAATCTTAATTGCTCTCAAGTTCATTCTGTTATTTATAAGATTGCTAACATGCTTCATTCTTGGCTTTCTGCAGATTTGGAATCCAATTCGCATGAGAACACTGATGCTTCAAGGAAGATTAAGAGAACTCTCAATTTCTTGAACTCCAGAATTGCCGATCATTCTGGAGACCCAGACCTCCCCCCGACTAGAGAGTAGTCACCTTCTACTTCAGCTTCGACTTGGGCTAGCCTGTGACCTCCTGCTGGATGTCTTCGTCAGCCCAGTTCCTCTATCTTTTTTCGTTTCTTGCTGTTTTCTACTTGTACTTTACTCACTTCTGGTGAGGTTCATGTATCTTTCTTTGCCATTTGTCCGTACTCTTCTTTGCTTGGTTGTCTGCTTTCATTTCTTTCAATAAAGTTGTGGTTTATCCACTTTTTATCAAAAAAATATATATATATGGTCATAAATATCGAATATGGTCCAATTGAGAGCATTTGACAAAATAATATATTGCTTTGAATTGCATTGACTAGCCCATTGTTTCTGTTCATCGCAAAAGAGTAGAAGAAAGGTTAAAATTGAAATAAAATAGTCAAGCCTTGGGCCCCTATGCACATTTCACTGAAAGATTCATTTCTTGCTCATCTTCTTGCAGCATCAGTTTCTAATTTAATATTTAATATTTAATATTGTTGCATTTGAAATATCACAAGGCAAATGTTTCTCCCGCTAAACAATTTTTTTTATTTGAAAAAGATGAATAAACCACATTCATTGAACAATTCATCATACTAGCAAATAGTTCATTGTCATCCAACAATAAAGACATTAAGAGGGTGTTTGTTTTGTTGGATTTGAAAGTTATTTGGAGTTGAAATTACATGATTTATCCAAATCATGTGTTTGGTTTGGGGGATTTAAAAAAAATGTTATAGTTGAAAATACTTTATCAATGGTTTTGGGTGAATTTGAAACTACACCCAATTGGGTGTAGTTCAAACTCGATGATTTGGAACTCCAAGTGACTATTTTTCATAATATTTGATATTAAATAAAACTAGTGAATATTTTATAAAATATTATAGTGTAATAAATATTAGTAGTATAATATAATAAATTAATTATTTGAATAAATAATTAATATATTATATTTTATTATGATAAATTAAATATATAATAATTATATTAATTATTCATAATATTTGAAATGTGAATCATATTTAAATAAAATAAATTGTAGATTTTATAATATATATTCATTATTTATAATATCAGGGTGGGGGGTAACCTCACCATGGGTGACCATAACATGTAATCCAAGTAAAAATACATCAAACCAAATACATGTTTTCCAAATCCAAATTTACAAATCCCTCCAACCAAACACAATTTTGTCGATCCAGCATTGCAAATACATCCAACCAAACACTGGGTTTGACTCTTCTGAATTTTTAAATACAAGGATTTGTATTTTAAATAAGAGAGTTATAAACATAACTGAACTGCTAAACGAATGGGAACAAATATTTTTTGTCCTTGTAGGATCCCTGTATTTTTCATTTCATGTCAAACGAGTCCCTTCCCCTAACGGTCGTCTGATTTTCCGTCTATGAGGATGATATGGCAATTTTTATGAGTAAAAAATTGTTATAATACATAGTTTAGTCCCTCTATTAGTGCAAACTAACCCTTTAATCCCCTTATTACTTTTCGCCCTTAGGAAGTCCCTCTAATTGTGGACTAGAGGGTCATTTTGAAATAATAGAGGGACTAAACTGGGTATTATACCTAAAAACTTAATTAAAAAAAGACTTCCTAAGGGCAAAAATAATAGGGTATTATTCCTGTATTTTTAAACGACAATCCGATCCACAATTCACCTCCACCTCCCGTCAATGACCAGATTACTAATTCTAAAGGCAAAGAAGTGATGCATGACTTGGAACACCGAGTGGAAAACAAGAAGCTTGCAGAAGGCGGCCGACCAGCACAGCAGCACTCGCACGTTTGGAGTCCTCGTTCGCAGACAACCTGTCCGGTGAGCACTGCTCCCGGGGTCCCGCTGAATTCTTCGGAGACGGCCCGACCGGTGAGCATAGCTCCCGGGGCCGTAAATAACATACCAAAGACTCGGCCGGAGAGCTTGGCTCCCGGAGTCGAAGAAACACGGCCGATAATTGGGACTACTAGTAGACCGGCCTCACGGCGAACCCCCGGTCCTGAGAACTTGGACAAGGGTATTGCCCAGCAGGTCTTGTCTAGCAGTCACTCGATGCTGCATGCGTCTCTCAGGCCTTCGCACGAACTTCAAAACCCATACAGTGGTGGTGTCGACCATGGATTGGTTGAGGAGTCCGCTAATTTGGGTAGTTGCTCGTACGAGGAAAAGAGGGAAGCTGATGAGATTATCACACGTGGCGAGGCAATAATGCCCTCCTCACGAGTTGATCAGCTCAAGCCCTCTCCCGCTCATGTGCAATTAGATCATGTTGTCCAAGGCTCAGGCCCATCACAAGACCAAGACCCACAAGGCCCAAATCTTAATCCATGCCAAGCTCAAGTGCATAAACATGATCAAAGCTCTTTGGGCCCGCGGCCAATTCTTGACCCGCCATTAATTGGGCGGGGGGAGGTGGGGCAGCACTGCACTACTGAGAATGATCCAAAAGGCCTAGTATCAGAGACTGGTCCAGAACCTGAAAGCTCTCTTGATAGGGCCCTAGCCCAGCCCGGCAGTGGAAAAGAATTAAATGGTAAGGATTGCTTTTGTGATCCAGCCCAACCACCATCTAATTTCACACCGCCACCAAATTTTAGTTGGGCTTTTCTTCATGGATATTGGACTCTTGTCCCCATATTTTTCACCAAAGAAATTGCTACCTGATCACTTCAGGAAGAGGTTTCTCCTCAGCAGGGGCATATTGACCTTTGGAATGAGGAAAATCATGTCGCTGATTCTCTCCCTGAACCTAATGTGCAGGATCCTGATGAATCAGGGCAAGAGGATGACAGTGTGGAAAGCAATGAGTATGAAGACTTGGAGTCGGATTTTGAGGAAAAAATCAAAAGACTTCTCCACACGGGACAGGCAGAGGACCCCGCTCAGGGCACTCGTAGGAGCGAGAGGAAGAAGAAACCATCCTCTAGATGGAATGAGGAAGCAGGATACATACCTCAACAGCCCAGATCAACCAAAAAGAAAGGGACGTCCAGCACAACACCGGAAGGTACCTGTCCAACCCCCCTTCTTTTAAATGTTTGGAATGATTTACAACTTTTAAATAACTACAATGCATGTGGTATTTCATTTGATGATTTGCAACATACAGATAAATGTTTAGCACACTTGCGCATGCTGGAAACCAATAGATCGAAATCCTTGAACATGATAGTGGGTACCTACAACTTAGGTTCCACCTCAGGCTCCTTTTAGTTTTCCCATGAATATCATAAATTGGAATGTTCGGGGTTTGGGAAGGCCCTCTAAGCGCTTCCTAGTTAAGAATTTTCTTCATTTGCACCACGTCGATGTTTGTTGCCTTCAAGAGACCAAACTTAGCTCGATTGATCCCCTTACCTGGAGGACTATTGGCTGCCCCATAATTGATAAGTTCTTTTTTACCCCTGCAAGTGGTACTGCGCGGGCGGGCGCGGGGGGGGGGGGGGGGGGGGGGGGGGGGGGGGGGGTTAATTGGCTGGAATAATAGCATAATTGAGGGGCAATTAATATTTCAGGGTTCTTTCTTTCTTTCAGTTAAATTTCGTTCCAAATCCAATGACTTGTCTTGGATCTGTACCACTGTTTATGGACCCAACCTCCGCCACTTAAAACTGGATTTCTGGAACGAAATTAGATCTTACCAACCTAAGGTAGGTATGCCATGGGTCATCTGTGGGGATTTTAACGTTGTCTTTACCTAATTAGACAAATCTAACGATAACACCAACTTGGAAGACATAAGGCAGGCGCAATTGCTCATGAGAGACCTCCATCTTATAGAGCCACTTTCTTTTGGGAAACGCTATACCTGGACGAATGGTCAAACAGATCCGATCTGGGTTAAACTTGATCGCTTCCTTGTTAATATTGACTAGAACTCCCACTTCCCAAGGACATCTCAAAACTGTCTACCTAGGCTTGGCTCGGATCATGTCCCGATTCGTCTTGAATCAGGAGCTCACCCCTCGGTGCAACGTCCGTTTCACTTTGAACGAACATGGTGCTCTGTGGAGCAGTTCCCAGACCTCATCAGGGGTTGGTGGAACGATACACAGTACCAATGGTGTGGGGCCTATATCCTTGCCAAAAAGATCACTAATATCAGACACCATTTTAGACATTGGGCTAAAACTGAATTTGGATCGATTAAACTTAAAAAATTAGCCCTACTAAACGAGATTGATCTGATAGACAACCTCAAACAATCGCGCCCTCTCACGGAGGAAGAATATGGCAAAGATTTCACCCTCAGGGCTGAATTGTACCAACTTCTAAAACTGGAAGAAATCTATTGGAAACAACGATCTTGGGTTCACTGGATTCAACAGGGTGATGAAAATACCAATTTTTTCCATATAGTTGCCAATGGTAGAAGGAACAGGAATTTTATCCCTTGGATCACGCATAACAACACTAGGGTGAGTGATGCGCAAGGGATTAGTTCATCCTTCACTAATTATTACAAGAATATTTGTGGATCGAGCCAAGAATTTCGCTTCAAGATTAACTGGTGCAATCTCCTTGGGCCTAAAGCGGACCATGATCTCTCTTCAATTGATCACCCATTCACTCTGGAAGAAATAAGAAGGGCAGTCTTTGACCTGAATGCCGATAAGGCCCCTGGGCCGGATGGCTTCCCTATCTTCTTTTTTCAGAAATACTAGGATATTGTCAAGGATGATCTTAACAAACTCTGTGCGAATTTCTATGGGGGGCAAGCCAACCTGGAAAGAATTAATTGGGCCAACATTGCGCTTATTCCTAAAAGCTAAGGTCCAGAGAACCCCTCGCATTATCACCCAATTAGTTTGATTAACTCCACACTTAAGATTATATCCAAGATTTTAGCCAATAGACTGAGGTCTAAGATTGGTTCTCTTGTTGATGAAACCCAGTCGACTTTCATTAAAGGAAGATGCATCACTGATAACATTGTTACTGCAAATGAATTGATCTTTCACATGCAAAAACTTCATCTTCCTGGATTGATTCTTAAAGTGGACTTCGAAAAGGCATTCCATAATGTGGACTGGAACACACTGTTGGAACTTCTCCAAGCTAAGGGCTTTAGTGAAAAATGGATTAATTGGATTAATTCCATCCTTATTTCTACGAAGGCCAAATTTCTCATTAATGGGTGCCAAAGTGGATATGTAAGATACTGTAGGGGACTAAGACAGGGGGACCCTCTTTCCCCTCTTCTTTTTGCCTTAGTGGTGGATGTTTTGAGCACATTGTTCAATAATGCGCTTAATACTAGTATTCTCCATGGAGTGCCTCTGACAAATGCTGGGGCTAAGATGTGCCATTTGCAATATGCAGATGATCTTCTTATTCTAACAACTAGGGAATGTGAAGACCTACGCATTATCAAACTTATCCTCTACATCTTTGAGGGCATTTCAGGACTCAATGTTAACTCAGAAAAAAAAAACATGTCTGTATGCCTCTCAGAAAAACCTCACACCCCACAATACTCAAACTTGGACCATACATTGTAGATCGAGTGTATTACCGGTTACCTACCTTGGTATTCCTATCTCGAGGGGAAGGCCAAGAAGAAAAGACTGGGACATCCTTTTGAACAAAATCAGATCCAGACTTGCCTCTTGGAAATCAAAACTCCTCTCTTTAGGTGGGAGACTTACATTGGTAAACTCTGTTCTCACGGCTATTCCCACCTACTGGATGTCGATCTTTAAACTACCAGCTTGGGTGATTATGAGTATTGACAAACTTCGTAGGGATTTCCTATGGTTTGGCCCAGATGCACAACATAGCAAAATTCGATTGGTTAGCTAGGCAAGACTTTGTCGCCCCAGAGAGCAGGGTGGTTGGGGCATTCTCAATCTACAAGCGTTTAATTGCGCTTTGCTGGGTAAATGGTGGTGGAAGATTGCTACTGGTGCACACTGGTGTGGGGAGACCATCATTCGGGAAAACTACTACAATAACATCCTATGTGGAATCTACATCATAAACATTGTCGTAGGCGTTCCTACTTCTTTAATGGCATTCTTCACTCCCTCCCGGCTTTCAAGAAAAATTTATCTTCACTCATTCGGGATGGTGCTACTACTCTATTCTGGTTGGATAACTGGGTGGAGGGGCGTGCTCTGGCAGACATTTGGCCTTCACTTTTCCAGACTGCCCACTGCAAAGAGATATCTATTCGGGATTATGCCAATGTTTCATCCATGACTTACTGGAATGACTACCCTAGTTGGAACAATCACATAAATGAAATCATGGCGCATCTCTCGAATGATAAAGATGAGAAACGATGGACTTTAAATGCCAATGGAAGATTTTCTGTGAAGTCTTTTTATATCTTTCTGAATGATGGAGGTTTAAGATGTCATTTAACCCCGATCATTATGAAGGGTGCCTGTCCCAAAAAAATTAACATGTTTAACTGGTTAGCTTGGGATAATAAGATTTTGACACTTGAGAACCTCGTCATGCGGAAATGCAACCTTCTTCAAACGACAACCTGCGTGATGTGTCACACGGCGGTTGAGACTACTGAGCATCTCCTTATTCAGTGCCCTTTTGCCTCACATGCCTGGAACTACTTTGGACAGCTATTTGGGGTTAGCCGCCCCCCTAGGTCCCTCATGGACTTGTGGAGGGAGTGGAAGCAGAAGGTTGCTAAATCCTTAATCCCTTTCTGGGATTTGCTTGTCAGAGCTATCAACTGGAATATTTGGATTGAAAGGAATGCACGCATATTTACTTCCAAATGTCTCTCACCTACTTCTATTATACTGAAGATTGATCACATATTACTTCTCTGGTTTAATGCAGCTCCGGACCCTAAAAGAGCAAAGATGGAGGAGCCAATCTCAAAGATCAAGAGAAGCTTGGAGTTTACGACTTCCAGAGTAGCGGAGCAAGAGGATCCGTCGGTGCCCTCCACATCTCTAGGCGAGATCTAGCTTTGATCAGCGGTTGTTTCCCTAAAAGGATGTCTCTATCCTTTAGGGCTCTCTTCTGTTCTTTCTTTCGTGTTTTGTTGTAGCTTTATTTTGTGTTACCCACTCCTGGTGGATGACTTTTGTTGAGCTCTGGCTCCTCCCGTTGTACCTTCTAGTTTTTTGGTGCTTTCTGCACTAATGAATGTGGTTTATCCACTTTTTCAAAAAAAAAAATAATAATAATAATAAGAGGACTAAATGGTCATTTCAAAATAATAGAGGTACTAAACTAAATATTATACTTTAATTTTTTACTCATAAAAAATGCCACGTCATACTCACAGACGGAAAATCAAACGGCCGTTAGAGGGAGGGACTCAACAAAATAGGCTTCATGACCCACCTGGGCCAAAAACATTCTAGTATGTATAGCTCTTGCAAAACCACAGACGTATCATGGTTCAAGAGGGAAATAGTCCCAATCTGATACTGTCGTTACCAGTTGGATTCTTCAAAGGAAGCTGTCTCTGATAATGTCTCCTCTTTAACATTCCACCCGCCAATCTCGATGTAGAAGACATGAGAAATCTTGGACCAATCTTCACCATCCTTTTTGCATCTCTGCTCCAAAGTACAGCAGCCATTGATAAGCAACATGAACAGGGAGGCTGGCAGGCCCTTTTCAGGTATTGATTGAATGCAGTCACAGTCAAATATGCAAACTTCTTCAAGAGAAGGGATGGTTGCAAGCTCACGAGGTAAAGATTGGAGGCTGTGGCAGTTGTCTATGAATAGCCGTTTGAGGGACACAAGGCAATGAAACCCCTCTTCCATCTCATTCGGAAAGTTTACTAAATCATAGCACTGTGAAATTTTTAGCTCCTGTAGGTTGATGAGACTGTGCAGTAGCTCACCGTTGAGTATCTGCAATGAGCTGTATATAATCTCTAGATATTCAAGAAGCATTGGAGATTTATCTGACGGCGACGAACAAGCAGCCAACATTGGGCAGCCTGCAGCCTTCAAGCGTTTGAGTGACACAAGAGCTTGGAGTCCAAGCGTTGTTAGCCATGAACAGTCAACCATTTCAAGCTCTTTGAGTGACTTCAAGTGTTGCAGAAGACCCCAAGGGAGTGTTGTAAAGACAGGAAGGTGTTCAGGAGGACTATGTGTAAATGCTGGCCCACCTTGAATAACCATGGAACTCAGGAAATGTAGCCTTCCCATGCCAATGAAGAATGAATCACTGGTCAGGCCTGCACATTTAAGAACTTTGAAATCGATTAGAGATGAAGGAAGAGTAGGACCACTATTATCTGCTGGCTGGTGCCTGAGTTTTGGGCAATCTTCAATACGTAAGGTCTTCAATGACACGAGTGCGGAGAAACCGTGATCGGGCAAGTGAACAAGCTCACTACAATCTTGGATGATTAGGTAATGGAGAGCTTGGAGTTGGATATGGGATTGGTGGGCTAGCAGCCCTGCTTGTAGAGTTGTCAAACTTGGACAGTTTGAGATACGCAACGATGCAAGTGAAGAACTTGATGTTGAGCTCCTGCTTTGATGTAGTCTGGGAAGCATTGGAAGCCAAATCCTGGACAGTTGCATTGCTTCTAGTGTTAGAGGTACGTCAAAAATGCCAGACCAACGACTTATGTCTAGTATGCGAAGACAAGGAAACAGTTGGTGAACATCTCTGTCGTTATGCATATCAACATGCTGCGTGCCGAGCAATCCATACAGCCTTAGTATCTTTAAGCTCTTGAGCTGCCCAAGAAGCGAGATATCCCAATCATGACATTGATGGATCTCTAAAGTTTCAAGGCTTGAAAGTGATCCGTCTTCCAACCAGGTTGGAATCTTTCCTCCATTGTTGCCCCATATAATGAGAGTTTTTAGGTTTGAATGTGGTCTTAGAGCTTCAAGAGTTGCAAAATGTGATTCTATAGGATCTCCATTCCATTCGAAGTTACCGGACCAACTTAGAACTAGCTCTTCAATAAGCTCCTTTTCATTCAGCTTGGCCTCCATGGCCTCATCCTTGGTGTGCACATTCTTAAGTCCATAAATACGGAGCTTCCCTTGGAGCTGTGCCATGTTCTTGAGCTCTTCTATCCTGTGCCCATCTTCATCAAAGACGGTGAAGTCCTCCAGCTCTTGCAAGGATGTGAGTTGTCCAATCTTATACATTTCACCTACATTTAATACCTTCAAGTGCCGCAAATTAATCAAATTTGACATACCTCGATGATGTAAAGGTCGCAGAGTGCTTGAAGAGATGCTCAGCTTCAAAGTTTGTAAATTGCGCAAGCCACACAGAACTTGCGGGACTGTGTCGACAGATGTCTTTGTAAGATCCAAGCATCTGAGTTGTTTCAAGTTGCCAATTGAGTCAGGCAAGTTTTCCAATCCAATGTCACTCAAACACAAAACCCTGATGCATTTCAAGTTCATGAACAATGCATCATAATCAAAACTGGAACTCCCTGTTCTGTAGAACACTAGTGTCCGCAGATTATGCAGCATCCCTATGTCCAGAACATTCGCAATGGTGTCCTTATCAGACTGAACCGATAAATGACGCACATTCTCCTTCATATTCCTGGCTAAAGGTGATAGGCAAAGTGATTCACATACAGTAATGGACAAAGCTAAGTCATGAATTAATCCATGCATTATGCCCTCTCCTTCAGAGATGTCCAAGGATTTTGGCCATGTATAATCGACACCGTAATCCCCCCTAGAAAAATGTAGTGGCTCATACTCTACAAACTCGTCTCTGCAGCTGGAGTTCTGAAAGAAGGACCTACTCAAAAGATAATCAAAGTACTCGTTCCCCAAATCCTCCATTTGTTTTCCTTGCTGAGGTTGAATAAGGCCCTGAGCCATCCACATTTGTACCGTGCTCTGTTTGTCAAACTTGTGATCTCTGGGAAAAACAGAGCAGTATCCGAAGCACTGCTTGATGTGAGCTGGCAAGTGTTGATAGCTTAACAACAAAGCAGCTGGGATGCCACGCAATTCTCCGGATTTATACCTCCAAACATCAGCATTCAAGATCATCTTCCAGTCATTTAGATTGAAGTTCAAGCACAAGAGACGACCAACCATCCTTACAGCCAGAGGCAATCCTTCTAACTTTGTCACAATCTCCAAGCCAACTTCTTCAATTTCTCTGCTATTCCGGCATGCACCTTGATCAAGCAGGTAATGCACACTCTTTGAACAAAGACCAGGAATCTCCATGAGATAAGCCTTGCAAATAATAGCACAAGAATGGCAATCTCATCTTCTTAGCAATCTCTTCATTCTCAGTCGTGATAACAATCTTGCTTCCGCTTGGTCCGTACTTCAGTTGCTCCCACAGCAGCTCCGAGTTGAGTATTTCATTTCGAACATCATCAAGAATAAGAAGGAATCTACTCTCCGCTAAGTTATCCTTCAGCATATCAACAATTTCCTCCATGGTCAAGTTATCATCTAAAGGAAATTTAACAGCAGACTGTCCTATGGATCTTAACAGCCTCCCAGCATCATAAACTTCGGATGCAGTGACCCACATCTTAAGCGGGAAATGGATAGCAACTCTAGGCTCATCATAGACAATTCGTGCCAGTGTCGTCTTCCCAACACCTGGCCGGCCAACAATAGCAATGAGAGAAAGGTCCTCATGCGAACAAGATTCTTCAGATGTCAATAGCTTTATCATCTTCTCTCTATCTTCATCTCTCCCAAACACTCCTGAATTAGCACTTGTGGCTTTTCTTGCTTCAACTTCATAATGACTCACGTAGTTGCTTGATGGTCGGTGATGAAAATTAAGAGAAAAGGGCTTCTTTCTCATTAACTTTTGTACTCTACTCCGAATGTCTTGGATCATGAGCTCTGTTTGTGTGGCTGCATGTTCTTGGCCACAGTTGAAGATAAGACAGCGGCGCTGATCTACCACGTCTGTGACACTGGATTCCACTTCAGGTTCTTGTGCTTTCAGAATCAAGCAATCTAGTAAGTCATCAGCATCATATGCAGCTTCTTTGAGATCACAGAGCCAGGCTTGCACAGCCTTGCTCTTGCTCTGCTTGTTCTCGGCAGCTTCAAGTGCAGTTACTTGAATTGAGACAAAGGCTTTGAGAAGCCTCCCCAGTTCCTTGTCAACACTGAGTGGAAGCTCATCACTTGCTGCAATGGTGGCCTGTAACCTCTGGCAAAGTCCCCGGAGAAAGGCCGACACCACTGCCATGATCTTTAGCTTAACAATTGACAACTCCTCCCCAGTCTCAACCTGAACACAAGAGTTGAATCACTGGAGAATTGCTGGTGTTCGCTGTTTGAGCATTCATTTTATAGCATTGAACATCTTGAATTTTCCAAGCTGATGAATATTTTGTGTTTTTCAAATCCCACTTGCTTGTTTGGTAGTTCCAGCTCGCCCACGTTCTGACTTATATATATATAGTATCTATTCTTTTATCAGCAAGTGGATGTGTGGAAGATGCATCAACTATCAAAGTCTCTGCTACTAAATTCAACACCAATGGAGCAATGGTTGTATTCCTATGACCTTCTATTATTACATAATATCCTATCCTATCCTATCTTCATAATGCAGCTGGGTCTTTATTTCTCATTATTATACTGGAGTAGACAGCCAAGCAACAGTTCAATCTGCATCTTAAGTTTAATGCTTTTGCTGATTGATTCAGAGGAACTTGCTTCTTTACTTCAACTTGTGACATGGAGAACAAAGTTAAGCATTCTACTCAATGGTTGACCTTGCACCATTACAGATCCAATCCTAATAAATTTAATGCTTTTGCAGATTAAACCAGAGGCTACTTTCATGGTTTCAGATTCATGAATAAATATGATGTCAATTGATTCCCTTCACAGTTCTTCAAAGAAGTTTTGGTCATCAGACTATCTGATTTTATTATTGCATTCCCATGGGTTCACCTCATCTCACTTCATTTATTTGTCTGATTTTAAAAGTTTGAGTCAAACCCATGGCTGCACCTTGTTACTCACTGTCAATCATGCTTAATTCTTGAATTCCAACTTTCTTTTCTCTAAAATAATTTGAAATTCATATGTATGCGTGCAAGTAAGCCTAGCAAATTTTGTGCTGAACCATATTTCCGCAACTTTTAATTTAAAAAAAAAAATTAAAATCATATCAGAGTGTCTGATTAATTAAAAAAAAAATTGAAGCTTAGCTTCAATGATAATGTTTTGGTTAGACTAGGAACCATCGACTTGGAAGCTTCAATGATAAAAATATATATATATATATATATATATATATATATATATATATATATATATATATATATATATATATATATATTAAGTCTACCAAACTAGTCAAAGTTCTTGAGAAATTCGTTTACATATGCCTACCAAATATTGATGAATGTTCATAATTGGAATTAGCAAATGTTTTTGAAAAATAAAGCATAGTACATGAGTAATCATCATATTTATGAATATGAGTATAGTAATCATCATGTTTAATAGATTAATAAAAAGACTAGGTTTGACTTCAACAAACCGCATATATCCAATCAAGTAACTTTATTTTTACAATGTTAAATGTACTTACAAGCTTACAAAATTTTGAATTATAATAGAAATGAATGTCAAAGCAACTAAATGAAAATTACTCAAAACAATAATTATCAGGAATGAACATCAAATATGATCCCCAATAGCCACTTTGTTCATAAATGTAACAGTTAAAGTATCATGGTAGTCTACACGTTGCCTTGTTGCCAAGTGACGCCACCGTGAGATACAATTTAACTAGTAACAAGTAATCTAACATAAATATGTGAGAGAAGAAGTGAAAAAGAATATGCTGATGATGTATGACTCCACATATTAAATTAGAAGTCAATATGAAGACTGGATACGAAAGCTAATGTATAAGGACCAGTGGATTTACCAAACAAAGAACACCAAGCTGGAAGCTTCTCAAGAACACCGGCAGCCTTCGGTGTGATTCTATTCACATCTGTTCTTAGTTTCAATAATGGCACAGAATCCTCGTCTTGTTTGTGTATTATCTTCGAATTATTTAACCATACCAAGTTCAAATGGAACTTTGTTGGTGAGTCTTTCCCACCAGAGAATTGAATAATATGCCATCCATTAACAGAGCTTTTGCTATCTTCAGGAATCAATTCTTGGGAGTTCACTGTAATAAAATGGCAAATATTAATGTTCATTGTTGTACATACTATAAGCAAACTCTGAGAATTTCAAATCACATCACCTTCAAAAGAGAAGTCACTAATATGTTTAGTGTTGATAGCGAGTGCCCAACGGCGGGAAATCTTGGTATCGATGAAGACCTGTGTCTTCCTAATGCCTGCTTCGTAATCACTTTTCAACATTCAGAATTGGAATTTCTGATTTAGACCACCCTTCTTCTGTGTCACATGAACTCCAACAACCATATCTTACTGTAGAAGTCACAAGGTCAAGAGTCTTGTTCCTTCCACAAGAAAACTCTTCGTCGTTTAAGTTCTTCACTACTTCGATCAATTTACCAGGAGTGGGGGAAAACAAAGAAATGTATGATGATATATTCTGATTTTCACTTGTTCCTGTCGTCTCTACAACATGAACCACCTAGGAACACAGAAATTTCAAGCATTTCATAATAAATAATTTAAATATTCAAAACAAAATTGCAAGTGACTTGAACATATAATTGAGATTAAACCACAAACTTTAAATATAATCTGGCTCAATCAATATAACTGTGCTCTTATGCTTTTTTTCTCTTTTTACCAGCTAAAATCTCAATAATACAAGAAAATAGAGTCAAAAAAACATCTATGTACAAGCAATGCACAACTAAAATCAAATAAGAAAACCAAGTGTTCAAATTATACTCACATTAACAGCTCGGGAAATGTCCTCTGTATAAACAGGGAATACACCAGTAGATACTGCAACTAGAGAGAGACCAAGCAATGCACAACTAAAAAATATAAAAGGTCTCTTCGCACCTGCAAAAATATCTCAGCATTTAACTAAAGCACATATATCAACATAGAAGCAATGCTAGTTTATTGTTTTGAGAACAAACCCAAAGAAAAAAAAAAGGTAAAAACTTCAACATGGAAAACCATAAAAACAATGTGTTTTTATGATTTCCCAATTAATGAAAATTTAGCAAAGTAACCCAAGGTTGTCAGTACCGTATCAGTACCAGTGGTATCGGCCAGTACATACTGGTTTATGTCCAAACCGGTACCTTCATTCTTCACTTCCATTTCAGCTTCTATACAGGTATATATCATATTTTTTGGTAGGTACCGGCTAACTGGATGAAATTTGTGTTTCGTATGGTACCTATATTTAAGCTTTACTTTTACTTTTTGTTCCATTTTGATTTGTTGTACGGTCTTATGCGAAAATGTAAGTTGCTTTGGAACAATATAATATTTATTCTTGATAATGATTAGAATTTTATGTTAGAATTTCCAATTGACAATATGACTATTTATTTGTCAATAGGAAATATTTTTGAAAAATTATATACACACACAGGCAAACACCACACACGCGCACATATATGCTAAAATGCCAGTAAACCCAAAACAATATGCCGAAACACACTGGTAAAGGTATGCACCAATTTCAAAAGAAAAATGGTACGCCTACCTGTACAGTACTGACAACTTGAAAGTAACCTTCTATTGACTTATAAGCACATCATATCTCCACAGAGAAATTTATATTACAAAAAAAAAAGGGCATCACAAGATGTTTTACAATGAAACATAATTTTTAAGCTCCTGTGCAGGTGAAAATTATATGTTTTGATCCAACAAATGTTTTGTGCCTCAAATCTAGGTATACTAAAAGAACAGTTGGATCTATGCAGCAAAAATAAAGGAAAATAAGAAACAAAGTTATCAGATAACACAGATTACCTTGTGAGTAAGCATCAATAAAATTCAAATGACTAGTGCAGGAACAAAAATCATGTATAATTTTATTTAGAAATATTAGTCTGCAAACAGAGTTTTCAGGGCCATCTGCTAGTAGAGATATAAATGAGTACCTGAATTATGAATATATGAAAGAAGGTACACCAAAAATAGACACACCACCACAGCAACAAATATCGCAACTATCAGATTCCCAAGCCATTCTGGCATACTACCTGGGTCCCTGCACCTCAACCGTTAATTAAAGACATAACTTGATTATTAATATACCATGGATGATACTACTAATGAAGCCATAATTAGATAGAATCAACCTTCTAAGATTGAAAAATTAACAATTCAATATAACAGCAGTAGATACTCTCAAGAAATTTTTTAGGATCACGAGGGTGTAACTTTACCTGTCAAGTCGAACCATGTTCCCAATTATTGTCCCAATCAACCGAATTGTGTTAGCAGAAGAGACTACAACAGGAAGCGTCAATCCCAGAACTAATGTGGTAACTTTGAGCTGCTTTGGTGACCGAGAGGGAGTTAATGTTGCTTCCATAAGACCATCTAGAAAATAGAGTTGCAAGCATCAGCATCTATCATGATATAAATTTACCAAATTGTAAATGGCAGTAAGGAAGCGAGGTACTAACATGCAAAGGCAGGTGAAACCAACCAAATGAGTGCCAAATAGGTAGACCGAGCCTTGTACAAATGGCCAAGAACAAGAATAATAAGCCATTGGACAAAGCCAGATTTAAAAAGCCACCTTTCAGCCTCCCACTTTATTAAGTTATCTTCAGTTCTGGAAGGTAGCTTTGGCACTCTGTTGGAAAAACTAATCTTCAAGTATTTCTGAAGAAAATAGAAACCAACACACTGACCAGAAAATGCCCCAAATAATGCAGGGGCACCAAATAATCCAACAATCAACCATGGATTTGAAATATAGGGCATAGGGGAGGAAGAAATATGTGGTAGGATAAAAGCAACTAGAGCTGACAAACTTAGGGAAAATATCCACATGAGTGCCACGCTCAAGCATGCTAAACCCAATGATATAGCACCAGAAGAACCACCCATAAGCAATGAAGTTGTCCAAATTAGAAGTGCCTGTAATATTACTGAATTATGAAGCATGGTTGCAAGACGTTGCCGGTATACAACCATGTAAACACCCTGCAAATTTGCCAAATTGCGTCAACAATTTAGATGAGAGCATTACAAAAATCTGCAAATCCTACAAACAATCACATATGTTATCAAAAAGGAACTAACGTAGTGCCACAACCTGGCTTTACCAAGAACTGATCACTTAATAAATGGTTTGTAGTTTGATCCTGACTTAAATATCTGATCTTAAAATGAAAGACTAAAATTCTTTCTTTATTTCATTAAAATTCAGGAGCAGATGATACAGAATGTAATGAACGTTTGCTTGATATCATTTGAAAGCATCATTTAGAAATCAAATTGAGAAAGAACAGCCTTTGCAAAAAGAACACTCTTAGTTTTAATAATATAAATCAATAAATATATAATCTTAAGGTCAAGTAGAATATGCAACTGAAAACAGCTAAGAAAAGAGCAAGACGACAAGTTTTAGTTAAATTGTACTCAAATAAACTTGTCATCTTTTCTTAGTTGGCCATACTTCTAAAAAATTATGCATAGGGTAAAATGAAATTTCCAGTTAACCTTCAGCCAAATTGAACTTCAATGGGTGCGCCAAATTATTCAGGGGACCTCAGTTTTAACCTTTTAGTTATTTATAAAGCACATCCAAGATTCTAAATATTCTTTGTAAAACAATAGTAAAAGATAATAGGTAAAATATTTTGATGGTGAGCAATAAATTCCATATTAAATAACATCACATGACACAGTACTTTCATGGCTCAAAATTACAGTTGAAATGTTCTGTGGTCGTAAATTCTGGAAGCATCTTTTCATAAGCAGATAAAAGCAAATGAGGAGTATACCACTGATAAAAAAAGGAAATCATTCAAGTTGGAGATTCACTATCATGAAGTATAACAGAATTACTAAAGCAACAAGTCAAGTACAGAAAGAAAGTGTTCATGATATATTTTGCCATACCAGAACATCAAAATAAATAGTACGGTCTTCGGAAGTTGCTCCAGGTTCATGTGATACTTCTTTGGCAAGATTCGGTGACATTGCACTCTGAAGCAGAAATGCCAACATATTTTCTCCAAGATGCTGAAGAGATCCTGGCTTCAGCAGCTTCAGTTTGTCATTCTGCATTGGAAGGTATGCATCTTTAAGGTGATAACACAGGATCTTCTCAAATGATGCAAATGACCATAAGGTTCCATACTCAAAATTTTAACTAACTGTTGTGTTTTATCCACTGGATATATTTACTAAAATTATAATATTCTCATGCATAAACTAGGTATACTTCATGACCAATTATTTATTCAGTAAAATGATCAAATTTTCTGAGATAAATATACAGGATAATTTCAAAATATACCTTTGTGTGGTAAACTGCAGTAGAATCTGTATATGCAAAGTCAAGCCCGGATAGACCAGCAACTTCTTGATACACTTGGAAATCAGTTGCAGATTTTATTGCTCCAGAATGAAAGAGATCCTGCAGAACTACCACCAATGGAATGTAGCAGTTACTTCCAATGGGCAAAATGATTATCAGCTACAGAACTCTAATGAGAGATATTTAGGAAGAAAATGGTATTCTATTCTGAAGGAGTTTCAGATTACTAGAAAGAAATTGGAGAAAATAGAGTATACTTCAGCTTGTAAATTAAAAGTACACCTTGCTTGGAATAACTAATGGGCAAGTGATACTAGCTATAAATACAGTTGCATACAGAACAGATTCTACAACATTTTGTCAGAAAAATAATATTATCATAGAAAGCAGCACAAACCTCCGCAACGACTTGACCTGATGGGTATTTTGCGACCTTTGCGAAAGTTTCCATAGCCCATGGTGAAGGGCCACTCTGTTAAATACAGCTGATAAGACTGCATTGCTACATATATACATAATAAAGAACATGTGGGAAAAACTCCCAACCTGAAAAATGCTTGATTTACCACCAATTCCCATTGCTTCCAAGTCAACCATAAAACGAATTGTTCTACTCCAAGGATGCTGCATGAATGGAAAACAAGGTTATCCTCCACTTCATGGCCCAAGCACTTATTATATTATGTATTGCGATAGTTTTTCAAAAGAACCATAACCTTATAGACTACAGTAAGGCATCAAAATATCAGAAGTGGCATACTGTGCTGGATTATAACAGGAAATGGTTTTAGCTAATAAGATAAAAGAACTTTCGAAAACTGAACAAGTAGTTATGAAGGTTTCTCCAAAGGCGTCCAGTGCATGAAACAAGGGGACACCATTTTAACTACAATTAATATGAAGGTAATCCCCCAGGTTGTATAAGGGGAGATCTCTTGCATATAAGGGGTCAAATGTTGATGACTGAATTCAAGCTGCATTTCAGCACAAGCTAATCCTAGCAGCTTTAGCCTAACGAGTATAATAAGCACCCTTCTGCAAAACTTGTAACTTTTGTTTTTGGCTCTTCCCTATAGGTGCTTTAGGATGCTTAACCAGTATGTTGATCAATTTAAATGAGATTTATCCAAGTAAGATGATACAACCTGTGATATAAAGCTGTGAGCACCATTAAGGCCCTCCTCTTCTCCGGTATTAAATAAAAAGATAACAGCATTTTTAAAACCATGAGCCCATTGGGCTGTTGCTCGAGCAAGCTCCAACATCACACTCACACACGAAGTGCAATCACCAGCACCTTCCCTGAAAAATCAGTTTTCTACTTTCATGGACCACCAACAGTATTATGAACAAGAGAATAACCATAATAACATAACCACTTCACTTACAATGCTATGGTAAAATGATAAAATTCTTAAACCTGCTGGGAACATTTTTAAATGACAGAAAAGGCATAGATCAAA
Organism: Dioscorea alata; assembly: GCA_020875875.1. Taxonomy (NCBI): domain Eukaryota; kingdom Viridiplantae; phylum Streptophyta; class Magnoliopsida; order Dioscoreales; family Dioscoreaceae; genus Dioscorea; species Dioscorea alata. The sequence continues at coordinate 187,854 of CM037024.1, read as the reverse complement.
TAACAACAAGCACGAACACAAATAAATTGTAATATAAAAGATGATTATCCCATTTAGTCAGATCCTGAATGGCATTGCATGGTCTCTGCATGATCCTTCTTTTACTGTTGTGTTAAAAAACAAAGAAGAAAATTTAAGAAAACATGCAGGTTAAGATAATATCATCTTGAAAATGTTTAAAAATGTGCTCACACAGATTTGCTGTTAAATAAATATCATATGTATTAACTCGAGACAATTAAAATCAAACTGAATGGATATTATTAAAATTGAAGTATGCACTCTGAAAATTACTATGAGAAGAGTCAAAAGACCAGTAAATGTGAAATAAAACTTATTCTTTTTTACGGAAAAAACAGAACTTGAAAGAGCCCCAGTGTTGTCAAATAAGGGAAAGATGGTTATAATATCCCATCCCTATCTATGTCCCTGATTAAAATATTTCTCTGCACTTAACTTGTGTAAATTTATTATGTCATGAAGTCTATTCTCGGAGTTTAAGACCATCTCCAATGCATGACCCAAATCCCAAATTTGGGGTCAAATTTGAATATGGGTTGCTCCAACCCAAACCCACACCCAAATTTGACCCCAAATTTGGGGTTTGGAATAGGATGACCCCAAATTTAGGGTCCTACATGAATATTAATTTTTTAATCATTTTTTTATTTTTATAATTATTGTAATTAAAATTTTAAAGTTAACAATTCATTAATGTAATTATAAGTAGTCATTATATACCAACAATATTAATTTGTGTGCAGTTAATTACTTAATTAATAATTTTATTATTAATTAAATTAATTTATGATAAACTTATGAAACTAGAATAGTTAAAATTTTATTGAAAATAATCTTAATAAAAGCTAATACAATTAAAAACTAATTATATTAAAACTAATATTCTGGTAAATCAGAAACACTTCCGCCTAGATTGTTGAAGTTCATAATTTCATTATTTATCAAGATAATTAAGAAATTCATAACTCAATTTTTAAATATTGTCATAAATTAAAAAAATTTAGTTGTAAATTTTTTAATTTATTTTTATGAATAAATTATTAAATTGTAATAAATATTTAATTAAAATATTGTTAAAAATGATTAATTTCAAGTATTTTTTATTGAATAGTAATAATAATATAAAAAATTGAGGAAGGAATATTTTACGAATATACTTTTTTGAGGTAAAATTTGAGGTTTATGGTTAGAGAATAATTTATTGTAGCAGAACCAAATTTAAGATTTGGTGTTGTGGATTGGAGATGGCCTAAGACTAAAGCGAACAACAGGAACTGAATTGGCAATTGAAGCCGCAAATAGCATTCTCAGTGCTAGTGTTACCACAAAAGAAAGAAGAAAGAAACGTACGCAGAAAAAACCGTGTCAATGTGTGAAGAAATCAGAATCGCATTATCTTCTGCTTCAGGTAGATATTTGGGCAAGATCCTCAATAGCACATGCTTCAAATCTGAATATATAAGTGTTTTCCCTTTAAATAATCCACCAGAGAGGCGATTTGCACCAATCTTTGCATGGAAGAGATTCACTTGGACGTCAACCTCCCAATGAGCTGTTTGCTTTATCTTATTTGATTCTGCCAAAACATACTAAGGTGGAAGAATGTTTATTATAGGCCATCATTAATTGCTTGATTAGCACATTTAGAGAATGGATTATTAGAACAATAACTAGCATAACGTTAATATCGAAAAAATAATAATAATAAAAGAAACAACAACGATGATGGCAATGACAAAAAAAAGCCATTAATATCAAGAGGAGTTTAAAAAATGAAAAGAACATTTTTTATAAAGTCATTTATAACACATTTTCTTTCAAAGCAACAATGTGGAGACAAGTAGAAGTAGAAAAAAAGAACGATAGAGGAAAGAAAAACATGTGTTAACAATGCAAGTTATAACTATGTATGTATTCCAGAAATAAGAACTATTGAAAAGAACAAGCATGGTTGCAAAGGACAACAAAAGGGCATTCATTTTAAAAATGTAGCCAGGAAAAATTAGGGCAATAGGGAAGAAAGAGTACTAAATAAATCTTTTATAAACAGCATACAAACTAGTACAGACAATACGGTAAATCAACAGGCACACACCAACAAGAGAAGTCAGCTTAACATTGGCAGTAGAAAAACACCATAAGATAAGTAACATTGAGAAAACCAACAACCCAAACCTGAATTCCAGCATCCAGAGCATCAGAACCAACGGGATGAGGTCCCAAACTTGTCAAGTACTTCACATGCTCCATTGCTGAGACTTCCGAGAAGCCTCGTTTGCCTGCTTGCTTGGCATCAAGAGGCAGTGGGAGACTCTCGTATTGAAAACGGTAAACCGCCCAACTGCCATTGATGAGGAGTACAAACAAGGCCAGCCACACAAATGCAGACCTCAAGGCCTCCCTTTCTTGAAGCTTATTAGAATTTAAATTAGGATCAACACCAGAAGGTCTGGCTGCTGAAGTTGATGATGACATCTCATTCATAAATAAATATATAATCAAGGCCCCTGAAGAAGATAGAATTAGAGAAAGCTTCCACTGAACACAGAAATACATACAATCATTTATTTACAAAATTGAAGGACAACAAATAATTCCCCTCTTCGAGACAGTCATATTGCAGAATTTGAAAAAAAATAAAATAAAATAAAATTCATTCATTCTGACTGATTCTAGAGTTCTTTTCAATATAATAACCGATTTCATCAGCAAAATTGCCACTTTTACACATATCCATAAGTAATGAGATCAAATAATCTCCCAAATGAATAATTCAGCACCAACCCTTCTCACAAAACCCCAAACAACGATCATCCTTTCATACCGATTTTGAAATTCTTCTAAACAACAATGACAAGTTCCATCTCCTAAATATTTTCATCTTAATTCTCAAGAGCCAAAATTCATCCAATAAACTCCCATCAACAATCTGAACCAAAAACATCATCTTTCTCACCCAATTCCAAGATCTTCCTCACAATTGAGAACCAAAACACGATAAAAAAACAAGTAACAAAAATTCCCACAAAAAATATGCCAGAATAGCAGAATTAAACCTAAAAAAACTCTAAATTGAAAGAACAAAACAATGGCCAAAATATTGAATAGCAATTATTAATGAAAATCGATGAACAAGAGGAAGAGAAATCAAACCTTTTTCAAGAAGTCAATGAAGAGCGCGAAGAGAAGAACAAGGGATTCGATCTGGAGTGGACTTGCTTAACTATGATTCACTGAGATTTCTGTTGACAAAATCAACGGTCAGGATTGTATCTGAATCATCAGATGAATAAAAGATGGAAGGGTAGATTTTACTCCTGCTCCTGCCAATCGCCACCACCCAATTACCTCGGGATGTGTGGTCATCTAGATCAATCAGTTATTTTGGTTTTCCTTTAACTTCATTGTGATTTTGTATCAATGTAAAAGTTATTGTTTAACTTCACAATTTGCAATCACCGTGTTTGAATTTCAATTCTAGCAATTAAATATATATTTTTTTTTAATTTGTTACAGTTTGAACTCTTTATTTATTTATGTAATTTTTTTTTATGTAAATTTCAAATTAATGATGTTGATAGGGGGATATATATGTTTATTTTTTTTAAAGTATTTGAAAAACAAAGATAATTATATTATTTATAATAGATTCAAAAAAGCAAATTTTCATTTCTCATCCAAATGGTTGAACTAAATAACTGAAATTTAAAAACTAATAGATAACATAAACATGGTAAAGTTTGAACACAATGAGACTTTATTATTAAATATTTTGTACATTATTATCTTTTTAACTTTTTTTCATTTAATATTTTCTATAACTTTTGCTCTTTAATTTTATCATTTGAATAATATGCATTGCAAATGCATCCGGTTAATTTTACACAATTTTTATATAACAGTAAAACTGAAATGAAAAAATCCATCAATAGTTTAAAAAAAATATTACATGAAGCCAATATATTGGCAGATAAAAGAATCATGTGAAGACAACAAATTTTTTGAAAAGATATGCATTACAACAATTTTTTTAAAAATATTAAATAATCAATTTGAAAGTTCTGGTATCAGAGAAAACTTGCATTAACAAAATAATGATTAAATAAAAATTTAAAAATTAAACAAATGAGATAACAGAAGAAAAAAAATAACTGGTAAATCTAGATTTTGTCATACAAAACAAAAGAATAAATTCAAAACAATAATATTGTTTGACGGCAGCAAATCACAGCACATGACACAAGCGTTAAAGCAGATATGGAATTTACAGTTATACAGATGAGTCAAAGAAGTGTTTTTTTTTTTTCCACTTTCTCTGGAATATTGAATATAAGTAACAGTTTTTAACGCTTAGCTTTTTTCCGGGGAATTTCCGGATCTTATCATAACGACTTTGTTTTGTTAAGAAAAATGTATTTTGTCACACCAATCTCCTGATATTTTTTTAAATAATATAATTAAAATAATTAAATAAAAACTAAATATAAAATAAACAAACTCTCCAAACTTCACTTATAAAACCACCACCTTCTCATTTGAGTTTTACCAAGTTCATTGGTTGTGCTAGTTCACTAGATCAAATATATATTTGCATTCATATTAAGTTGTGAAGAATGTCAAGGGAGGATGATGAGAGACAATATGAATGCTCAAGGAAGTATGAAATTATCCTCAAACAGGTAGTTTGCTTATACAAAAGAATGTATAATATTATTATGAACGAAGTTTGTATATATTACATTGTGGAATATTTACTGAAAGAACTGACTCTGTTTCTTTGTCATCTTTTTTCTTTCAGTTTCATGAGCTGATCAACATTGATGATGGAAAACCAAGGCCAGCCAAGAGAAGAAAGATTGCAGCGGTTAGTTATTTTTCTTAAATAGATTGATAGAGATACAAAATCATACATTGTTTTTCTTTGTTATTTTGACAGAAGTCTGAAGGACAGTCAAGCAGCAGCAGCACAACACCAAAAGGCCAAATCAATCAAGTGCTGGCAGAGAAGATAACTAGGTTCTTGCATGAGTTGGACACTAATCAGCAGAACAATGAAGACTGATGAGAGCTTTTGCAGGTTTAAGCACGAACTTACGTCTTCGGTTTATCAGAAAATATGATGTAAAAACAGTTCAAATGTAGCCTAACAGAGATGTAGAAAAGGCCATGCACTTGAAAGACTAATATCACCATTCCGTTGCTTTGCACCTGGAAACTCACCTGAACAATACAACTCTTTGAATTTATCACAGAAAGAAAAGTAAAAAAACAAAAACAAAAAAAAAAACTGAATCTAAGTCTCAGAAGTATTTCAGAACAATGCAACAATAGCTTCAAAGTGTAAGCAAAGAGAGAAATTAAAGAGAAAAAGGCAATGCAATTGAGAAATAAATATCTACATTGCTTGCTTTGCACTTGAAAACCTACACAATCCTCCATACAATACATAGAACAATCCATTTGCTTCAGCCCCAAAGGAAATATACGAACATTGAGGTTGGAGGCTCAAAATTATGATCATTATCACCTGAATTGCCTATGTTGCAATTTACTTAAAAGATAGCTAGAACAACACAGCCTATGCAAAAACCATGGAGTTGATGCAAGCAAGACCATCAACATAGGCCAGACTAGACTGGGGCAGAAGGCAAAAGCCAAAAAGGATGAAAACCTCCCCGATATACTTGAACAGAGTTGTCATCATATTTTGAGATCCTTCAAGCTCTCCAACACCATGGATTCTTGTGGTTCATCGAGTATAGCATCCGCCTTCTCCTCTGTCTTCACTACTGGTCCTGATGAGGAGGTAGAATGCAGAGGCCTCTCTTGTATTGGAACAGAGACAGCTGAAGTTGCAGCTGGAGGAGCTGGAGGGGGAGCAGCAAAAACCCGCACCACGGGTCTTACACACACAGGCGACGCCATTCTCATAGGTGGGGCCATAATAGGATGAAGCTGATGCTTGGCTGGAGGTGGGAGGGGTGGAGCTGAGTAAACTGGAACTGCCGTTCTTATCGTCACTGGTTGTGCCATGGCATGGTATGGTACTCTGAAGTGCTGGACAGGGAAGTAAGGAGCTGCACTAGGTGCAGGGAACTTCTGGACTCGAGCAGTATGATTATCTGGTTGTGCAAACAAAGCGGGAAAGGTAGTGTTATCAGATGTTGCTGGAGACAGAGGCCTGGTTCTTGGAGCAGATTTTGGCCGTAGTAGGGGTAGGATCTTGGATACAGTTGCTGGAGGTGGCTGGTTAAAAGAGGGCCTTCTATCTTGCTGCATTGGAAATTTCTTTGGAAATAGTGAGGCATGGGGATCATTGGCCATCGCCATCTTTTGATTGAGGCGGTACTTCAGTAAAGCTCGGGCTATGGTGATCTGTTCTTGCTCATCATTGTTCTCTGGCTCTGTTGATGAGCTTGCCGCTTCTCGTGCCACTAGTTTGGGGACAACATGAGCACGGGAAAAAACTTAAACAAATAAAATGGGCATAAAATTAAATGAAAATAATTAAAGGACTCAATCACAGCCATCAAAGCATGTATGGTTATTATTCAGCTTAGATACAAGTAGAAATAGGATTCATAGGAACCCAATTCACCAAACTTTCTCATGTATTAGCCTACTGTTGTTTATACATACCAACTAGATGGAGGAGAGAGAAATTATTTTTAACCCAAAAGAAATTCCACTAACGATGGTTTAAAGGGATGAAATTTAAGGCATGTGATGCCAAACAAACTGCATTCATTTTGTAAAAAAATAAAGTATATGAGATGAATAAGTGAGAATGTGTTAAACATGTAACTCACGTTGTTTCAAAGAGGACCAAGCCGCCATGGCAGCATTCTTCTCTGCTTGCTTCTTACTCTTAGCTGGCTCCCCCGTAAATGTGATTCCTGCCAGCTCCACAGTGCCTGTAAACACTGGTAGGTGCCCCAGGCCGGACCTAAAGGTAGTGTATGATGGTAATGGTGCTCCAACTCTCTGAGCAATTTCCTGTAAAAGGTTCTTATAGACACCAGTTTCATCCTGTGAAGAGTAGAACAAGAATGTAAATGATCCTTGTTGGCAGTTACAGACTTACATATGCACAAAGCAATGAATAAAAATTAATCAATCCAAGATCAACTTTCTTTAATTCCTAGTCAACATATTCAAGTCATCCACCTTTTTTAGAAGCTAACAAATAAACTCATCAAATGACCACTACCAGGGATTGCAGATCATGGGATTAGAGGAGATATATAAGTCATAAGCTAAAGCTTAAGTTAGAGCATATGCAATCAATATAGATGGTACTTCAAATATAACATCGTTCATTTGAGATCAAAGAATTTATTATTTAATCGATCAGGACAATTTTGATACTCACAACCATGTTGATAGGCAGACTTATATCCTTAGGTTCTTAGAAAATTAACAAAGCTTCAGTTTTTTAAGTTAATCGATAGCATCAAGCAAGCACAACCAGAGACACAGCTGTAGTACATAAAACTGAAAATTGAGAATGCAAAACAAGCACCCATATCTCAATTGCAAAAAACCTTGAAAACAGATGGAATGCAAAAACGACTTCAGCCCCTGTAATAACTCATAAGCAACTATACTTAGCTTGGTTGACATGCAACTATGCAGAACACAGGCTTAAAAAAGGGCCAAAAAATCTAATACTGCATTTAAAATCAATAAAAAGCCATTCTAAGGAGGTTTTCTCTTTAAGAAAGAACCACTTAATTAAATTTGAAGAAGTTAGAACATGGTAAACAATGGAAATTCATGAATCACCGCATTTCTAGCATAGTAAATTTGAAGCCCCCACAGAGAAATCCAAATAGATAAAGACCAGTTCCTCAATGCTTGCCTGATTGACTGGTGTGGTGTGTGCTTCAAAGTTAAAACACTTCAAACAACCACCCACCAGCCTCAATATTCCAAACGATCCCCCAATTGAAATCTCAAAACCAAAAGCATCTTCTGATTCTAAAGCTTCCATCCAATTGCAAGTTCGCAACCAACAAGCTATAACACAGCCAATTCTAGCCACTCAGTGATTCACAGGAGTGTTTCCCGATCTCAAAACCCCAGCAAAAGATGTAATTTTTATTTTCAAACATCTTATTCTGTTAATCTTAAGACAAAACTACCATTTTTGCTAGATAATATTGGACTCTAACCTAATTTCTATAACAATCCAAGACCGAGTGGATCAGAATCAAAAAAGAATACCAGGATGCGAGCGGCGAGGGATTGGGAGGGGCCTCGGGAGGCGAGAGCGGCGAGGGCGACCTCGGCGGCGGAGTGCTCCGCCTGGCGAAGCGTCGTGCAGAAGCCGGGGCTCTCGAACACATCGCCGTTGAAGTTCACTGCGGCTTTGAACCTCGGCGCGTGATCAGGACCTTCTCTGATACACGAATAGGACGGCAAGTTGAAGCAGCTCCGCTGCGCCAGCTCCTGCAATTGGTTCTTATACATCCTCCTCGTACCTCAGCCGTCACCTCGGCGGCGCCGCCGAGATTTCGAGCTCGCCGGCGATCCTCACAAGGCTTGTTTAGGGTTTTGAGTGGCTTGTTTTGTGGCGGAGGTCTTGAATCATTCTGAAGCTGTTTTTTTTTTTTCTTTTTTTTTCTTTTGGGAAATTTGGAGAGAGAAAGAGAGAAAGGGACAGTAATAAACAAATCTAGCCTTTGAAACTAGCTTTTCTTTTTATTATTTATTTATTTATTTATTTCATTAATAGAGATGTGGGGAAATGAGCAGGAACGGTCATTTGACCAGCCATAACGTTTCCCTTCCTTTTTAATTAATTATATTCTAAAAAATTTTAATAAACAAGACCTTTTCTCCCATAATGGATTTTTAGTAAAATTTGTAATTGAAATGCTGTTATTTTTTTACATTCTTATTAATTAATTTATTAAAATTATGATATAAAATAAATTTGAAAATATATTAACTCAGATCAGCCGATTCAAGAGTGATTCATCCACCGGAGTTATACTTTTGACAATAGAAGAAGATTTTGATCACCTCCTGACAAACTTAGTCTTTTTAACTGTTTTTTTCTTTTTGTAATTTTTTTGTTTTTTGTTTGTTAGGTATACATTACATCTGATGATGACGACTATCTAATTTGTGTTTTTCTTTTTTTTACTGTTGCACTTGTTGTTTTTTTATTTAATATATATATATATATATATATATATATATAATCTTTTAAACTTATTATGAAATATAATTTATTATAAACGTTTCCCTAGTGAGAAGAAACTAGAATAGAGGAAACGAAGGAACGATTGAGAAAGCTGTGGAAATGGTTGACTTGGAAACAGGATTTATTTATTTAGTCAAATTAATGCCATATTTTGGTATGCAAGCCTCATGTCCTATGGTAGTAATACTTTTAAAAGCTGGAACTTGGAGTTCCTAAGTTTTTGTTTGCAATATCTCAATAAAATCATCATTGAGATGATATTAATCCCAACACTAGTATGATTGAGAAATAAGGCACTTTGCCAGTGAATGGATAGAAACAAATTTGAAAATTGAAATTAATGTTTTTTTTATTATTATTCACTAAAATTTGGTACTGTTTATTTATTATTTGCTGAGTCTCAAATGTAAGTTCTCTCCTAATATAATTGGTGTCTGTTTTTCTCCTTTTAAGATCTCTTAAATGGAGATATTTGTTATCATTTTTAATTATTTAAAATTTAAAAATAACCATTATGATATGTAATTAGTATTAGAAATTAACCATTCATATGTCATTAGTATTTAGTTTTGATGTTTATTAGTTATGCTATATTCCCAATCACCTTTGACATTTGGCTGAGGAAAACTATGTAATTATAAAATACAAATAAAATGTAAACTGAAATCATTTTTATATATATAAAAAAAATTCAAAGTCACACTTCATCTTTGACTTTTAAAAATGAAAATAACAAAATGAAAAGACTTGGAAGTTTAACTCTTCAATTTTAGTTCCACTATTCTCAATCAAACAATTTAGTTGTTAGAATCATTTTTATGTATTAAGAAATGCACACAAATAGTTTAGTTTTTTTAAACACAAATTTAGCATTGGATTAATGTGCAAGTTTATCTTCATATTCAAACAAGCACAGATTATACATTATATACATTATATATATTATATTTGCTGAATGACATATCAACTAAGTTTTATTCTTATCTATATAGAAAACCATTAAACACTGTATACATTATATTTGCTGAATGACATATCAACTAAGTTTTATTCTTATCTATAAAGAAATATTAGACAGTATTAATAAATTTATTTGTTCACAAAGTAACAAAAAACTGTACTTAAAATAATAACTATTTATAAGCTTTTACAACCCTCAAAGTACATAGCATCCAACTATAGGCTATAGAATTATTTTAACAGAGATTTATATATTTAGATTCAATGAACAAATAGCAATCTTTTGATCCAACACTGTGACTTTTGTGACAGCAAGCTGGCCAACTTGCAGAATGCATTTGAGTCACCATTAATTGTTATTTTAAAGAAGGAGCCAAAAAGGTAAAGGTACAACAATCCTATCAATTAATTTCCTTATTTTTCAAGTATATATATATACATAAATTGTACATTTGTATATAGTTTCAAATTTCATCAAATCGATGGTACACTGTTTTTAATGTGGAGGTTGAACCACCACCTTCAAGCAAACCTCATCATACACTTGTATTTGGATTTAATTAATAGTAATCCAACAATTAATTAAGATATCTTTGGATTAGCACCACCAAACTAAACAAGCTTAAATTAATATTGTCACATAGTGGTACTATAATGGTGCAAGTCAATAATGACGTTGATAATGGAGTAGTAGTTAAGACATTAAAATAGAAAAATGAATTAAAAGACAAGAGACCTTGACAATGAAGTGAAAGTGACATGTAATACTAATGCATAAACATGTTGATGTTCAATATTCATCATACAAAGAGAAACTGGAAATATAGCATAGAGAAATGAAAAAAAGAAAAAAAGGAAAAACAAAATAAACAAAGGACACCGATGCATGATGAGAAGAAGAAGAAGAAGGAGAGATTAAGCCTAGATATCTACAATTCCAAGCCAGATCTTATTAAAGCAGAGTAACAAACACTGCTGGTACATGAAGGAAGAGATTTAATAATAATGATAATCTCTGAATCAAGCATTGCTCCTGAATGAGCCAAGAGCCTTCACTGCACTAGCTCTGAGAACAAACTGATAATATATAGCAGCAATTGCAGCACCAATGAATGGTCCTACCCAGAAGATCCACTGCAACAAACACAAGACACCTCATCAACACATTTTATTTATATAAGTGACAAAGTGATTACAAGTTAGAATGCAACAGTAATAACATGTGAAATGACGTGTAGAAGACGTTGGTTAGGTGAAGACTTCACATGGTGAAGTTAGAAGCTGTTGTTTATGACTTTATATATAAAATCCAAATAAAATATATATAGACAGATAAGATACCTGATCATCCCAAGCTTTGTCTTTGTTGTAAATGACAGCAGCACCAAAGCTTCTGGCAGGGTTGATGCCAGTTCCAGTGATAGGAATGGTAGCAAGGTGGACCATAAAGACTGCAAATCCAATTGGTAGAGGAGCCAAAACCTGCAGAAAAGTTAAAAAAAAATACACAAGTAAAAATCCCAAAGTTTTTTTTTTCTGCAGCACATCAACGTCTTTCTTTCTTGGCTTCTTTTAAACAAGTCCACATGCGCATCAGAAATAACACATGGACTTGGTCACTACTTGAATGATAAGAAGGAATCTCAAATCACTGACTAACAAATGCAGCAGGATGAAAACCTCATGGACCACCATAAAATTAAGGGAAAAGGATGAGAAATTAAAAAACGTACAGGAACATGAGAGTCACGAGCGTTGCGTTTGGGGTCAGTGGCGGAGAAGACAGTGTACACAAGAACAAAAGTGCCGATGATCTCAGCGCCGAGGCCGGTGCCGCGAGAGTAGCCGGAGGCGAGCGTGTTGGCACCGCCGCCGTAGCGGTTGTAGAAGGCCTTTTGGAATGCTTTAACAAGACCAACACCACAAATAGCACCCAAACACTGAGCAATCATGTACAGCAACGCTCGTACCAGTGACACCTTCCGAGCCAGAAACAATCCGAACGTCACTGCCGGGTTTATATGCCCTCCTGCAATCCAAAATATATAAAAATTAATTACTATTTTTTTCATTTTAATATTTAAATTTTAAAAAAATTATCAGTGTTTCTGAACTGTATGAGTTCATATTTATCTACACACATATACTTTTTTACTTAATTTCTGTAATAAAAACTCATTTTTTTCATATCTATTATCTACTAGACAAAGAACCAAAATTAACAAAATTTATATATTTAAAAAAAAACGAAAAGATTGCAATGATTCAAGCTATTATTTACTATTTCTTATCTGTTTCTGCTAGAAACTCCAAAAAAAATTTAAAATAATAAAAAGTGAAAAGAAAAAAAAATAAAGGTGTCTGTCTAAAGCATATGTGAATGTATAAAATGAAAATTTAGAAAATTAATTACTATTTTTTTCATTTTAATATTTAAATTAAAAAAAATTATCAATGTTTCTGAACTAGATGAGTTCATATCTACACACATTTTTTTTTACTTAATTTCTGTAGTAAAAACTCATTTATTTTAAAACTTTTTTTAAACATTAATATTTACTACGATTTTTTTAAAAAGAATATTGTTCATTTGTTTGAGCTCTACTAGGCAAAGCCCTAAAAATTAACAATATATATATATATATAAAAGAAAAGATTGCTAGAAACTCCAGAAAGAAAGAATTAAAAATAATTAAAAGTGAAAAGAAAAAAAAGAAAGAAAGAAATTAAAGGTAATTACTCTTTTGTGAAAGTATATGTGAATGGATAAAATGAGAATTTAGAAAAGAAGGAAAGATACCGGAGATGCCGGCGGTGCAGTAAACAAGGATGAAGATCATGCCACCAAACGCCCAGGCAATACCGAGGATACCGACACCGCTGCAGGCGGCGTCGGGGTTGCCGAGCTTGTCATCGGACATGTGCTTGTAACCGATCACCGTCGCCACCGTTATGTACAAAAACAGCAACGTTGCTATGAACTCAGCTATCACAGCTCTGTAAAACGACCATTTCCCCAACTCCTCCACGTCGATCAACGGCGCCGGCGGCGGGTCCGTGTAGTCCTTCGCCGTAAACTCACCTTCCACATCCTTCGCCATTAATGAACTCTCTCTTTCTCTAGCTTTGAGTCACTGGAGCTAATGGTTAGTGAACTCTGTATGCTTAATAGCTTGTGGTGATGGAGGAGAAGAAGGGAAGAAAGAGGTATTTATAAGAGGGTTGATGGAAATTGACGGTGGATATGGGTTTATTTATTATTTATTTATTTATTTATTTTATATCTATTTGTTTATTTTATTTTCATTTATTTTATGATGGTTTTATTTGCCGACCAAAACCGACTAAAAAAGACACGAAATTTTCTTCTTTTTTTTATTGGACCCTACCTTACTTTCTTCTTCCTAATAAGTCCCCCTCTGCCACCCACTCCACTTCTCTATTTCTTTATATTTAATTAATCCTTCTCTCTCTTTCTGGCGGCACTTTCTAGCGCACTCTCATATTTTCCTAAGAATGCCAATCAATCACTGTTGCACAACAGTTAATTATATGAATATCATATTGTGTTAATTTTATATATTTGAATTTTTTACTTTATTTCATTTTATCTTTATTCTCCGACCAATATGAATATATGATTATTTTGTATAATTATACCTATATTTCAACTAGATATCTCTTTCATTCTTCTCATATTTTAAAATTTAATCTTATGCTTAATAGTTATATGTTTCATCACCTTATTCCTCACAAGCTTGAAAATGAAATATCATTTGTCTTGAAGGGGAAAAAATGACATTTTAACTAATTAACTGGTCTTAGCATCCCGTTTTCAAATTTAATTTTAACTATGATTTAACATTTTTTTTTGAAAAATATTACAAACGCCTAATCAAAGATGAATATATGGAGGAATAACGCTTACCGTCAAACCGTGCCATCACTTTACACGTGATGAAGATTGAACTTGGAGAACCACGCTCGATATTTGAAGTGAACACCCTACACAAGAGACCCGGAGTCAATTAACCCAAAAATAATTAACTAACAAATTACTTTCTTGCCACAGTGTTATGTTAACAATTTGCTTTTTTACATTTATTATTAGGCATGATATTAAATTTTTTTTCCGAATGTGTATGTCAATTCAACCATCATTTTATTGTGTTTGTGGTAGGAATGAAGACTTTTTTAACCTATCTTCTATTACAACGAACATATTGTTTTTTGGATTTTGAATCCAATAAACATGGGAGTTGGAAATTAATTCAAATAATTCTAAATAAAACCATGAATTTTTTGTGGGCCAAATTGATTTGAAAATCAAACCAACGTTAAATCTCGCACGTGTGAGTTAGTGACTAGTACACTCGTTGGGTTAACACACCGACCAAAACTAGAATACCACGCTTTACTATTCTCCACGTGTCGCTACAGAAACCACTTGTTTCAAGTCAGCACGTTGTCCAATCACAAGATGTCACGTGTAAAGGTTTGTGGCTCAAAATGCTCTGCCGGTTTGGCACGGCGAAGGTGAGGAATGGAAGTCTCTGGAATACATGGGCCCACCGCCCGCCAACGTTTCTGTCTTTGGTCTGGACTTCAAGTTAAATGATTGGACACTGACGAGGACCAGGACTCACAATGCCAACTCACCATACCGGTACACGTGGAGCCTCCTTATTCGTCCGATTAGTAGACCCCACTTTCATTTAGGTAATGCTGTCTTAGCTGGTCAAGCCCAACTCAATCATGTAGGTAAGCTCAATGACCGGTTAGCATATTATTATTATTATTATTATTATTTATTTATTTATTTATTTGCGAGTGGCTAGTTATGGGCGCTAAAACCATCCGCACACAACCACTATTTACACTCTCAGAAATGTGCTCTCACTCATGATTCGAACTCTTATCACTCGCGAAAAATTTTAATGGGGACCTGATCACCAATAGACCATTTGGTCGTTGGTAGCATATTAGCAATATTGAACTTATTTGGTTTTTCAACTAGACAAATCCTTGATTTTGATATTGTTTACATAACTATATATATTATAAAATTTATAGTTTAAGGTATAAAATTTATATTTGTATATGTATAAGTATGAAGTCCTCTCCCCTGGTTCCAGGACGAGGTTATTCCCTAGTACTCTTCTATCACAATCTGATACGTGTCATATGATTTTGTTATTTTTTTATGTTGGGATTAGAAGACACATGTCAAGTTGTGATAAAAAAGGACTAAAGAATAATATGATTATGGAACCAGACGAAATGACTTCGTATAAGTACACGCATATCCCCGGAACCAAATTAGAACCAAAGAGAAGGGGATTTCCATGCTAACACCACTACTGCATCACCATCAACATAATAATTAATAAATAAAATAAAATAAAAACTAGGTAATAATCGAGAATTTAATATTAGAAATCAACAATTAAGCTCAGGAATGAGGTGTGTTAGCAATGTATGATTGCAGTCATTATTAATTAAAAAAGAGCAAAGATTAGAAGAATATTAAGAAGATAAGATTATTAAGTTCTGTGCATCAAAATGAGGTATTTATTTATTTAATTGTGCTCCTACCGAATCTTTCCAAAAACAAATTCACAAAAGATGATAGAATTCCAATTCAGAACAAGCACAAGGAGACGAAGCCAGCATCAATAGGACCACAAATATATACTAAAAAATAGATTGGGTGAAGTGAGAGTGATTAACAAATGGAAATGCTCTGAAAAGTATATAGAACAAATGTACAAAGCTTGAGAAAAACTGGTCTATTATGGTTCTCATATCAAGTGTATTATGTGTCTCATTCTATCCATGAAAATTCAGATAAGACTCTTAACAAAACCAGCATCAAATGAGTTCATTTCCTTTTGTGGTGAATGTGACTTGTCATTATATCCTACCAACTGTCTACCTGTGAAACTGCTATGCATTGTTGCCATACCTTTCATTTTAATTATTACTACTGTGAGGTTGCACAGCAATTTGGAGTAACTTTCTGTACTCTTTTAGCTGGCAGTGTTGGTGTCTTCTTTCAATGTCCATTTTACTTTTCATCTTCCCTGTTTCTAAACAAGAAGAAGAAGAAGAAGAAGAAGAAGAGTGTTGTTAGTCAATGTATTATTACAAAGAGGGTGGTGATATTCCTGTGCCAACAATCACACCTTATAGTTCTTATGAGGATGCTAAGAATAGGAAACATAGAACACAAGTTATTGCTGCAGCCGGTGCTGGTGCTGGTGCTGCTCTTCTTGTTGCCATGGCACTCACAATTGTTTACTTGTGCTTAATGCATGCAAAAAGATCAGCGAGAAGAACCTCTGCTGCCACTGCTTCATCATCCCAGCATTGTGAGGAAACAAGCATGAGAAAACAGAGATCATTTACATTCAATGAATTGGAGCAAGCCACAGCTAGTTTCAATCAGAAAAACATTGTTGGGCAAGGTGGCTTTGGCACAGTTTACAAAGGTTTGCTTCAGAATGGGTCTCTTGTTGCCATTAAGAGAAGATTTCATCAACCAAGCCAGCATTTTATTCAGCAAGCAATGAACATTGGCAGCATCCAGCACAAACACATTGTTAAACTTAGAGGCTACTGCCAAGATGCTCATCAGCAAATGCTAGTTTATGACTACTTCCCCAACAGCAATGTTGGATTCCATCTGTATGGTGATTCCTCTGTTTGCTTAATTCTCTACCTTTTTTAGTTATTAATTTGTTTACACTGATCAGGAGTCTTACCTTACAGATGCTGAAGGTTTACCTCTTGGAAAGCTAGACATACAGCAAAGATTATCAATAGCTCTGGATGCAGCCAAAGGTAACAGAGCAAGAGAGAGAGGGAGAGAGACTTCTATTGTAGCATGAGTTTCTTTGATGTTCACTTGATTGAGTATATTATAAAATGCAATCAGGGTTGCAGTTTTTACATGCGCTGGCACCACCTGTCCTGCACATGAACTTCAAAACAAGCAATGTTCTTGTGGATGAAAGCTTTGTTGCAAAGGTGGCAGACTTTGGTCTGTCCAAGTTCATTGAAAGGAGATCAACAACCACTGATTGGTTTCTTGACCCACAGTAACTATACACATTCTCTCTTTGTCTCTATTATTTTTTATAGCCCAACAGAATTTTGATACAGTGTTGCAACAGGTTGAAGAGGGGTGATGTGTTTTCAGAGAAAAGTGATGTATATGGGTTTGGGGTCTTCTTGTTAGAACTCATAACAGGATACAGAGTAACAAACAGGAATCCTGCATGGAATGGGTTGAATCTGATAGAACAGGTGAACTTATATGCAACCATTAATGTGATCTTTTGATTTCTGTTGGCAAAGACTGACAAACATTTGCTGCTGATGTTGTTTACTTTAAGGCAAGGAGTGTAAGTGACCCCAGTGTTTTATGTCTCCATGATGAGAGAATTAAGGCTAGTCCAGTTGCTGCCAAACAGGCATGGTCAGTGATGAAACTGGCGATGCAGTGTGCGGATGCCGGTGCAAGTAGACCGACGATGACCATGGTGGTTCAAGAGCTCAAGCAGATTGTGCATTGCCCAGTGATCAGCAATGTGGCTCTAGGCAGTCAACTGTTCAAGCGAAATGCATGATCTGTGTACATGCCATTCATTCTTTCATTCATTGATGTTTAGAAATGAGAATTCTAATAGTCACTGCTTCTGATCAGAAATCTAGCATTATTCTTGGAGAAATCAATAAATGGCTCCATGTTATGTGCTTTGTAAACATAAGCACACTGTCTGAGATTTAATTGTTTTTCATCTCTCCAAGAGCATGACCATCTCACAGTGTTGTGTGTGTGGAAACAGATCAACTGCGACTGCTCTGACCGGCCGGAAGGGCTCAGAGTTTGGCATAGATTTAGCTCTTTGCCTTGCTAGACCAGCATTGCTCATGCTTCGCCATCTCTTATTGCCTTTTGATTTCTCAGGTTTGTCAGCAGTAGGTGTGCAGAGCTCGATTGCATTTGCCACTAGACTTTCTGGGTTGCAAGAGATGTAACTGACACAAAAACAACGGAACTTCAGGTTTTACTGAAAACCTATCAACAGTTAATTGTGTTGATAAAGTAATAAACGCTTACACGAGACGCCTCAGACGATGGTGTGTCCTTATAGTTTTGATCACCTACAAAAAAATCAGGAAACCATGTTAAGCATCTGCATATGACTTCAACTAATAAAGAAGATGATCATACCACAGTATGGATAAAGAACTATCACTCCAGTTCAGCTGGAGATGTCATCATCTAACTCTATTCAAGTGAATCCTGAATGCAGGAGGGAAAGATAAAATGAGATAATGTAACTTACAATAGGGTGTAATCCAACACGTGGCGGATCAACAATTGCAACAATATTCTTGAATTGTGGCCTCAGAGCACCATCAGTTACTTTCTTTTTATCAAAATCAACTTTCTCTTGGACTTTCTCCTCAAATCCAGATGAACTTTCTGAAAAACTACTGATATTGTTATCGTTAGAATTGTCCTTGAGGATTTCTTGTATCTGTTCAGTATCCTTGTCTTTTGGGCAGTCATTTTCCGGGCCAGTGTCAGAAGTGGTTATGTCTGTGACCGTTGTAGTAGTGTCATTTTCTTCTTTGTTGCCATCACCCTTCCCACCAACCATCCCATTGGTTGTTGACAAGTCAGAGCTTGTGCCATGTGGCTGCAGCTCATCAAGATACTCCTTAAGTAATGGGCCAATGACGTCCTCTGCCTGTAGATTCCCCAGATGGGAAGTAATGTGGAGGTCATTAATACCAATACAAGCATTAATGGCCAGAGTGTGCAAACAGGACCACAATGGAAGTTCAAACAACAAAATTTAAAAAAATTTATCCAAGACTCACCTTTCCACATACAAACCTACAATTGGTTATGCCATTAATCTCAGCATTTCTATTTGCATCTGATACAGCTGAACTGTTCATTTCAATGCCCACAACCTGGTCAAGCAACAAGGTGGCAGCGTGAAATATTGTCAAGAAAAGTCAACCAACCAAGAAACTTCACAAAAGTAAATGAAGATGCACAAAATAGTCAAGGAAAGAAGACACCAGGCATTTTTCTTTAGATAAAATTGTCAGTTTTAAACTATAGTCTGAGAGGCAACTCAAACAACACAGCAGTTAGTAGATAGACCTACCCGTGAATAATAAATTATGAAAAAGGTAAACCTAACAGGACACTTGGGAGTTATATATGCAAACTTGAGGGGTAACAGGTGGTTCAGGTATGCATGCTATATGCAGAAAAGGCTTTTGCTCTGATGAAAGGGCAGTAGAGATTGTGAGAAGGTCAGGTCATGCATGTATATCAGCTGCAAAAGGGGTTGCATCACTTTTCAGGAGCAAAATATGCTGTCAAGATTATCTACCTGATTGACAATCAAAACATAGCTATGATAGTAGCTCTTGCATGTTGTAACCTCTACTGACAGAGCAATCTAAATGATTATATGCTTATGTCACTCTTACAACCATAAGCATTTAGAAGGCGTTTGGTGATGAATCAAAAACAGGATTGGAACACCTAAAACTTACCATACCAACACGATGCGCTAAAGTGAGACCAATCGTCCCAGTCCCACAACATACGTCAAATAGTAGGGTGTCCGAATTAAGATCTGCCCAATCACCAGCAAGGGAATACAGCTTCTCTGCAGCAAGAGTATTTACCTGTGACCTTGTCAGCTGCAACTAGCTGCACAAATTCTACAGGAGAAATTATATGACAAGAACTGCTAAGCATCTTACTTGGAAAAATGCTGTTGGAGATAAGCAGAATCGAAGATTATTTATATAATCATTAATTCTTGCTTCAGTGGCATGCACCTTTTCTAAGCAAGAATGTTCTTCCACCTCTGCAAGTGGTAGCACAAACATTGGGCAATCAGCAGGTGCAACATTTGATATTCCTTTATGATCCTACAAGAAAGACATCCAACATGTCAACTTGTCATGAACATCCAAAGCATTCCGAGCATCACATGCATTCATCACTTGATTTTGTGCTTGGGGTCTCCACCCTCATAAAAGAAGCTAAGCTTTCCCCAGTTTTAGTATTACTTATCATATCTCCAATTGGCATCAGCAATATGGAAATTAAGTGAAATATGCCGCTAAGTTTGACAACACCTCACCTGCACTACTACTGTTGTGAGAGGTAAAGTGGGAGAAGATGTAGCTGCTCCTCGGACAAGAACCTGAACCATCCTCTTGAATTCACTTTGCATAATCTTTTCATCAACATCAGATGAGCAAACCTGCGGGTTGGTTGTAAATACAAAAGAATAAATTTGCAAACTCATAATCCACACGGTATGGTATCCAACTCTAGCAATTTTTCTAAACTACATCCCAAGGAAAATGTGGGATCCTACAACTTGATTTGATTGTAAAGCTATCACTCATCAATATATTCAAGACACACAGACCTGAATAATAAGCATAACCTCTGCAATTTGGTTATCAAGACTGTCAGCCACTGCCACTTGACTTGGACTTCTTCCTTCCCTGACCTACATGAAATATCAATAAAGGTAAATCATTGCAACTTCACTAAAATGCAAAAGTGTAAGAAAAACTCTGGAAACAGCCAGGTAAAGGAAACAGCAGGCTGCAAAAGATATACCAATTGAACCAATAAAGAATATACAATAGTCTCATTGTATTATCACAGATCTGTTAGTAAGATTAACAACTTGATACCGTGAATTGACGCCAAAACCCATGATTCTCAATTCTGTTCCATACAGGTAACACAGAGGACTCGAGGAACTCTTGAAAGATCAAAGCAAATTTGCAAGAAATTTCAGAGACATTTGGGCAGTTGATAGGCTCCTCTACTGCTGTTATACCCTCCCTGCAATTTTAAATATAACACACTTGTGGAAGTACATAGATAGTTCTGATTTTTTTTTTAAAAAAAGAAGATAATGACAAACACTGACCTGAAATTTCCAAGCATAAATCCAACTGTACGTTTTCCCTGTGAGGAATAGCCCACTGAAAACTCGCACTTATTCCGATACCCATTTATCAATGGCGACTCTATGATGCCTTCTAGCTTACATGGAAGGCCACCTACAGTTATACACATGTAGAATATTTTCAGATTTCCCATTTATCTCAGTATATTCTTTTCTCTTCTAAAATCACAAGTTCCATCAGCATAGATTGAGCATACAGTGCCACAAAATCAAAGGAGAAATGGAATATTACCAATGTCTCTGGATTTAAGAATCCACTCTGGGAGAGAGATAGAATCTGGGCAAGCCTTCCGTGCATTGCGGGTCTAAAAGTAAATAAAACATCAGATTAAACCAAAGTTGTAAAATCAACTATAGGGAGAAGAATGAAATAACTGTACTGTTATATTAAGCAAAAATAAAAATAAAAATAAACGAATAAATGTGTGAGTAAGAATTGTTTTTCTTACAAGCCGTTTGAGAGTTTGAAGAAGAGAATTCTTCTTGTGCTCCAGTTGTTCATTATAGGGCATATAAGCAAGGGGAGTCACCACATCACAAACACTTCTTGCTTTTGAAATCAATCCTTCAGCAGGCAAACTATTGTTATGAGTAGAACCATCATTTTCACCGGCATCATCATCCACAACCGAACTTGGCATAGAACTAGTTGAATCATCAATAATTGATTGAGTTTGACAAAGCTGCTCATCTGTCTGACCAAGAGGATATTCCTTCCCAGGTTTCTTCCCTTGGAATCGCCGAATGGCATCCGCAACTTTTATTTGCTTTCCCCCACTTGTCTTTTCCTTCAAAATCTATTAGTTGAATGAGAATAAGCAAGAACAGCAAGGTAATAATTTCAAGTTATAACATGTCAGTCAAATGAGATACCTCAATTGCAGTTCTGATCTGTTCCGGATCAGCAAACCTTACAAAACCTACAGTCATTCCCTTCTTTTTCTTTGATGATACACAAACAATCCCCTGAAAAATATGACTAAAGCAGACTCATACACAAACCAAGCAAATAGAAAACTAAAATATACATCAAATGAGTTATAAGGGATGCTGCTATATTTTTTAAGAGGTTTATCCAATTCATTCTTGTTTGAAAAACAAGTAACTACCATTTAACAATGATACGGTAGTATGAGAAATTTTGAGAGAATTCAATTGTAACAATGGATAGAACAGTAGAAGCAAGCTACTCAACCATGTTTACTCCCAAAATTACATATTTATGACACTAACAATAGACTACTTTTGCTACGATGAAGTATCAATTTTCAGTTTGAAAACAAAAGCGAAATGAATTTCTACTGAACAAAGGAAGCAACTTTATCAGCAATTCATAAGCTCCAAGCATGAAAAGCGGATACTTACATTGCCATCAAGGAAACTCTTCAAACTATCAGAAGTCCATTTCCTCGGGAGTCCAACAAGGCATTTCTCCATCGTAGCAAAATCGACATCCTTATCCTCCTCCTCCTCGTCCTCCCCCGCCTCCGTTTTGAGGAGCTTCTTAGCACGTTCGGAAGTGGGATCCCATGAGTTATCAGGGCGAGGCCGAAGCTCTTCCTCGCCGTGGGCATACCGGCAAGCGTCACCATGGCTACAGGAGCCCGCAGCACGCCGGAAGTAGGAGCAGAGGCTCGTCTTCCTCCAAGGATTCTCCTCCTCTCTCTTCCGCTTTTCCAAGGCCTCCTTAGTCTCCACCGGCGCTTGGATCTCTTCAGTGGCGGGCGTCTCGGCCTCCATGGCTTCCCCCATTTCGAGCTCTCGATGCAGAGAACCAAAACCCCTTCGTTGTTTGTCCCTCCAATCGGATCCGAAACCTTAATCCGATAAGCCCATGGGCCGGGCTTGGGCCTGTCAACTACGAATCGGATCCGCTAACGGTTTTACGAATCGGATCCGCTATATATATATATATATATATCTTTTAGTATTATTAAAATAAAATTGTATATATTGAACTTCATCCATCCTCTCTTATTTGTTTCTTATCTTTTGGTTTGAGGTATGCCCCATAGTTAACCTGGTCTAGACTCTTGATTGATGTGTTGTAGTTATTGTGCATCATTGTTTGAATGCAGAAAGACATGATCAAGATGGATGGCAATAAAATGCCAGACAAAAACAAAAACCAAGAATTAGGCCACCACCAGCAGCACCAGCAGCACCAGCAGCACCAGCACTACCATCATCATCATCATCATGATTTCCATGATGAAACAAGACGAACATGTCCATTTTTTTATTTTCATTAAAACCAACCCAACAGTTCAATTTGATAGATACCAGACAATACAAACTTAAAGATGGGCAACAGCAACTCTCCACAACAGGTTAAAGTGCATGCATGATCAAAAAAACAAAAGCAAATATAGGTGGACGGTGGGCAACTTCACTTGGTCTGCTGACAAAAGAGCTCTAAAAACAGTGTTGTTTGATTTCAGTAGCATTGAGGTCAAACAGCAATTGTGGGGCTGGGAATCTCTGACTCATTTAAAGCCGTGCCAATGTGCCATGTAAAAAGACAAATCCCTTGGTACCAACCAGCGTATCACATTCACAGACAACTCAAGAAATCTTATTCTTATCCATCTTCATCTTCTCCTCCTTCTTCTTCTTCTTCTTCTTCTGTTCTTTAGAGATTCACAAGTCAATGTTAGCTTAATTACATTACCACATAGAGGGAGAAAAGCTGAGTAGACAATGCAAGTGAAAGTGATGGAACCAAGGGTCAGGTGGCAAGTAAAAGTAAAAGAAGAGTGGCAGTGACAGTGGCAGGTTAAGCTTTTTTCAATGTCTAATAATGCCTTTAGACATGGTGGTGGACTATCAAACATTTATATATATATATATATATTTACTTGGAATAAGGCCCCCACCACCAACATCAAGAAACAACATCAAGACAACCAACAGAGTCACAGACCCTACTTTTTAGCAAGTGTCCCAAGGATATCTGTTAATGTCCCCCAAGCATGGCATGGCAAGGCATATCAGGTGCTTCATCTTCATCCAGCTTCTCAACGTTCGCTGTCTCAGTAACTCATTTCTTTTACTGCCAAACTAGGACAGTCACTGTTGACTGGTTTTACCTGAAATTTTTACTGTGAAACTATATGGGAATAAAATGGACATGCATGCCTGCATGCAAATATTTGGGTCCTACAGAACCTAGCAGTTGTTTTCATCATAGCTGTTCAGAGGAGTTGGTTTCTCTTTGAAGTATTTTACAAAACAAATGAATAAGTTGATATGGAGTTATTAAGAATGCATCAGGCAACCACAATATGACAAGAAGGTGTGATTCTAACAGGTTTATGCAATATTGTAATTAGTAAAATGTCTCTGTTTGAATAAAGAAAACAATGGCATCTTAATAACACATAAGGAAAAGAAATAAGAATATATTATGTAGCCATAGTAATCAAATTGACATCAAATTATTATCAAAGTGAAACTTCAAAGGTTCATGGAAAACATGAGCATGAAAAAGTCTTTGAACAACCAGCATGCTTCCCAACAGCCAAAAGAATGGAAAAAACACATCAAGGGAGAGGAGAGTGAAACAAATCCTGTGGGTCCAACAAAAGAAAACGTTCGTCTCTTTTCAAGTTGTGAAGGAGGAGAGATGTTTTTTCACAACCACAAAGTCGAAGAAGTAGGCAAGGAATTCACATTTCATACACAACTCTCATGACCTGTTGACATTGAAAGCACCTTTATCCAAGAAAATTGATGACTAGCAGCGGTAATTCAAGAAGAAAAAAATTACACTTTTAACTGAGTATATATATATATATATATATATATAGGACTGTTTCAATTGAAGAAAATACAAGATGAAAGCAATCAAAAGCTGGTTTTTACAAATATGAACAGAGTAACATGCTGAAACAAAGGGGGGTATATAACTTCCTTTTGAAATACTATTCAGACAATTGTGAAGCAATCAATACAATAAGAAGATTGTGACATGCTACAAAGGAATTACCTTCATTGAAGCCATTGCCATCAACAATCTACCAATATCTCAGAGCAGGCCACAAAATACATTGAAAGAACTGACACAAGATATAATCTTTTTTTTTTTTTTTAATCTTTTTGAGACTGAAGAGAACATATATGCACTGCTATATTAAAAACAGCAGCATGAAGCATATGAACCGAAATATATATAAGTGAGGACATGCATGCGCTTACTTTGCTAGCTGGGATTGGTTACTGCTTGCTTGAAAGCAACCGTGGGAGCTATCCTGCAGCTCCTCCTCTGGTGCTCAAGCACAAGCTCCCCTGCAAACCAATCCAACTTCTCCAAATTAGTTCTTTCACTAATTCTTTTCCCAGAGAACAACACTGACTCCACATTCTTCTGCTTCAACATTGCCTCAGCTGCATCCACAAGCACTTTCACGTTGCTGGGGCTTGGATCAGAGTCTGCATCTACTCCAGAACAAGCCCCCATGCTGGAACAATTAGCCTGCCAATACACAACCAAATTCATGATAAAGTGGTAGCAAATTTTGCTCAGGTTACAGCAAAGCTATGAGCTATCAAGAACAAGGTAAGGCCGAGAGTGGTCCAAAAACCAGACAGCATTGTGTATTAATATGGTAGTAATCAATGGTAGTAGGTCTGTGCAGAGTGCACCACCACCAAGCTAACAATTATAAGTCTAGAGAAACAGAGAAGAGGAAGCACAGAGAAACCATTCAATAAACAATCCATTCAAACATTCTAACCTGATCCATTTCCATGGTAAAAAAAAAAAAAAAGCTTTTTTTTTCTGAAATTTTACCTGGCGTAGTTGGAAGAATGGGCGAAGAGAAACCATTAAAACATTCCGTTCAAACATTCTAACCTGATGCATTTCCATGGTAAAAAAAAAAAGCTTAGCTTTTTTTTCTGAGATTTTACCTGAATTCGGACGTAGTTGGAAGAACGAGCATGGGCGAAGGCGAGAGCGACGGCGTGGTCGACAAGGTCGGCGGCGCCATCGGAAGCGATGCGAGCCATGGGACGAGCCCATTCCTTCGCCGTCCACCGCCGGAGCAAGGAAGCATCGGGAACGGCGGCTCCGGCGCCGCAGCCGAGGGAGAGGACCATGAGGTCCTCGACGCCACGGACAAAGGGGAACTCTTGCTTGTTGTGGAGGACGTGGGTGATGGCGGCGGCGGCCGGGTTGGTCATGGCGAGGCCGCCGTCAATCCCGAGGCAGGAGCGGGAGCCGTCAACGGAACGGATGTCGGCCGGCTCGAACCGGCCGGGCTCTGCCCAGGTGGCGCGGCAGACCTCCCAGAGTCGGAAATCGTAGCTCTCGCTCTCCAACGCGTCGGCGCGGGAGAAGACGAGCGGGGACGAGCTTCTCAAATCGTAGCACGGAATCAAAACCGGCTTCACGGTGTCTCGCAAGGTCATCTTCTCCCCAAACGTCTCCTTCATCGCCTTCTCCATCGCCACCGTGGCGGCAGCGGTGCCGCTGCCGCCACCACGGAAGGCACGAGCTAGGAAACCGGAAGAGGGCTTCTTGAGGAAACGGCGAGCCTTTTCGGCAAGGAAGCGCCAGGTATCATCGGCGGAGAAAGGAGAGGAGGAGAAGAGCATGGCAGCGAAGAGGCCACCAACGCCGGTGCCGGCGACGACATCGAAAAAGTCAGAGATTTGGGCGTTTTGCTGGCCGGAGATGGATTGAAGGGAACGTTCGAGATGGGAGAGGGCTTTGCCGGGGAGGATGCCACGCATGCCGGCGCCGTCGATGGAGAGGATGCAGACCTTGCCACGGTGGTTCTTGAAATGGGAAGGATCGGGAGGGGGGTGAGGAGGGAGCTTGGGGTCGTCGTAGCCGAAGAGGAACTTGCTCTCGAGGATGGAGAAGATCTCGTAGCTGAGCTTGTCGGTGTCCATGGTGTGCTCGTCGTCGTCGTTGTTGCCGTCTTCGTCCCCGGACTTGGACTTGGACTTGGTTGCGGCGGAGGAGGAGAGCATGTCTTCCGGTGCCGCCGTCATGGTGACACCGTTTTGCACAAAAATAACAACAACAAAACCAACAAAGAGTTCTTTTTTTTCCAAAATAATAATAAATAAATAATAATGATAATAATAAAGGATGATGAGTAGGATTGAATTAGATAGGGGAAGATGCTAAGAATAAATGAGACGAGGAGTTGGAGGAGGAGGAGGAGAATGTAAATGGATGTAAAGAACGGCCATAACGACTCAAATAGGAAGAAAGAGAGAGAAAGGGCAACACAACAACGCAACACAACATAACACAACACGCCTCTCTTCTCTTCTTTCTGTCTCTCTCTGTGGATTTTTCAAGATAGATATATATATATATATATCTTTAACGGAGCACGCGAGGAAGAAGGGGGGAAACCGATAGAGAGAGAGAGGGAGAGAGAGATGGTCAAAATTACCAACAAAGACTAATAAGCCTTTTGAATGGGAATTTGGGAGTTGTAGAGAGAGAGAGTATTTTTCCATGCAAAACAAACATGGTCATCAACTAACTATAGAGATATGGAGAACTAGACAGAGGAGTTTTAAGACTCAAAAGAGGATACAAAGTACTCATTCACATAACAGTATATGATATATATATATATATATATATGATAATCATTTATAGCGCGGTGGGAGTCACTAAATATAATGAGTGAGTAGTGGAAAATCAAATCTTTTATACTGCAGTACTATATAATGTTATGTAATTATATAAAATATTATAAAAAATATTATGCAAGATTAATATGGTTTCTTAAGAGAAAAATCATATTCTCTACCCCACTAGGGTTATAAAACAGAGAGATTTGTCATTGTACTATATAGATGGATTATAGTTAATTTTTTTCAAAAATAAAAAATACAAATCACTAATTTTTTTAAAAAACAAAAAAATAGAACGGAGAATCTTAAACAAAACTATCAAAGAAAAATAATAATAATAATAATAAAATAAAAACATCACAAAAGAAAATCAACAAAATAATCACCAGAAATGAAGTGCAAATTCACTCAGAAAAAATATGAAATAGAAAAACACCAAAAAAAAAAAAAAAAAACTAAGATACACCAAATCGGTGTGTGGTTAATTTTAATTCATGGGTTTTTTTTTTTGTACCCATGGTTATTTTCTTGGTTATACTTTTCAAAATTTCAATATAATTGTACTTGTTTATTTTTCATCTTTGAGGTGGCTTTACTTATCACTAGTATCATGAAAGATGCATAACAATTTTATTCATTCTTTTTTTTTTTTTTTTTTTTTTTTGTCAATACTGAAGAATTTCATATAGAAAAGCATGATACCATAAGGCGACTTTGCCAAATTAGACTAATTAGCAAATAATGAGTTTTTGAAAACAAAATAAAATTAACAGTAAAGCTGTGTTTGATTACAACATGAAAAATTGGTGGAAAAAAAAAATTCCATGGAAAACAAAAAAATTGTTGTTTGATTGGCATTATTTTCTGGCTAGAAAATAAAAAAAAATTTATGAAAAATTCTTATTTTGTTGTTTGATTGCTTCTATTTTCCATGGAAAATGTAATATTTTACATGAAAAAAATCTCATTTATTGTTTGATTGCATCAATTTTCCCTGGAAAAAATTACATTTTCCATGGAAAATTTTTTATATTCTCCAAGGAAATTGTATTTTTGGCTACCTAAAATGCTATTAATCCTAATCAACAGTTTTTTTTTTCCTATTTTGTGATAATTAAAAAAAATTATTTATGCATTACTGACTTTAAAAAATTCAATATTCGGTTTTTTAATCATAAAAATCTTGACGGTTTGTTTATTTTGTTTATTTTTTTTTATTTTTTCCCGAATTAAAAAAAGATATTGAGAGATTTTTTTGCTTTATTAGGATTTATCTCTCTGTTTTTTTTCCGGATTTATATAAAAAAAAAATTATTTTCTTTTTTTACTTGAATCCGAAATAAAGGTTGTTTTTTTTTTATATTTTTTATTTATCCGAATTTGAAAAAACTGAGATTATTTATGTTTTATTTATCCTAAATAAGGATTTTTTTAAGATTATAATAAAATAAATTTTCAAATTACCCCTTAAATATATCGAAAATGCAATTTTTTATGAAATTTTGAAAATATAATTATAAAAACAAATATTTGGATAATGTACATGTGTATATATACTGTAAGATATTTTGATTTTGATTTTAAACGCAGATTGTATGGATATTTTTAGGTGGACCAAGTTTACACATTACTTTTTTTTCTTTATTTTTTAAATAATAACTCATAAGGGCTATATACATTTGGGCAGCAAACTCGCACCCATAATCAGGAACTTGTTACCACAACTGTGTTTAATGAGATTTAAATTCAAAACTTTTTAAATGTTTCACATTCGTTTTTTACAATGGGACAAATATCACTGAACTATGAGTTTTTGATAGCTTTTATTTTTATTTATTTATTTATTTAAAGGGATTAAAACAATTTGATTAGAAATAGAAGATAAACAAGTAAAAAATGTGATTTGTGAGTTTTAAAAAAATAGACAAGGAATGCTACCCAAAATATCAATAAAGAATATACAAACATAAATAACTTGA
Organism: Dioscorea alata; assembly: GCA_020875875.1. Lineage (NCBI taxonomy): Eukaryota > Viridiplantae > Streptophyta > Magnoliopsida > Dioscoreales > Dioscoreaceae > Dioscorea > Dioscorea alata. The sequence continues at coordinate 158,044 of CM037024.1, read as the reverse complement.
CAAAATATCAATAAAGAATATACAAACATAAATAACTTGTGCCATCTAGGAAACAATCATAAGGTGCGGATCATCCATTAAAAATAGCATTCTATGACATAACAGGTGATTAGAGTATTAGACATTTTTAGTATTAGGTGTCGTCGTTTCACCTGGATTAGTGGTGATTGAACCAACATAGATGTTTTTTTCTTTAAAAAAGAATATCTCTTTTATAGTACGAAATCCTCTCTTTGTCTATGCATATCTAATTGATTGATCAACATGAACAATTCCTGCCTATAAAGCATACATATGTATTATGCATGGTAATGTTTCTAATATACAAATACAATCAAAATTTGGTCCATTGATCATTGATGGTGGTTTTATAAGTAATGCATCACATCACATGAAGATCACGAGACCAACTCCAGTAGGTTCCTCTTATTCTCACGGCTTCTCAAATGATTGTTTCTTATATATATATATATATATATATGTTCTAGTGGTAATCATTTTGCTAATTTTTCTTAATTTTCTTAAAACTTTGATAATAGAAATGTAAATGAACTTGTACCAAATGTAACAAGATATGATATATTGATCATGAGACAAGACCAACTCTGTTAGCTCCTCACATTCCACACAAAATACTTAAATTAATGGATAAACTTTTGAGTGGAGGGAAGACTTTCACAACATAGCTTTCTTGCTTTCATATTAAAAATCAAATAAAAGAAAACTTCTGTGAATATTTCTCCATTATTTATCAACATATATCTCTATCTCCATGGGAGGAGCTCTTGCTTTTGCTGTTAAGATATGACAATTAATGGACTATTCAAACATGAAGATTCCATTCCTTATGTCTACACTGATATCATTTAAAACATTTTTAGCTTATCCTTCTTCTACTGCATAATCCACCTCAACAAATAGATTGATTTGACAATCGAACCGTTTGAATTTAAAAAATTCCCGTTTCCCATGAAAAATATAAGCCACGTTTCAATGTATATATATTAATATTAATATTAATATTATCCTCATGGTCTTCATTTAAGTTTTCAACAGTAATATGAAGAAGAAAGGTGATGAACATTCTCATTATCATAGCTCATGTAATATATTTTTTGTCTTTTAGTATTGATTTTATTACCATCTTCCTTATTAATTAACTCTTATCTACTGTAATTTACAAGCATGAACAATTGACTTTAAACAAAAAAAAAAAAAAAGGGAATCCAAGAAAGTTACAAGACTGAAATATATTATCCACACTAAGTTTCTTTATGCTGTGCTAACCATACCAAAAGTTACAAAAACATAATGATTATTAATAATGACAATGAGCTTAGCTGCCCCTTTGGCTATAATTCCGGACATTGTGTGGGTTTAAGTAGTACAATTGCCAAAAGACTAATTTTAAAAAAGAAAACAAACATTAAATATAGACTTAAAGAAATGGAATGATACTTTTCACAACCAACAAAACCTACCAACCAAAAGCATAAATCCCATCAATCATATTTTGTGCAAAGCCAAATTAAAGGACCATCAGAATTAATATAGTAACAAAGATTTCTATGTTTGAAGATGCATGCTTGTCCTCTATACTTCTCTTTAGGTGAGCTTTCCACCACTCCTTCCTCTCCAGCTATTCTTATATTACCTTTTTTTTTTTTAATTAAATTGTAAAATCAATTCAATGTATATATATATATATATAATCATTTATCTTCTTGTCCAATGATCACATAAAACTAGTCTGCTACTAGCTCTATTGTTTCCTGGGCATATCTGCAGAAAAAAAAACAGGTAGACATTCTTGGAAATTAAATGGTCCCTGCATGCATTAATACAGTTGAAGAAGGCCGCCTCATTATGTCCTGCATTCATTGCTGATTTTTCTTAAAGTTTGTTTGGTATGTAGTAAAACATATACAATGTGGCATATTACAAATAGAATGGACTAATTGGCTGTGACTGATTGAAGATGGTGAGCAATCCAAATCCATGCACAGTAACATGTGCCATTTCTATGTACTTATAGTTGATTGAGGGATTAATAAATCATAGAACAATTGACAGTGCTAATGAACTGAATTAAGTACTTGTTAGCCTAATAATCAAATATTAATCAAGTCTCATTCTCATAAACAACTACAAAATCATACTTAGGTAAAAAAAAATATTAAGTAATTAGCCGAGGATTCCTACCATTTTTTTTTAGTTTAAAGATCAAAATATATTTTTAAATTATCGTTGAAGGACCATTGCTTCATTTACACTAAAAAAAAATGTTAATACCTTAAAAATGGTGTATATGTGTGGTGCATAGTAGTAGTCATTACTTATTATTTGATTGTTAAGTGTTTCCTACTTAAAAAGATACATGAACAAACACATGCATAGATATTTAATATATATATGTACAATTACATGGTGATGAACTCTTATATACTATCAAACGTGATACTATTATTCAAAGGGAGGTTCAAAGGCATGAAATGCACAAACATGCCTAACGTGGATTCAATGATGTGTACCAATCATTGCTTACTTTTAAGTTTTAATCTTATTCTTTTTTTCTCTTATTAATAACAAAGCAGTAGTAATTAATTACAAATACATACAAAACTAGATGCTGACCTATGAACCTCTTGTTTTTTTTCTTTCTCTCTGCCTTGTTTGGTAGCATGTAGTTTAAAGACTAAAGAGAAGGACAACATATAAAGAAAATGAGAGGGACTCACTAAATGCATGTCATTTGAAACTTACTTTATATGGATGCATGTTAGCTACTTTTTGCTAAATAAGTTTGCAAGAGACTTGGACATGGACTTTGTTGCCTATATGAAACTTTACTTATATTGTCAAATCACTCGCTGTGATAAGGTTATAAAAAGGGATTACTTGGAAATGAAAAGCAATTAGATTTCATGAGAAGCATCATCCTTTTCTTATATGTGGACTAAGAGAACATTATATATTATGTGCTTAAGTATCCCATGACATGAGATAGCCTACCTAACATTTGAGTCTTGAAACATATCTATGAATGTGTGTGTGAGAGAGAGAGATAAAGAGAGGGAGATAGAGGTGGTCCTTCATTTTGAGATTAAGTGGTGAAGTCATTGTTGATGACAGAGCCATGTCTTTCAAGCATATATATACATAATATTGTCTTTAAAATCTATCTTTTTGAGCCAAGTGGAGCCAAATGATGGAAAATGCGCCACATGACTGTGCATTTTAAATAAATAATTTCAATGTATCTTTTTTGTTTTATAATGTTCATCTATAAAAGGTTTGATAATGCAATGCATGGAATATAAATAAAACTTATGCCTTTTTTTTGTACATGCATATATCATACACTATTACACTATTATATGTTATTAACGTTTAAATGTAAAAAAAAAAAAAAACTTGTGCATATGTATCCCTAAATATTTGTAATGATAATTAAGTTAATATTTTTGTATATATATCTCTAAAATAAATAATTTGTTTTATTCATCATATTTAAATAAAATCAGCACTGCTAGTGGTTGTTTAGAAATTTAAATAAAACTATATTTCTACTATTATAAAAAAACAATTTGTATATAATTTATAATATATTTTAATGAGATATTTGGTTTTATTGAGATGCACACACCAACTACTCAAATGATCTAGGGTATGGAGACAAAAGGAAACCCTAAAACTTATTATAGTGATGTCTTACCAATGATCTTATTTGGGTGCGGCTCAACTTAATTAGCAGCGAATTTAATGAGATTAATATAATTAAATTAAAATTGTAAAAGAACTGAAAAATTACAGTTTAAAATAAAAAAATTAAAAGAGTAAATTAAAAAAAATAGAAGAACTGATATATGTTTTCCCTATGTGTCCTTTTTTGCCTATCCTCTTTCATGTTTCATGTAACTTGTTTTTATCTACTTGTCATGACCTATATATACACACACATGTAATGATAAAAAGAAAGATAATTGGTATATAATGGAGCTGAGTAGCTTTTTAGAATTTCAAATTGAAAAGAGTTTCATTGGAGTGTGGAGTGGCATGTGAACCACTCAAAGTCAAGCAGAGCCGTAGCCCATAGGGAGGCTTGTCTGGTTGTTGAGTCATTAATACAAAATAATTCCTCACACTGTACTATGATTAATTTATCAATCTAACTTCTAGTCCTTCACCATCACCAAACCAAACAACAACTTGTGTAGTGACTGTCTTTCAAGTTTCAACTTGACCTCTCTACAAAGACATTGATAAAGATAAACAAAAACAGAAAAAGATGCAAACAAAACTGAGCACATCATGGGATGGTATATTGATAACAATATTATTATTATTATTGTTTATAAAGACATGTAAAGGAAATGAAGATGCCCATTGGAGAGGAAATATATTCTATACAGAACTAGGAAAAGAATTTTAAATTTTGTATAATCAAGAATGGACAATAGGCAAACACATTGGGATTTATTAGCTTAAAAGTTTCCACAATTATTTCTGATACAAACAAACACCACAAAAAACTGAAACACAACAGTTGTAGTTTTTTACCTACTACTTTCCTGATACACTCTTTGGATGGGCTTTGTTCGTAGATGCCACAAACAAAAAAATACAACAATAATAAAGTTATTTTAAAAATTCCATTTAAGTGAGCTTCGGAATGAGGAGGGGTTCATGGGCAGCAGGATTAATAGGATCTTGAAAGGCCGGGTTGACGGGGAACATCTCGCATTGTGCTAGGTGTGCCATCAGTTGATCCACCAGCACAAGCGCCACCATTGATTCCACCATAGGAACGGCTGAGAAGAAGCAAAGAACAACCGCGTCAATGATGATCTCTACACTCTATTATTCAATAAAAAGGTTGATATTTGCTAATAAGCTTTAGCTACTGAAAATGGCAACATACCTCGAGGGACAACACAAGGATCATGACGACCCCTTGCTATCAGTTCAGTTTCCTGCCTATCCCTCGTCACAGTATTCTGCTTTTTCTGTAAAGAAGATTAAATTGCATTTAAGACTACATTGTTGATGAAATCAGCACAAAGAATATCTAAAAAAAGGGTAATATGCTGCTTGCATAAACATGACATTGTCATCAACTGAAAGAATCTCTTCAAGGCTTTTCCACACTAATCACATAAAAACTATAATTTTACTCAGGATGATGATATTATTGAATATGAACCGTTATGCATCAAAGATTAAAACATAATATTTAAAACTATACAAAGTTTTCCTTTATAGTGTTCAAAAGAAATAGTATATTTAAGGAAAACAAGGGAAACAAACTGCCGGCTTACCCCTATAGTGGACGTTGGCTTGAAAGCAATTCTCATGTATATGGTCTCTCCATTCGAGATTCCCCCCTTCACACATCAAACTCCAATTTAGAAAGACTAACAAGAATGTTTTAAGGTAATTCATGATGTCGTACTGCTCTAATGAGAAGATATGAAATGGGACAAGTAAAACAAACCTGAATACCACCAGATCTATTTGTTCTTGTTCGGATGTTTCCATTTGCATCAGTATAGAACTCATCATTGTGCTCACTCCCGGTCAAAAGAGTACCTACATGGATTAGAACAATTTAACAGTTATAGGCCAATAGTAAACAACATTTAGTCATATTTCGTCCACTAAAAAAATATATACAAACATAAATTCAATTATCATTATTTTTTAGTTCACACTACCTGCAAACCCACTGCCAAATTCAAATCCCTTGGTAGCAGGCAAAGATAATGCAGCTTTTGCCAGATCAGCCTCCAGCTTATCAAAGACTGGAGAACCGAGCCCCTGATGCCATACAAAAAAAAAGGATGTTATTTATTTAGCTTGCAATGAAGTTGTGGTGTTATACCACATTTGCTCAGATTTTAATTAAAATAGGAGAGATCAGAAAATGAATGAAGGTAAAATGTACAAAAGATCAATACTCTAATTACCCAAATCACTGGGTTAACAAAAAGGTCAAAATATTGAAATGGTTGAAACTCTTACACGTGGAACATTTCTTGCAATGCAAGTGACGATACCACCGACAGAGTCCCCTCTCACACGAACAGCATCAATTGCATCAATCATCTTTTGAGCATACTCAGGATCAGGGCACCTCACAATATTACTCTCTATCTGGTAAACATTAAAGAGAGAGATTTAACAAAGTGTAGGAATAGAACATAATTTATTATGCTGAAGATAAATTACAACCACATGCCTGCTCATATGTCACGGTCTCATTGTCAACCAACCCTTCTGGAAGTTCAACTTGATGGACTCGAGAAACATAGGCCAAGATCTGGGAACAAAAAATAAAACTCATAGATATTAATGATGCAGACAGGCAATAAAATTTAGGACATTATAAGCGAAACGATGAAGCTAGACATGTGATTTCAATCAATATTTTTTATTTCTTATATTTTTAATTTACTCATTTTTATCCCTGGCTAAAAATTGAATGTTTCATATATAAATGTTTCATGAGATTACCATGAAATCATAAAATGGAAAAAGTAAAAAAAAAAAGAAGACAAGAAAGTCATAAAAATTTAGACAGATCAAGTAGGTTGCGTCCTCTGACCCTTTAATGCACTTCAGTATATGCTATGTTAATGGATTAGAATAACATGGTGCAGAAACAGTTTTAGAAATTTTAGCAAATAAAGAAAGCATTTTTTCATACAACGAAAGAAGAACAAAACCTAGAAAGAAAAAAATAACCATGGCAACCAACCATGATTTGTATTTTGATACATATTTGTGTTGCATGGCTGACACTGGAACTTTAACGCATCCATTAAAAAAAAACACATGCATATGCTGAACCTCACCTCTGTTCCGGTTCTCAACTTCAGAATTTTCTTTGCAACAGCTCCAGCTGCAACTCTTCCAATGGTTTCTCTTGCTGATGATCTCCCACCACCCTTAAATTCCATAAAACACCAGGTATGTTAAAACTTATCAAAGGATCAGTAATTTACCCAGGCCTCTAACAGACAGCTATCCTCTTAAACCTAGTAAAGAAAAGTGCATGCTTAAAGAATAAATGTGCAGGCCTTTCATCTGAGAGAACTGTTAACAAGAAGATACCTGAACTGATCTCAAACCATATTTAAAATCATATGTTGCATCTGCATGAGAAGGCCTGTATGCTGATGACATTTCCTTGTAATCCTGTAAAACCATCAAGTTGAGAATCTTAAGGATCAAGGAAAATCAAATCAATCAAAAGAGAGGAGGAAATAACATCCGCATTATTAAAATTACAGAATGTGAAGGAAGGTAGTATGCATAGACTTCAGATGGGTAGATAAAATACATTTCTGATATCAAGACTAACATTTGGGGACATTTGAAGATCTTTAGAATGAACTATGCAACCAGCTCTTAGGACATATCATGCCCATGCAACATCAAATGTAGATGTTTGCTCCAAATCACATAACTATCATGCTTATACAAATGAAAATAATCAATTTGCAAAAATCATTGAAGAATATCACTTACAGAATAATAAGTTGACAACCAAAAAGTCAGCATATTTAGAAAAAGCAAGTGACAAATGCAGCTAGATTTATCAAACATTGTGCAAAATTATACTGCCAGATGATTTGGGCAAAAACGCAAAAAAAAAATCTAAGGTTAACACAAGCTAATAATCAAAATGTAGTATTGTATAGTTTAAACCATGTAGATTAACACAATTACAAATAGTCACAGAAGATCCTTGTATTACTCACATGCCCTCTTTGATCAGTATTTGGCACAAAAACATGAATTGGAGTTCCAGTGGTCATTCCTGAAACAGAAAACACAGATCAGACACAACTCAAACAACAAAAAAAGGCCTCAATTGCCAATACTGATAATGCAAAGCACAAAAAAAAAAACCACACAAAAACATGGACATAAACAGACCGTCAGCAACCCCAGAAAGAATCTTGCACGTATCAGTCTCCTTCCTTGGTGTGGTTATCCGGCTTTGCCCGGGCCTCCTGAAGATGAACATTCACAAACATGAGACAACAAAATCAAGACAGGAAAAGAGAAATCCATATTCCATAAGGAAAGAACAAGACCTTCTGTCAAGCTCCACTTGCATATCAGCTTCAGATATGGGAAGTCTAGGAGGGCATCCACTGATAGTACAACCAACACCACCTCCATGAGATTCTCCATAAGTTGCAACCCGGAAGAAATTTCCAAACACATTACCAATAGCTTTGACCTCTGCTCATGATCATAGAAACATCACAAAAATCCCAAAACTCAAGTCTTCAGTTCAAGTAAATATATCAAAGTCACAAGATATCACTTAAAAAAAACAAAAATCCAATCTTTCTCAATCAAATTCAACATAGATAAAACAAGGCAAAGAGATTATAAGACAATCACAAAATTGCTAATTTTTTAGTTTTCGCTTCATGTAAACTAAAACACAAAAAAACACAGAAAGTTAAAGATATAGATCAAACAAGAGGCCGAAACAAAGAAACCAGAAAGAATTCTTACCCAGCCTTCTGGAAGGGCGTGAGTGGCGTTGGATCGAGATCTGGACGGAAGGAGGCGGTAGCCCCCGGAGCTCAGAGCGCTGAAAGCCGAGGCCAGAGCCAACCTTGGAAGCCAGAGACGACGTCGATGCAGCCATCTTTTCGTCTACTTCTTCCCCTCTGCTTCTCTACACCGGAGAAGAGAGAGAGAGAGAGAGAGAGAGAGAGTTTGGTGGCAAAACGAGAGAAAAGAAGAATGATAAATAAAGGAAAGGGAGCGCCACCAACCAACCCGACCAGGGAATGGGTTGGTTCAGACCGGAATCACTGAACCAAACCCGTATTTTTTTTTAAATAGAAATAAGAAACATTAAATTGGTTCACTCTCAAACTTTAATTTACAAAATTATTTATTTTAATAAATACATAAATAAATAAATGCAGTGATGTGATAGTGGACCCGGTCTGATTGAACCAAACGAAGGATTCAGTTGACCGGACAACGATGAAAGATATAGGGGCATTTGCATCCACTAACCTTTACCAAACCCCAACTATGACTTTCTTGGATCTCATTCACCTACCACTCCAAATACGCCCCAACAGCATGATTTTCATGTGTTGTATTGGAGTTTCAATTGAGTTTTTTTTTTAATAAGGATTTTTAAATTGTAACCAAAGAAGATGTCTAATAATAAATAATAAGTGCTTCAATAACACATGCGAAGATATTGAGATATGCTGTTGTTTACCTGCAAAAAGAAAATGAAAGGAAAATAGATATTGTTATTGCTAGAAAATAGGAATACCACAACAATCAAATTTGGAATACAAGAAGATATAATTCACAGTTAGGGTTGGGCTTCAGCACAGGCCACACACCAGTAATTGTTTTTGTGTACATTGGGTGAATGTATCAAGACCCTAAACCAGCAAGTCAATAACTAATAGTACGGCAAAGAAGCACCAAAAGGAGGTGCTTTGATCTACTGTTCTTCAATACCTGGAGCGACATTGCAAGAACTTCTAAGCTCTCAAGAACCAAACTGAAAACTAAAGGCGTGCAGAATATACAAATGATTGGAACAATAGTATCTTTAGCACTTGCACACTGCAAAGATTATGGCCAAACCAAACAGACAATCATAAGAAATGTTATATCATATACGGCCACTTATTTTAAGCTTTGTAGAAACAGAATGGCCAGTAAGCGATGCATGCTTCAATCAACTTTCTGCCTCATTTTGCTCCTCAGCCCTGTTGACCTTTATTTCTAATAGCCGCTCAACCGGCTGCCTGCATATAGGGCATCGGTTTGTCTGGAATCTTAAAACTTTTGCACATCCACTGCACATGCACTGCAAAGAAAGACAGTGTCCATACATTAGCTGGGCATAGTTAAAGCACGATTGTGTATATTATCTTAAAACGCAAGAGAAAGGAGAAAAACACACACACATGCCACACAAACCCCATCTAAAAGATAGATACTAGAGGTGACAAATACAAATGACAAATGACCAATCACACTAGCATCAGAGAGCTCAACAAGTGAACCATATCTTTCATCTATTGCTATGATCAAGATCGAACATTGATGAGGGTAGAGTTCAGATTACTGGAATGATATGGTTTTATCACATGAATCATGTCAAGTTTCCAGGGGAATTTATGCAGATTCCCTTGTTTGTGTGCCCATGATGGAAGACTTGCAGAAATGTGAAAAACTAAGTTGTCCAAAAATGATGAATGAGGATGAATGGAAATGCATAACAACATAGAACCAATAAAAGCTTAGTACTGATAGCAAATACACATTAATGAAATATAGAAGAACAAATGGAAATGATGAATAATCCACTTGGACCAGCACCTGCGTTCCATCAATCACCAAGAACATTTCTCTAATGGGAGATATGTGTCAAATACTAGAACTGAAGAACCAGCATAAAGATATTATGCCATCAAGATCTTATGAAATCAGAACACAAATAAAATAATGAATGCACGCCAATTACAAAAAGACTACTGAAACAGCTGCATAGAATTCCACATATACAAATGATAAACATAGGCCAAGGAAGACGGGATTGCATTGAGAATAGATATGGCCTGGATCAAATTTTACTGTCATACTAACCAGAGAAACATAAAATTTTTAAAATGCAATTAGTTTATGATATAATTCGTTAAAAGAACCATGATGCATGATAGAATACAAGAGCCCTTGGAGATATAATCCAGTATCATAATCTTAATTAATAAACCAAAAGCACAAGTCAAGGAAGATGAACCTAGTCACAAAGTTTATGAGAGATTGAATTACCATATGTCTGCATGGTAGCACAGCTGTATCTCGTGGTTCAGACAGGCATATTACACATTCTTTCCCAGGATCATTCCCATCAAAGTCACCTTCGACTGAATTTCCTATGCCATATATCTCCTGCAATTCATATCTAGTGCCATTAACCCAGAGTATCTGCTTCAGCACACGAACCTGATAGTCACCGCTCTCCTTCTTTACAAACATAGCCTGTGTAATCTGAGAGTTTGGGGTTCCTGTGCTCTCGTTTTCACCTGATGATTCTTGGTCAGATAGAGATGCTTCCGCTTTTACAGCTAATGGATACACCTCTGCATCTCCTTCTACCGTCAGCTCTGATTTGTCAAACATAGAGAAATCAATTCCAGTACCGCAAGGCTGTCTAAACTTCTGCCCCAAGCCTGCCTTGAAATGAACAGTGATTGGTTCAAGGCTGTCCTTTGTGGCAACAAGGTTGCAATCAAGCTCTTCTTTTGCAAAGAAAAGAACAGCGATGCTGTTTACACATGGAAGATATCAAATACTGAGGAAAAAAAAAATAGGGGAACACACAAATAGAATGCCATCATTGAATTGAAGCTTAAAATCATACACACAGCATAAAATACAATTTTTCTTTTCATATCTTCAAAAGTAAAAAGAAAAAAAAAAAATCAGCTTCACCATTTCACCATCGATTATTCACAAAAATTAAAGCAAGTCAAAATTTTCCATGTGCATTCTGTGGCTTTGTGGACCAGATAAATCACAGTCATGGATCACGGTCACGGTATCATGTGACTAACATATGTTTCCAAATGAAATTTCTAAATAGGCTGAAGCCAGTCAAAGTTAGATGATAAGTCACTCCTTCCTAAGGAAGGGCACAGCATCACTATCTAATATCTATCCGATCAAAGATGCTATGGAAAACTGGTCTCCTTAGATTGAATTTGACCAGAGAAATATATTGAAACCAGAAAATATTTCCATGAAAGAAGCTCCCAATAAAGTCAACTACCCAAAACCACGCTAAAAATATTCACAGTTTTTCAAGATTTACAAAAAAGGCAGAGACGTATGCTTCTCTACTCCTAGAAAGACTGGATCATCACCTAATATAAGATCTGCACGTTTAAAGCACATCCAGAAACAAGAAATTCAGCAATAGAAATAGCACAAAAGATCCAATTAGATCACACAGCAATCATCAATATAAATAAAAGAGCCTAGAATTGGACTCCAACCATGCTTCCACGCAGATCTACGTAACCTTCAATTAACAACTTAAAACAATGAATCCAAAATTATCGAAGCTAAGCAGTAACAAGCAGTAATCAGGTAGCGGTATAGGAAAGAGAAGACATGGAATTCACCTCCCAGCAACAGTAGCATCGAACGTGAAAGCCACGAGAAACTTTCCAGGGTTCTGTTCATCAGGCTCAACCCTAAGTGTCTCCTTCTTGAGATTGATGTCATTCCGGATAGTAACAGCCTTCTGATGCTCAACATAGGGCGCGGGAGAGGGAGCCGACACCGGGGGAATAGGGTACCGCCCCCCAACCACTGGCGGAGCCCATTCGTGTATGTCTCCACGGTGATGGTTGTCAAACGGGGCTGGCAGCGGCACGGGCATCGCCGGCGGGGCCGGCGGATAGAAGGCGGTGTATTGGTAGTAATGTTGAGCGTTGGGGTTGTGGTTGGTGGGAGGATACGAGGGCGTATAGGCATATAAGCGATTGGCAGGGATCTCTTGCGCTTGCTGGGGATTGAGAGGTGGAGGTGGGCTAGGCGGATGGTGGTGGTGGTGGTGATGATGATGGTGAGAATTTCTCCGACGGCCGTTGCCGCTGCTCCCGGTGTTGCCCATGAGGATGATGATCAAAAGGTTGAGAGATAAAGCTTCGATCTTGAATTCAATGGCGGGAAAGCTGATCAGAAACCCTAGAAACGCATGATCTGGAAGCCTGGGGTTGCCCCCGGGGAGGATGAGAGAGAGAGAGAGAGAGAGAGAGAGAGTGGGAGAGAATGCGGGGGGTTGCGTAAAAACTCCACCGAGATCAGGCACTGTACGGGATTCCGTTACCAACGCGTAAATTTTTCCTTTTTTTGTTGTCTTCACATATATACCCCTTAGAAAGCTCAAAATTACACATAGACTTTCAAAAAAAATTTCACCTCTAAATTTTCACTAGTAGTTGCCGGTAGGTGAAAACAGTTGCCATATAAGAGAGAGAGAGAGAAAACAACGGATTAGAAAGATCAAAATTATACATAGACTAAAAAATTTTCACCTTAAAATCTTCACAGAGGAGATGCCCGTAGGTGAAAGCAATAGCCACCAATATGAATAAGAATTAATGGTTCTGATTTGAATGAGTTGGTGGATTTTCTATTGAAAGTGTTGTATTTTTTTTATCTACAAGGATTAGCTAAATATATATATATATATATTCAAATATAATATTTATACATAATTATATATGTATATATTATCATATAGATTTTTAACATTTTAATTATATAAAAAAATATCTTTTAAAATATATTTATTTGCATAATTGTTTTTATTTATACGTGTAGCGAACTATTTAAGATAATAAAAATTTCTGAATTATTTAACATAGGATAATAATATATTCTCTATAAAGTAAACCTATTGCTTAATGCAATAGCATGTAGTTTATTGTTATATATGTATATATATGTATCAGATTTTTACAGGTGTATGCATAAACACTTTTTTTTTTTATGTTATTAAAAGGATGCAAATTGCAAAGAGGCACCTCCGCACCTGCTTTCTTTTCTCTTGTTTTCTTTTGTTCCTTTGTTTTAATAAATAAATAACTAAACAAAACAAAAGGGGGTTTGGACTAAATTTTGGCCGCACACGTGGCAGAGGTATTTAGGGACTTGAAGTAGACTAGACGTGTTATGGATGAAGAGGCCTGGCCTACCTTTCTCGGTGGATGACTTGGATTTGTTACCCAAAATTCTCATTGCTTCTTGCCTAATCCTCTTCTCTGTTTTATATAGTGTGCCCTTGGTTTTTAGTGCCTTCCCCCTTGGAAATTTGGAATTTTTATTTGCACTATATATATAAAAATTCCAAAATTCCAAAATTCCAAGGCACTATATATATAAATTGTAAATATATATTTTATTATTATAATTTAGGAAAGATTATCAAATAAGGAGTGGTTTGCCAACAATTTAATTTCTAAAAATTCTTTATGTTGACATTTTATTATGTACTTTGTATTTTAAAAAGATAGATGGTTATTTGTTGCAAATTGGATTATCATATATTACTTCATCTAAAAAGCAGCACTAATAAGACACTTGATTTTTTATAATATTTAATTGCAAAATTTGATATTAATCATTTTTTTTCATACTAGAAAAAAGTATGGCCAGTTACAAATTTACAAATGACATTTGGACCACTATATGTAGCGTGTCTTCAAAATATTCTTATGCTCAAAAAGAAATGTTTGGATATTTACACATAAACTTGGACCACTTTGTAAAACACTCAAACATTTAATTTGATAGCTACTATTCAATTTTAGACTACTTTTTAATTTGTATATACTATATATTCATTCGATAACCATGACCTTCGTTCTACTATGTATTATATTTACACTTTTTTACAATAAATATAACAATTCTCCCAATTAATTTGATAGCTACTATTCAATTTTAGACTCCTATTTAATTTGGTATATGTTATACATTCATTAATAACCATGACCTTCGTTCTACTGTGCATTATATTACATTTTTTTACAATAAATATAATAATTTTATAATTTAGGGATAACAATTATACAGGTAGCACTCAAGCTATTAAATTCAAAATTGGGTTTTTTTTTTACATGAATTTATACAAAAATGAATTAGAAGTCTAAAATCTATACAAATAAACACACATTGCACATTAAATTCATAAAAATAAAACTTATAAATAAAAATACATAAATTATATTGTTCACAATATTACACTATAAACACCTATTTATGAAAGACAGTGAAATATAAAAATACTTTTGTTTGCTTATTTTGATTTTCACTATTTTAATAAATCAGTGACTTATTCATTGTATTTTAAAAAAAATTATGCTATAAATGCATGCTTGTGAAAGAGGGTGAAAAATAAGTACACAATGTCATTTTTGCTTTTTCAAGACACATAATCGGAGTGAATTCTAAGAGACTTATAAGGGAAGAAAGGTTTATATAATCAGTTGCATGCAATGCAAATTGAACTTAAATCATTGAGATGAAAGCAAAGTTTATGTATTTAAGGATCTTGGGAGCATTAAGAGGTAGAGGTTGAGTAAGTAAATGGAATAACACAAATTACTTCAAAAGTGAATTTCAAATCCAAATGATGACAAAGTTGTGCAATTTTATTTTAACAACTATAGAAAATATATTTGGCAAGTTTTATCAGCCCAGAGTTTTTTGAAATTTAAAAACAAAGGGGATATTTGTAAATAGACGAAGGGGAGTATTTATTACTTTTTTCGTACATTTATAAATAAATAAATAAATGAATAAAAGAAAAATCAGGACTGAATGAAGTGAATTGAAACCCCCGAGGACTCAATTGTAATTTACCATTACGTTAGAACTTCTATAAAACGCCACCGCTTCGCCTTCTGGAAGTCATTTAAACAGAGCGGCACTTTGGGGAGATGGGGCGGAGACGCTGGAGAAGATGGCCGGCTGTTCATACCGGCGCCAGCCCTTGGGAGTGAGTACGCTGAACTTCTCGCTTCTCGATTTCGTTCTCATCTGTTTTCTTGATTTAGGGTTCTTGCGTGTTTTCATGCATCTAGATCTACGTTTTGATCCATTCTTTTCAAGAGTGCTATTAGATCTGGAGCTTAGTTCCATGGCCGGCGTTGGTATGTGATTGGTTCTTGGTTTTAGGGCTTGAATGTGATTTAACCTATGAATTATGCTTCTTTTTTTCTCTTACATTGGTCCTTGTAACCCTCTGTTGTCCTTTTTCTCTCTTCTCGATTCACGTTTTTGTTCTTATGCTTGGATCTAGATCAGAGTCTTGATCCATTTTATCAAGGAACAGAGCCTGATCTTAGTTTCATGTTATTGGTCTGAGATCGGTTGTTGTTTCTATGGTTTGATTATTGTTGGTGTGAGGTTGATTATCATTGCTAGGGCTTGATTATTATTTAACCTGTGAATTATGTTTGTTTTTATATATTTGTGTTCGGGTTCTAGAATAGTCCTTGTAACCCTTGTTGTCATTTTTCTTTCTCTTCTTGATTAGGGCTTTTGTTCTTATTCCTGGATCTAGATCCGAGTATTAATCTATTTTATCTTAGTTCCATGCTAAGGGATTAGTTCTTATTTCTTGGTTTGGTTGCGATTTAACCTATAAATTATGTTTCCCTTTTCCCCCTTCTTTCTTCTTTTGAGGGTTCTGCATTAGCCCTTGTGACTTATGTTGTCTTTATTTATAATTTTTTTTATTTCTCTTCTTGAATGGGTTTTTGGTCCTATTTTAGATTGGACGCTTGATCCATTTATCAAGGAGTAAATCAATGGAGTATTAGATTGTGTTTTAATTAGAAGTTCCTGTCAATTTGTGTATGACTCTATAAATGATCCGCTGTATTGATTGCTAGTGCTTCTAAGTTATCTTTTACTTTTCTTGATTAGGGTTTTGTTTGCATGTCTAGATCTTGATTGCAGTCTTGATCCATTATCTGAAGCAGTAGTGGAAAGGGATATTAAACATTGTTCTTGTCGGTAGGGTTTGCTTTATCTAAATGCTCAACCAATCTTGATTCCATTTGTTGAGTATACCCTCTTACCCTTCCTTTTTCTCCTTTAGGATTTGTGTTAACACGCATGGATTATCCATTCTCTCGAGAAAGGTTGTATAAAACAAGCATTTGATCTTGTTTTTGCCTTCAAGGTTTGGAGCACCTATAACTCTTGATTATGTTTGTTGACTATGAGGGTTCTAACTCAGTCCTGGTAGCTCCTGTTTTATATCTTCATTACTGCATGTTTTTTGAAGAACTTTGCTTGTAAGTTGAGTTATATCATCTAAAAGTCAACTGTAGGAAACCCCAAGAATAATGATTTTCTTTTTTTAGGGTTTTTAGTTTTTCTGCATCATGTGCTCGTTCTTTTCATAATTTCTTTATTTATTTTGATAAATTTATCTTTTTTCTGATTGATTATCCTGTTTTAACTAGACAACTGAATAAGTTGACTATTAGGCTGGACAAAGGTTAGGTATGGTGTATGAGCTCATAGTACTTAGAGAACACCGGATATGGTCCTTTCTTGATAACAAAACATTCATATTTAAAATTTCTCGTGTCTTTATGAAGTTTTAAATTCTCAGTAGCTGTCAAGAGGGGACAATCATTAATGTGCATGGGGCATATGCTGTAAGTTGCATCTGTTTCTCACTTGATTGTATGAGCACACTAGTTCAGGTTCCGTAGTTAATTCCTAATTTGCCTCCAGGGAAAGAACTAATCTCTTTAGCATAATTCTATCATAAATAGAATTACTTGATCACTTGACAAAAAGCTGGAAATATAAAGTACTATAAACTTAAAATTTGTGTGATATATTTATTTGTTGCTGTGGACTCGAGCATAAATTGTCACATGATCTTGCACACTGATTTTATTATTTTTGTTTTCTTCCTACCGGAAAAAAAGTTGGATCTATCCGATTATACAGTATACTTTTCTTGTCTCATATGGATGGTGCATTAAAGAAACTCATTGTTGAACTTTAGCTATAAATTTATCATGATTCACTAATTAAACAGGATATATATGTTTTTCAGTTTCAGGGTGGCAACTTGTTCACATGATTTGCTTGATTATGCAAAGGTCTCTTTGTGATACTTGTTGGAGGTTATGTTCTACTGCAGATTTTCCCATCAGCTGCCACTTCTTTTGTTATCCCTGCCAGGTATGGTTGAGGCATAATAACTGCAACTTGAAATAAGTCATTGTCATTTGCCAGATGATAATATTTATTTATTGACTACATCACCATTTGGTCTTATTTGCATCACATTCGGCAACTAACTGTTAGCATGATGCCCTTGGATTTTGAAATTCAAAGTTCATTTAACAGACTGTACCCATTAGTATAAGCTATCTATAGCATTGTATTCTACATGAATGTACCATTAGCATGATTTATCTATGACGTTTTATTCTCAATGGGTGTTCTCATATCCAAGAATATACTATTCAGTGATGAAACTTTCAATTTAATGTTATGGAAGAATTTTATCATTCTTTGATTGTTGGCATGCTTTTGGTCTTAGAGAGATCATGTATTATGATGGTACCATTATAAGTGACAGTGGCTATACTTATGTGCTTTTTAGGTGAATCATGCTAAAAATGTGATCACCTTTGCACTTAAAGCTATCTACCATCTTCTAGGGCCATTAATTATACACGTTTAGAATCTGGTAAAACCTTGAATGCATCTTCTGTTAACTTTTCTTTTTTGGTATAAATTAAGCACTGCTGACATCTTTAGCATAATTTATTCAATTTTTTTTATTTGTTGTGTCATTGGTATCATTAGAAATGACATCCTCCCAATCCTCAATATGGTAACACGTGGTAACCATGTATGTTCTTGCTAGTTTTTAACTGAATCATTCAGGAGAATGTGATCACTTTTATTTTGAAAGTCTTTGTTCAACACATGCATGCCTCCAAGTGTGTACACTCACACAGTCACACGCATACTTTAGGATGGTGTTCAGTGGGGGTTGTTATCTATTGTATGTTGGGTTTGGGATTTGGTTTTTCAAATTTGAAAGTCTTTGTTCAACACATGCATGCCTCCAAGTGTGTACACTCACACAGTCACACGCATACTTTAGGATGGTGTTCAGTGGGGGTTGTTATCTATTGTATGTTGGGTTTGGGATTTGGTTTTTCAAATTTGTTTGGAAGGAAAATTTCCTATCTGAAGCTGGCCAATTTGAAATAATATAGTAAGATTAAAATTATACTTTTTTAATTAATAATGGATGTATATTGATACTGATTGATAAATTTTGTTTATTTAACTAATTAAATTTTGAAAGAAAAATTTATTACTGACGTAGGTTATCCATGAGACTTTCTTGGTTAGAGGTGGTGAGATAAACCCCAAGTTATGTCGCAACCAAACACCACCTCCATTATTTGTTAGATAAGCCCATATGCTTACACCCATGCTTACTGGTCTGTTGATGAGATTTCATTCATTGTCAACTTGTTCTTATGATTGGAGGAAATAAAGATATGTGATTTCCTGGCTTCTTGGATTTCTAAATCATGTTGAATCTTAGATACTAAAAGACTAATTATGGGGTTCGAAGGAGCTCTTGAAGTTCATTTTTGTGGTGAACTTTTTTGACCTAGATCATGTCTTTGTTACTGCCACTGCATTATATTGCAGGTTACATGTAAGTATCATCATGTGCCTACTGCTTATCTGTGCTGTTTGTGTTCATAGTTCATGGGAGCTTTCGCTCTTTATTCATTTCCCTTCTATCGCATTGTTAAATTCCACTAAAATCAGTGAAATTTATTTGTAACCTAATAAATATACTCGAGATTTAAGCAAACCTCTGTAAGGTAGCATCTCTAATTATCAATAAGCATTCCAGATATATTTTAATAACAAAGATAATGAATTATCTCAAATTCTGAGTTGTCAGATGTTGGATTGAAGATTAATCTGGTCTAGAGATTGTATCTAGCTTTTTTGATATTAGGTGTAGCGCATCTAGTTTTGTTTCAATTGATTATGTTAGGTGCCTTGAAGGAGAAAAGATTGACACAACTATAAAAATGATCACTAATCTAGTTGTTTTATTAATTTTACATGCAGATGCAATTTCTTCACATTTAGCTATGTTCTTTGTGTTCTTCCTCTGCCTTATTTCCTAAAGTTACATCTTCTTGTATGTTTCAGTTTTGCACCCATCTCTGGCTTCCATGGCGTTCTTTGTTGGGTATTGACAAACTATGCCGGGACTAGGAGCTCAATCTTTTCTTTGCATTTCTTTGGTCTAGGTTTGTTATTTACCTACCCGTAGGAATTAAGCTGGTTCATCTCTAATTTGTTGAGTATCCTATTGGCTGCGGCGATATATTGTTGTGTTTTTTCATCAATGTAAAGCATGTGTCATACTATTGCCTATTGGTAAGTTTTTTATTTATTAAATTGTTTTTTTAAGTGGATACTTTGCTTGTTTTTGTTTTCACCCCCTCGTGGATTAAATTTCAGGGCAACAGCGAGGGTTTGTAAACATTTGAAGGGATGGTGCGAGAATAGGAATACCTTTTAGAACATAAAAGACGGAGTTCCCGTAGTACGGGTAAAGTTTAGATATTTAGATTAGGGGGTGTAGGGCTAGAGAAGTTAAGGCCGAAGTCGGGTAGATTAAATTACATTTGTGTTGGGTATGCTATCAGAGGGTTAGGCTTAGGCTAGAATGGGTGTTATTACTATGTTATTAGAGTAGATAAAGGCCTAGATTGGAGAGAGGTGGGTAGAATAGATTAGGGTGGGTCGGTAAGGTTAGATTAGGAATAGGTTTTGGGGGAGGGCGATTAGCGGTTATTAGGGAGGAGGCGCGTAGGTTAGTGGAATCTTTATGCCTAAAACCTTGATTCCAGCAGTCAGAAACTGCAATTCTAATTCATCTATGGGGGATTTCATCCACAAATTCAAAGTTTATATGGTTGACCGATATTGCTTGCCATCATTTCCCAGCAAGTTTGGCTGTAAAATAAAAAAAATAGTAAAAATTTATTATGTTAAAAATGTTAGTGATTATTACAGAAATTGTGATATATTTTATTATTATAGAATGAGTATTTGGTTAATAAAATAAAAAAATTATCGGTTGGCGATTAAACTGCCGGTGAACCGGTGACCGAAGGCTAATTAGTTGATGGCTAGTTGTCGAAGACCAGTCAAATCATTGGTAACTGATCACCGGAGGTTGGGCGAACCATCAGTAGATAACTCGCATGTCATTGATAATTAGTTAGACCAGATAGGGTGCTTGAATAAAAAAAAAAAATTTTTTTTACAATGAGTGTTGGAATTTTTAAGAAAAAAAATATAATAATAATAATAATAAAATTATTATTCATCACTCCTTGTATATATGATAAGACTTCACAATTTATTAAACTAAATAAAAATATCGTCTAACAATTTAGAATTATTCTCCAACATACTCTTAATTCAAAGTTACTACTCATTAAAATAAAAATAAAAATTTTATAGAATAGAACTTCAATCATGGAGCACTTTTCTTCATTATACAATGCACTTCTCACTGACCTGCAATTATTAGAATTTAAAATATACATATTTAAAAAACTTCTTGGTGCACTTCTCACTAATTAATTCAAGTTTCCGCGTCATCTATTTCTACTAAATTTGTATATTCTTTTGCAATTCTTTTTTGTAAATGCCTGAATTTTTGCATTTGAAACATTAAGGTTTCTTCTTTTGAGCAACAATCCTTCTTTTTACCCTGGTCATAGTCGCCGTATTGCTATTGACCATCTTGATCATCCACAGATCCTCTAAGATCTATAAAACTCAGATACCATGTTGGAATTTTTAAGAAAAAAATACAAAACAATAATAGTAATGAAAATTTTTTTATTATTTGAATGGCTTAGATAATTTTCAAAACATCACTCATTATATGTGCTAAAACAAACTAACAAGACTCCACAATTTATTAAACTAAATAACAAACTAAAATATCATCTAACAACTTCAAATTATTCTCTAAATGTTCTATTTTTAGTGAAATATTTTTGTATGTCAGATATTATGCACTTTTATACTCTAAAATAAATACCTAAACAACCAATACAACATAATTCTTAAAATATATTAAATTATGTCATAATTTTAGTGTATCCAAGTCATTGCATTTCTTTCTTTTTTTTTTTTTTTTTTTTTTGGTCATTAATATAGTATAGAACTGTACCCTATATCAAAGATCTTTTAGAAGCACACATTCACACCTAAGATCGATTAAAACATCATCTTTATGACACGATCAATAATTTGATTTGATTCATTTTCAAAGGTTAGGCGAAGGCTAGGGTGAGATCGGGTGGTGGGCAGATTAGTGGGTTGAGGGCTAATAGGGTATCCTAGGGATATATCCAACCCTAATCTATACTCTACTCTAATTCCTAATCTAACCCAACCTAACCACCCTAGGCTACTCTCTCCTAGTCTACCTCTACCGTTCCTCAGCAACCCTAAATCTACGCTAACGTAACTACCCCTAATCCGTCCTTAGAACCACTAAATATGGCCCAACCTCCCACCCTAACCTAAACACCACTTGCTGGTCCTAGCCCCTAATCTACTCTCTCCTAATCTACCACTATTCCTAGCTTACCACTATTCCTAGACTGCCCTGCCCACGCCATCCCTACTCTCTACTAATTCCCGAACCTACTTTTAACCCCTAACCTACCCTTAACTAAACCCTCAATCTTAATCTAATCAATACGTGCCCATTCCTCCTATATAGTCTACATAGTTTGTTCAAACAAAACCACAACAAATAAAAAATAAAAAGAAAGGGCATTATGATGTGCAATTACATTTGGAAGACTCGATAAACCCAAACAAAAAACCTCAAGGTAGGCAACCAAACGCGACTGCAAATAAAATATTAAACATTTTCCAAAGGAATTTCTTCACCGCTTTCTCCTGATGCAGATAACTTCTCAGCTGCTAATCTCTCTTCCAGTGCTCTTGCGCCCCGCTGCCTGCAGACATGTCACAAAAGCAGCCCACTTACTTATGGCAGTAATAACCCTCATTTAACGTCAAATGAATAATATGCTTTAACAAACAAACTATTTACAGTAATGAATATGTACTGTGACATACCTTCTCCTTGATGCCTCAATTGGATCTGAACCGGGTAATGGTGCTCCACCCAATGTCTGACCCCTTGGTTCACCAGATGCCTCAGATCTCCCGCACAACAAGCGATCAAATAAAGAAGCAATAGGCTCCAAAACAGGCCTGCATGCTCCATTGCAGAAACAAATCAACAAATTGCAATTTATTATTCTATAATACAAAGTAATAAAATAATGACAGAAAATGGCACCTTAAAAATTCAGGGAAGAAGCTTGAGAATGAGAACTCATCACTAGGATCTCCCTTCAGGTTTGTTTCTGGCTTCCTTTGGAAATACCGCAGGTAGATCCAACTCATATAAATTCCAAATAATATAATTGGGACATGAGGCACCGAATCAGTCGTAAAGAAACTGGCAGCTACTGAGATCAACACAACAATCAATGGCAGCCACTGGGAGGGGAAGGATGAACAACAAATTAATCAGTTTGAAATAGCTAATAGCCCATGAACAATAATAATGGTAAGATAAAATGCCTACCTTTGCCCTGATCTTGATTATGAAGAATAGACTGAGCTCCTGATCTGGCATAATTTGTTTAATGCCAACCAAGAACCCTGAAAGAACCCCATGAAAGCCAGAAATGGGTGTATAACTGAAACACAAGATACAGGAGATGAACTAAGTAATTTTAGGAAACGAGCCACAAGATGCATGTAGAGAAAGCAGCTTAGTGTATAGAAAATGCATCAGTAGCTTTTATAGTTGTGTCAATCTTTCGTCCTTTAATGCACCTAGCACAATCAATTAATGCAAAGCTAGATGTGCTACACTCTACAACACTAAGCTAAATACAATCTAGTCAGACTAATCTTCAATCTAACACCAACCAACTCAGAATTTGAGATAATTTATGATCGTTGCTCTTGAAAGCATCTTTGAAGATTATCTGAAATGCTTACTAATGCTTAGAGATGTTACCTTACTGATCAATGCTTTGTTTAAATCTCGAGCTTATTGATTAGGTTACAAATAAATTTCACTGATCTCAGTAGAGTTTAATAATGCAAGATAAGCGAAATGAATGAAGTGTGTATGCTCTAAATGAAGTATGAACAACAAGGAACTAAGTAGATAAGCAGTAGGGACATGCAGATACTTACAGGTAACTTTCCTCCCTTTTGATGTAGTATAATGCAATAGCAATAACAAAGACACAAATCGAAGTCAAAAAGTTCACAACAAAAATGAACTTCAAGAACTCTTTTGAACCCCACAATGGTTCCAGCAGCTTCCCGACAAAGAGAAGACCAATTGTGCTAATTGCTACCTGTATGGTGGATGTGACAATTTCAAGATCATAAGACCAGCATGCAATTGTAAATATACACATAAAAAAAAAGCATCATTTCTAGCATTGCCTTATCAAGCTAACATTTTTGGTGTCCCATATCATTTACAAAATAAATAAATAAATAAATAAATAATGCAAGTATTATGATCATTTCAAATGTACATGCATACATGTTTGTCAACAATATCATTCAATACTTATAATTCACATTGAAGTATGAAATACCTATTTTAGGAAGGCAAAGTTCAATACAAGAGAACAGAAGAATAACTCATCTAGAGCTTTGCTAGAATATAAAAGGGAGAGCATCTTCATTTTGGTAGGGGAGATAATTGACTTGCATGAAGAACTTGTTAGTGACATCCCACATTCACAGTCACTAACGATATTAAAAACCAGACCGAGCCATAAATATAAGAAAGGCAACATGGAAAGGAAACACAAAGCCCTAATCAATATTAATAAATACCCATTAGTAATTAGGAAATTCTATTTTTAATCTCACAATATGCATTTTAATTTGTTTGATTTGGTCATTTTTAAATAGAAATTTTCCTTTCAACACATTCAAACAAGCAACTGGCAAACCAACTTCAAATTTATCACAACCTTAAACAAACAACACCAAAACATATCCATGTTGAGTATGCTGACCCTTGTGGGTTAAAGGGAGAGGGACTTGATAATGCCAGGTACGCACGTAACCATGAACAGAAGGGAGTCAGTTAACATGAGAAAATCACTGAGAATCATTTCTACACTTTATTGTTTAAAATCAACTGACAACATACTTGTTATTTGTGATTTAGTTAGGAAATTACAAAAATGCACCTCTATAAAGAAAAACACGATGGTATTCCAGAAACCAAAAAATCAATGTTTGGGTACTCATGAACACACCTTTTTTCTTTGAGGAAAAGGAAATACATTCCATCAGAGAGGAATGCCTCTCAATCTAAATATTGGTGCAGTATTTGGAGAGAATTCAGGTAAAATCATCATATGATATAAAAGTTTTAAAGATCATACAACTAAAAATTCTCAACCGGATGCAAAATCATACTAGCACATGTTTACCAACATATGAATTTTTTTATTAGTTTTCAAACTTGAGAGATCAACTGTATACCATATCAACAGTATGAACACACAACCCAATAAATTATACTCCCATACGGTTTATATAATAACTTTACTCAATCCACCCTTCCCTCGTCAATACCAATAAGAGGCTATGAAACATGTACAAGTACACAAGCACATTTGTCGTATAGTTTCTTTGGAAAGAGTCTAAGCAAAAACCCAAAAAATAGCATAGAATAAAGCTATATGAACAAATTAGACACCCAAATGAGTTGTTATCCATCTGACTGCCTTGAAATGTGATCTTCTTAAGGAATGATTATTATTCATTTGGAAATGTCATATGGGAAGTTGATTTTGTACCAATAGCAATACTCAATAGCATAACCACAAAACATAGAGAGAAAACGAAGGTACAGCATACCCCTGGAAGTGATTGTTCGAAGTAGCCAGAGGTGATAAGGTTCCACACAAAGGGAATTGTCCTACAACAAAACATAAAATTCTTAATTTAATCTGAACAACATAAAGTTCATATGTAAATATGTAATCTTAGTTCCATTGAGCAAGGCGTATGGGTATAACCCACGCAAGCACGGACACATATATATATAATTTGCCAAAAATAATACTGCACAATGGGTCCCAATACAGAATGATCCACAGCACGCAACACCAAAGAGGCTAACACACATAATAGCATTCTTCTGTTTCCCTATGGTGTATGAGTGAGGTGGGTTAGGTCTTGTCAGACTGAAGCAAAAGTTGTCTTGTTGTTTTGACTAATTAAGCAATAAACACAACTTCTATGCTAACAGCTGAATAAACAACATTTGTCAGCTACATAATCAAAGTAATCATCAAGAATACAACTTCATCAACTTCATCCATATAGTTGATCAACAAGCATATTTGACAAAGAAAAATCTGCAATGATGATAACACTAGAAAAATCTGCAATGATGATAACACTTGGTATTAAGATTACGACAAATGCAAGTTCCATCCCGTGATACCAAGATATATCACAGAATGAGGGAATGATGTTCCTAATGGGACTAACCTCACAAACAAATAAATATTTAAATTATGCCAAAGTAAAACCCATGTAACTCTGAGACATAGCCGCTGAATAAATAACAAATTGGATTGTTATTTGAGAATGCAATGAAGAGAATCATCTAGAACAGAAGTCCATTAATGTAAATTGCCAATGAACAACTTCTCTGTTAGAAACACCTTATATCTTTGACAAGAAGCAAAATGACATGCAACTTCTATCCAGTGTAATCAGATTATATTGAGGATTGGGAGGATACTTTATATATATATATATATATATATATATTAAATCATGCTAAAGAATGTCAGCAATAATGATGTGAAGTGCCTGGCATAATTTATGCTTAATGAAGTAAAAAAACACATAACAACCTACAAATAAGAGGTCAATATAAGTAGTTTTTACGGTCTTACCACATTAGTAAACAATCATAACTAAAGAATATAGAAGTTCGTAGATATATTTAAAGACAAAAGTGATCACATTCTATAGCATGATCACCAAAAAGCACACAAGAACAACCACTGCTACCACATATGTAAAGTTTATGATGCTACAATCATAGCATATGATCTGCCTAAGACCAAAAGCAAGCCAATTATCATTTATCAAAGAAAATAAATTATTCCATGACATATATGATATTCACATCAAATTCATTGTTTAATGAATGGGTTATATTTGCTTGAAGAAAGGTACACTCAGTTGGAGCACAATGTTATAGATCATGCTAATAGATACAGTCATAACATGATGTAAATAAGAGCCACGGGGGACCTACTCAATAAAAATTAATATTTGACAAATGACAATGACTTATTTCAAATTGCAGTTCTTATGACAACCATACCTAGCAGGGATAAGAGCAAGATATGTGGCAGCTGAGGGGAAAATCTGCAGTAGAACATAACCTCCAACAAGTATCACAGAGAGACCTTTGCATAATCGTGTAAATCCTGAGAACAAGTTGCTACCCTGAAATATAAAAACAATATATATCAGGTTGAATCAGTGAATCAAGATCCATTTATAGCTAAAGTTTTACAATTAGATTCTCCAATGCACCCTCCATATGAGAAAAGAAAATTATGGCATACGATTGGATAAATACAACCTTTTTTTTTGGCTCGGTAGGAAGAAAATGAAAATAACAAAATCAGCATGCAAGATTGGGTGGCAATTTATGCTCCAACCCACAAAAACAAAAAAATATATAGCACAGATTTTAAGTTTATAGTACTTTGTATTTCCAGCATTCTGTCAAGCAATCAAGTAATTCTACTCATATAAAACTATGCTAAAGAGACTAGTTCTTGCTCTAGATCCAAATAAGGAAATAGCTATGGCACCTGACCTATTGTGCTCAAACAATCAAGTGAGAAACAAGTGCAACTAACAGGGTATAGCCCATGTGATTGTGCCATCTTGAAAGCTACTGAGAATTTAAAACTTTATAAACCAAGAAATTTTGGATATGAATGTTTTGTAATCAATAAAGGACATATTAAGTGTTCTCTAAGTCGCTAAACTGTACATAAACATTGTCATCGTCTGATTAAAGAAGAACAACCAATCAGACAGGCGAAAGAACAAACAAATGGTTAAAGATCAAACACAGGACGCAGACAAACTAAAAACCTCAACAAACATAGTATTTAATCATTATTATTGGGGTTTTCTGCAGTTGACTTCCAGATGATATAACTCAACATGCAAGCAAAGTTCTTCAGAAAGCAGTAATGAAGATGTAAAACAGGAGCTGTAAGGGTAGGTTAGAACAACAAATGGAATTATGAGTTGTAAGTGGTCCAAACCCTAAAAGCAAAAACAAGATCTAATGCCTGTTCTATACAACCCTTCTTGTGAGAATAAATAATCTAGGCATGTTAACACAAATCCTAGACAAGAAAAAGGAAGGTTATGAGGGTATACTCAAAAAATGGAAGCAAGATTGGTTGAGAAACCCCTACAAACAAGAACAATGTCCAACACCCCTTTGTTCTACTCCTTGAGAAAATGGATCAAGACATACAAACAAAACCCTAATCAAGAATAGAAAAGGATAACATTGAAACACTAACGATCAATAAAGTGTATCATGATTTATAGAGTTTTGTACACAAATTAACAGCAACTTGTAAATAAAACACAATTTAATGCCCCATTGCTCTATTTCTCAATAAATGGATCAAGAGTCCGATCTAAATCCAGACATAAGAACAGAAACCTTAATGTAGGACCACAACGTTACAAAAAAAACCGATCTCATACCAACAGCGGCCATGAAACTATGCTTAGGCTCAGCTCCTTGATAAAATGGATTCAAGATTCTGATCTAGATCCAGGCATGAGAACAAGAGAGAGAGAGGCCATGAGGAGATACAAGAGTTAATGTAGAACCCTAAGAAAAACAAAAAAATTCATAGGTTAAATCACAGTCAAACCCTGAAAACAAGAACCAATCAACATTAACCATGGAACCAAGATCGGGATCTAATACCCTCGTTTACCAGATCTTCCTTGAAAACAATGGATCAACACGTAGATCCAGATGCATGAATTCAAGCAAGAACCCTAAATCAAGAAAACAAAGGCTAACGAAATCGAGAATCAAAGAAGTTCTTCTTACTCACTCCTAAAGGTTGGTGCTGGGATGAACTGCTGTTCATCATCGCCGGCCCGATCTCCACAGTCCACAGGGAGAGCGCGATCTCACAGGCTCGCAACCTCTCTTACCGATTTCTATAAAGATAAGTTGATTTTCAAAATATAGATTTATAAAGACGGTGAGATAGAGCATAGCCGGGTAAATTTACTTAACAGTCCTTGACATTTCCATTGTGGTCCCTCTGATTATTTTTTAAGTCTCTCCTTTGTAAATATAAATAAATCTTATTTATGTGATTCTTCTCATATAAACAAATGAAAATGTTTTGTATTTTTTATATTTTCTTGTGGACATAGATTTTTTTTATAATAATATATTCTTGTAAATATCAAATAGTTTTTATTTTTGTCACGTATATATACAAAGTCGACAATCTACAAAGCAAAAGATAAATGAGTATAGAGGTGCACCAATTATAGTGGCATAACTGACCTCTTATGAATAACCCTCGACTAACAATCTTAAGAGGAGAACGAGAAGTATTCTTCACTCAAAACTCTCATAGAAGATTCAGAAAGTGAATTGTGGTATTCTTCACAAGCACAAGTAGTTACCAGTGGGTTAACCCATGATTCCTATTTTATATAATTTTCTCTGCTCAAGTTTAATAAATACTTATAAAAAGTATTATTGAATTTTTTATTCAAATATAAAAAATATTAGAAACTTTTTCTTTTTCTTTTGTTTTTTGTTTTTATATTTTTACAGCTTACTACTATTTTGAAAAAAAAAATTTAAAAACATACGTTAGCAATGTGAGTTTATGGTTTAATAATCTCATTTTATATGCACAAAATTGGATGGGGCTACGATTCAATTGACAAGTTTAATGCAAAACATACTTACCTAATCTTTACCATTAGAGAGTTTCAATTGTGAGTCTTGTAATTTTTTTTTTATTTTCAAATTTATAAATCTTGTGTTAAATCAGAATAATTCCTAAAGTTCCATATATAAACCATGAAGCATGAGAAATTGGGAATATATACCTGTGGAATTTTGAAGATATTAGCCTTAAAACTTCAAACATATGATTATTAGGCAAGGCAGACTGAAATTTAGAAGGTGATGAATTGTCATACAATCATGATAAATTTGTGTGTAAATAGCGTTCAAACTTTAAAGTTGGTGGACTTCATACCAGTTAAGTGGAAGCCAATAGATATCAACATATAATAAATCATTGCAAATTGAGGAGAAGATTCAGAACAGAAAATCTGGAACTTGATTAGTCAATAAAAAAAAACCAAGAGAAATTATGACGCTGAATCCGATAATTAGTTTCAATTTCTAATAAAGATGTCACTGGAATGGGACGGACAGACTTTTTACCCTACAGTAAAACAGCGTTTTTATGATAGAACATGTAATGTAAATAGACACACCAACTAGTTGCTTATTTTCTAGGTTCATTTCATCACTGACTAATGTAACTAATTGGGTCCAGCAGCAAGGATCTCCTCCGTAAGTTTGTTGTCTGTTCCAATCTGGTAGCTTGCAAAAACCTCAAAATTCTTCTTGAACAGACCAGCAAGCTTAAGCAAAGTAGCATTGTAGGCTGCCTTGTCTTCCCACTGACACATAATTGAGAGCAAGGAATTATACATGTCAGTGAGCAAAATGAACAATGATCATGAAGTTGCTAACATTGTAACTGGTTTATTTATAAGACATAATTATTCTTATTAGCTTACAGTGTTGATGGGGTTGAGGATATCAGATGGCACGCCTTCGAGTTCGATGGGTATCTCTAACCCAAATACCTCTGTCTTGGTGTAGTTGGCATCTAAAAGGCTGCCAGAGTGTATAGCATCGATGATTCTCCTTGTGTAAGACAGCTTGATGCGATTGCCCACGCCATATCTGCACCAGAAGAAAAGACAGATTTGCTCTTTAAAAATGTAGACACAAATCAACTATCTAAACTAGATCAACTGCATCATAAATAGATATTCCAGACCTTCCACCAGACCAGCCAGTGTTGACAAGCCATCCTGTTGCCCCATACTTCTGCATCTTCTCAGCCAGCATTGCAGCATACTTAGTAGGGTGGAGCATTATGAACGCTGCCCCGAAACAAGCAGAGAACGTCGCCTGTGGCTCTTTGATGCCTTCCTCTGTGCCCGCAACCTGATTTGAAAAAAAATCACATATATACATATACACGTTAGTTTCTCAACTCAGATTGGTCTCACACAAAAGATTTATATATATATATAGATTCTTGTGTGGTACCAGTGCAGTGTAGCCACTGATGAAATGGTACATGGTCTGAGCAAGACTCAGCTTGCTCACAGGAGGAAGAACACCAAAAGCATCACAAGCCAAAAGGATGACATTCTTCGGGTGTGGACCAACACATGGTATCTTTGCATTGGGGATGTACTCAATTGGATAGGCAGCCCGGGTGTTCTCTGCCAACAAGATGAAAACCAACAAATGAACCAATGAATGAATAGTAAGAGATTTCACTTCAAAAAAAAAAAAAAGGCATACCTGTGACAGATTTATCAGTATAATCTACTTCCCTGGTGTGCTCATCAAACACAACATTCTCCAAAACTGCAGCATGCAATCCACAAATAAGCATTACACAGAGTGAGAGAGATTTAAAGGGTTTGGCAAAGAAAGTATTAGGTAAGTGAGATGGTAACCAGTCCCAAATTTGATGGCATTCCAGATATCAGGCTCCTTCTCCCTGGACAAATCAATGCACTTCGCATAACAGCCTCCCTCAATGTTTGAGACACCATTGTCACTCCAGCAATGCTCATCATCACCAATAAGTAACCTATTATGGTCTGTGGACAAGGTAGTCTTCCCGGTGCCTAGGAGAAAAAGAACAAGAAACAATCAGAAAGACATAATAAAGACATGCATCTATACTATAGCATCATCAAATTCCCTATTTCATGGCTTAGCTTTCCAACAATACAATAAGGCATAATGGGGATGCGGGATGGGCAGGCGACGGCACCACATTCCGTTGATCCAGGTCCTTACCTGATAACCCAAAGAAGAGGGCGACGTCGCCATCCTTTCCCATATTGCAGCCAGAATGCAAAGATAGAATGTTTCTCTTAGGCATGAGATAGTGCATCACACCAAATAAACCCTTCTTCATCTCCCCAGCATACTGGGTGCCGAGGATGACCATTTCCCTTCTTGCAAGGTTAAGGTCTATGCTGGTAGATGATGTCATGTAGTGTGTGTATCGATTACATGGGAACTGCCCAGCATTGTATATTGTGAAGTCCGGAGTACCGAAATCCTCCAGTTCTTCGGGCGTAGGCCGGATACACCTGCCACCCATGCAATCATCGTACTGTACAACATGCATACACTATAGTATCTACCTTAAGCGCATTTCTCATCCTGTTTTCTAGGAAGCAATAGTAGTGACCTCAATGTATTTTTTCAACATTGAAATGCCACCACTGCTTCCGCTACAACTACGATATATCATATCAGCAGGCAACGTTGAGGATAACTTATCTGGGTAACGGAAGCGGGCTGATGACTAATACACAAAGGACTGCAAGATAGAAGCTTATCATGAATTATAGTTCAGTTTTTCCACTTACATGTTGTGCATGAAGAGAGAATGATAGGCCCTCGCAGAGACTATTCGAACTTTGATCCGATGTTCAGGGTCCCAGTTAAGGAATTGATCATTAACAAACACCTGGGGAAATAAATACAATACCATGCTTGTTTCAGATAAAGATTTCTATAAATAAATGGTGAATTTCACCTAGTGAAGCACTATGTTAATAGAACAATGAAAATTGCAGGAAGAAAAGGAAACTCAACAAAATACAAATGTTTAACTTCAATATGCAAGGGTGGAAATTCAAGCTGTGACATCTTCATCTATCTACATTCCAATGTCTTCAGTTTTGTTACCAGACCACCCAACCCACATGAATATAATATGATTGGCACAAAATTAGCATAAAGTATAACCACAAACAATTTAAGAAGATAATGAAATCACTGCTTAGTGAACTAGAAGATTGGAAAAAACAACATAAATTTCTTCTCCAAAGCATAGCGTGTGTGTGTGTGTATATATGTATATATATAAGAATATTACATATACCTTGTCCAGAGAATTCAAGTAGTCCACTGCTCGCTCCCTGTTCACCAGAAAGGTATGCTCGTCCATCTCAATGTTTGGAGATCCCCTAAAAGCAATACAGGCAGACAAAAAAAGAGTCAACAACAGAAAGGTAGAATCTTTATAACAAATTCAGAGCAACTATGACGGTCACTTACTTGCCCCACCAAAGCTCCTCTGCAGTGGTTTCATCCTTAACAACACGTTTATCTCTAGGGGAGCGCCCAGTCTTTGCACCAGATAAGGTCGCCAAGGCCCCACTTTCAGTGATGAAAGAACCATGTTCATACTTAATGGCTTGCTCATAAAGCTCTGTGTGAATGATATCATTCATGGTCAGAGTATCAATTTGGTAAAACTAGTAAGAAAAAGGAAAACTAAACACAGTATACACATGAGCATGACTAAAAATTGACAACTCCATTCTGCAATAAGTAGACAGAGATGGCCCTTTAACAAAGGGACCATCACCCAGTTGTCTACTGTTATGCTTTAAATAATGAAATAGATTTTTGTTATTTCTTTGAAGAAAAAAACATTGCATCAACTAAAGCATCAAAAAGCTTTTGATAATTCAATGATCCATTAATCCTTTTGGTCTTAGTGAATTAAACAAAGCTCTTCATCATGGTAACACAACAAATTGCAAAAAAAAAAAAAAAAAAAAAAAAAAATGAACAAGTGAGGTAATAACTAAGAAGGGTTTCTTGCATTACTCAACGTCACTAGCATGGTGGGGACTCATGCGCTGGAAAGCATAGTAACACTGCTCAGATGGTGATTGTCTAACCATCACCATTAGCAAACAATAATAGCAATTGCAGAACTGGTTACATTCACTAGTATGCGAAAATAGCTGACATAATTGTGATTATACTAAACAAAACAAAACAGAAAATGAAAGCAGGATATATATATATACACACAGTCTTACCGGCCGGGGAAAGGTTGTAGAGGACATGGGTGAACTTGAGCGCACTGTCGCTGACACTGATGGTGGGGGTGAAGTAGTCGTGGTGATGGTGCGCGACCCTGGGCGTCTCTGACTTCCTGGCTGGGTCACCCTTCACAAGCTTTGGCCCAGTCTCCCGGGTCAACGATGCCAATGACGCACTGCAACATCATCAGCATCATCATTTACAAGACTAAGTAATTTGATCCGTATCAACTAACGACTAAGTTTCGTACAACTAATAAATTTAATTCTTAATTCTTATCAACTAAGTTGATTAAAAGACCAAAATATGTTATTAAGATAAATGATATAAAATTTTAAAAAAAAATTATGCCAACACAACTTGCAATTAGTCAAAAGACTAAAAAAAAACCCACCAAACCATCACCATCACCATCAGTATTAATAAAATATTTTGTCAAAAGCCAAAGGATTCGTGATTAAAGTTTGCTAAGCAAAGGGTTCTCGTCTTTCTGTGTCACTATCATGTATCACGCGCTGGCCACATGCAGGCTGAGTCCCATGTATCTTTGATAGCGAAGGCGAAGGCAAAGGCAAAAGGCAAAGGCCCCACAATAGTTTGATGCACAGAATAGGGTCCATTTTATTTGGTTGTTTCCAGAGAAACTACAGTTGAAGTTGCAGGACATTCATATTTTCAAAAAGCAATGAATATGTCGTTTATTTTTTGGCTTATAATAATTGAAAATAGCTGGAGACAAATTATGAACAAGTGAGATATATATATATATATATATAAGTTCCCCTCCACCTGCACATAGATCAATCAACCATCCCTATTCTCTCCAAAAATAAATAAATAAAAATAAATAATCAACCATCCCCAACTTTACTCATTTGTAACTGTATCACGGTAATTAGATCATTAGATCATTGAAATTTGACGAATAAAAGCAAGCAAGCGAGCAAAAAAAAAAAAAAAAAAAAGAAGAAGAAGAGTGCCTGATTGATTGTAGCTGGAGTTTCTGGCGCTCCTCGTCGGAGATGACGGAGAAGGTGGAGGCGTTGGATGAGTCTTTGATCGGAGTGGTAGGGGCGGACTTCTTTTTCTGGAGAGAGTGAAGCTCATCGATGGTCTGGGCCTTCACGGGCTGCGCGCTGTCATCGTGGCAGATCCCGTTCTTGTTCACGTGGGTATGAATCCTGGGCAGCCTGCTCCTGTCCACCAAATTCATTCCAGCTGCTTTGTTCGTGAAGCTGAACTCCCCGTTGTCTGCCATCTGATCCACCTGCATCACATCATCATCATCATCAACAACCTTCAGATCCATATCTATAACACATACATATGCAAATAAATACATGGTTGCAAGCTTTACTCACCTAGAAAAAACTACTAGGCACAGAGAGATGAAAGGGGCAAGAAGAGAGGGAGAGAGATAAGAATGAATAAGAAGCTTAGAACGCGAAAGAAACGACCATAAGATTTGCAACTTGTTGCTAGTATCAAATAAACGGAAAAGAAGAGGGGCGACGAGGATGGAAAACCCAGTGGGGGCTTTATAAAGGCCGAGAGGAGTCTCTCTAACCCAACTCTCAACCCTGGGTTAGATACTTAACCCGTGGTCAAGTCCTGAGGCACAAAAATCCACTTGCATTAATTATATAGATAGATTATGGAGTTAATAAGGAGCACCGGAATCCCAGGATTGCCTGTTTTGAGTGGTGCCTTCCGCCTTCTTTTGATGTGCGTCCATCACGCCCTCACCCGTGACCTCTTCAGTCTTCACCGAATCAGTGATTTGTGTAGATTTGTGCTCCATTTTTATTATTAAAGCTACTTTAATTTTACAAGGATAGGGGAAATAGTCTTAAAAAATTATTTTTATTTTAAGAATTCTTTATATAATGGATAAAATATTTCAAAATTTTAAATTACATCAATTGATAAGTAATTACTAAGAATATTGGAGAGGTTCATGAGAAAAATTCATCTATCACTTTAATTTTATTGTCATGATACGGATGTTATTAATTTTTTTTTAAAGATGACGATTAATTTAATTCATTAATTTGAAGTCGACAGCATATAACCTATTGGATCCCGACACATGTTACTGGCTACTTCTAATCCCGGATGGTCGTGCTGCTGGAACTTGTGTGGCAACAGATGCACCGTTTCTTTCTTGGTCCTTCAATTCCACAAGTACATAGGATTTCTCATAAACATTTAGCCTATATTTTTCTCATTTTCGGAGTGACTTTTATATATATATATATATTCAGGCAATGCATGAGTCTCCGATCTCATCAGAAGATGCATTGCTGATTGAGAAAAAAACATATATAAGGTGGGTACCAACTAATTCCTGAGGATGATACGAATTGTCATCCATCCCATCATTTACATATAGGAGCGTTTCCGATCAGTCATTGCTTCTCACCACTCAAGTCACATCCATTTCGGAGGAGATTAGTTTTCATCAAGTTCGGGATTCTTTGGTTTATAAAGTAATAAATATTTATGTAAAAATATACAAGTTTGATAATTCAGATGCATGTTGTTCATTCACTTAAACAGGTTTTATGTTGGAGGGTGTGCCCGTCGGTGAGGATTTGGACGGCAGTTCTAAGCCTTAACCGGGGTAGGTAAGCAACCACACAATGAAAGATGATAAGGAAGGGAATGGAGGGGGTGACATCAGGGTGGTCACAGCTCCAAACTCCTACTCCAACCGGACACGTCTTCGATGTTAACCGTTTAGCTTGGCTTGTGCATCAGCATCGCACCGCGCGAAGGGCCACATAATTGACGTCCAGAATTTGGTTGCTGTCATCGACTTGCTCCCCTACCCCCACCACCAGCTTCGCTAGAAGCGAATAGAAATTAGAAATGCACAAAAGATCTTTGTGTCCTGGTGATAAACCAAAGGCAGGGAGCTAATAGATGGGCACATCACGCCACTGCCGCAGCAGTGCAGCAGCTATATATGGCGACTGCAGACCTCAAGATATTATCAACCATTTCCAATAGGCCACCGATATTAACAAAACCCCTCCAGTGGAATGAATTGACATTTTCTCAATTCTCATAGGCGCTCTCCCAATTTTGGTTTCCATCATCCAATGTTCCAGTTTCAACACACTCTTCAATATAATTTGATTTAGCACCAGACACAAAACAATAGCACCAATCTTGGCACCAGACTATAGAAAAACACGGAAAAAAAATTCCACCGAAAAAATAAAAATAAAAGGCTGAGGATGTCATTTCGGAAATAGTATTTTTAGAAAGCAAAATCCATAGAAAACGACGGATAAGGATCCTGATAAAACAGGTTCATTGCCTCACGGTCAGGAAGATCATCCACTTGAGATATGTTCACACTTCAGACATGTGATGATATATAATTAATTAAACAAATTATAAATCACAAACACGGTAGATATTTGTTCCAGCATGGTATATTGACTCATCCATTTTTATGCATAAAAAAAAGAAATTCCATACCCACCACACATCAAGCAAACTCAGAACCACGTCTTATAAGACTCTGACTGGATTCTTCTCTATCGTCCCTCTTACGCCAAATTATAAAGCAAAGGGAAGAAAGACATATAACTTAGCATACAGTAGATGGGTTGAGTTGAGGATTAACTCATATATTAAAGATAAGGACAACAGGCAATGGCATAAGCAAGTGGTGGGTTGTTCCGTGGATAAGATCAAGCAACTGCTTCGTTTTCCTATTATTTGTTAGATTATATTTCGATGTTGACTAGTGATAGCCTAGAGTATAAAACGTGGTAGCGTGCCAAGCCTTGTCACCGGCCTCATCCTTTCCGGGTTGGTTTAGAGCTGCCGTGGACTCTGGGTGGCTAGAATATCTATACATACCATAACCATCAATTGAAGTGCCTCCTATGTAAATGTTATACTTCGGTGCACACATGGCTCTTAGGGAGATGTTATACCGGCGTTGGCCAGGTCAGGGTTGGAAGTCCACGATAAATAATAAAAATAAAGGCATTAGGAGAAGAAAGAGCCAAAGCCGAGTATAAAAAAAGCAGTGCGGATGGTACTGGAGGAGGTTATAAATGCGCACAAAAAATTGGAGTGCTTTGTGGGGTAGTGGATGTGCCCTGGTCTTTGGAAGG
Organism: Dioscorea alata; assembly: GCA_020875875.1. Classification (NCBI taxonomy): domain Eukaryota; kingdom Viridiplantae; phylum Streptophyta; class Magnoliopsida; order Dioscoreales; family Dioscoreaceae; genus Dioscorea; species Dioscorea alata. Next base: position 119,923 of record CM037024.1, on the reverse strand, counting down.
CCACATGGATATCCACATAAGGACCAGCCGGGGGAGGTGAGAATTGACATAACATCTAAAATCTAGAGACCAGCTGGGGGAGGTGAGGAATGAGGATGGATGCCAAACAAGTGTTGCAGTTTTCGGTAGAATAAAACATTAAATAAAAAACAAAAGAAGAAAAAAGAACGCACCTGGATAGATTTGGTGGATGCAGTCGCTAGCAGGGAGCTTCGTTGATATTTCAAGTCACCAAAGTGAGAATATAGGGCACATTTGGATGTATTTAAAGACTTTTTTTTCAATCTAGAGAAGTTTTGACAAGAAAATCCAAGTGGCCGGCTACTAAAACAACCATAAGCGCCCCCAACTATTTATTTTATAAAATAGACATTTAAGATAAAAAAAAAAAAAATCCAAATAGCTCCACACTAGTCTTTGCTACCAAGAATCCCTAATTGTTCATTGCACTCAACATGATATAGGATGGGAATTTTTCAAACTTAATAACTTTCAAACAAGACATTTAAAAAAGGATCAAAATGGCATTTTATTGTTTAGTGCTGAGCCCTTTAAGATGATTAAGACGTGAAAAAATGTTCTTGCTGTTTACTTTAGGCGGGAAAAAAGGAACACGCTGTTTTTTTTTTTTTTTTCCAACACCCACTTACCTACTTTTTAGTTTCCACCATCCATAAATGAGTTCCGCTGCTATTTGTTCTCAGATCTGAAGATTAGACTCAATATTTTTGGTGCTGGAGTTGGACCCAACAGTCAATTCCCTACTTCCTGGTTTCTATCGTGTGCACACAGCTTTCCCTGCTATTTGTTCTCAGAGATGAAGATTAGACTTAATGACTTATGACCAGCCAACAACCAAAAGCAATAAAATCTATCGCCTTGCCATATAGATTCTGAAGAAATTCCACCAATAACTAGCATAGGAGACGGGTATATCATTATCCCAAATCACATGTTGCCATTAGACTAGATAAATAAATAAAAACATTAGCACGACGAGCTACATATTAAGTGCTATAATGCATTCCATAAACCTGGATAAATATTGGAACTTTGGATAACACAAAGGCAAATGCCACTTGTTACTTTCAATAAATATGACCTACAGCTCAGAAACCAAACACTGTCAAGGACTTAGGCTTCTTATAAAGAGCCGTAAGGCACTTGATTGCTCCTTCCTCGATCAAGTCAGCCTTTCACCTTCCTTTACCTAGGATTTTCTACCAAAGAGCCGAAGGAACCCAAAGTCGCTCAAAGGCTAGGAAGAGAACTTACCAAGGAAGCTTGGAGACTTAAAAAATACTTTGTATTTCTATTAAAGAGCTTCAAAATTACAACTTTGCTTCTTGATGTCCGCAAAGGCAAGACCTTAGGGATATTTATAGCACTCCACCTCCTCAATGGACGGTGGGAATCAACTCAATCAGACGGCTATAAATGAGGTTTTAGAGACCTCCACACAACTCTACCAAACTATCTAAAGTTCTCTTCATGAGCCTAGAACCGCTACTTTCAGTAGACCATGCCAGCCTAGTCTCCCCATAAAAATAAAAGAACAACCATGACCATATCATCATCCCAAAAATCTTCAGAATAATGAGATGAATAATATGGCCTACAAGAGCATTTATGAGAAGGTCTCTCTTATTTGCAAGCTTGAGACATTAATGGTGTGATTCAATAAAAAAAGAAAATAAAAGCAACACACTTGTCTTAATCTCACCTTACTCTTTCACAAAACCCTAGCCAAAGGAGATCACAAAAATAAAGAAATGCAACTGACTATGGTCAATCCGTGGTATGGTTAAGGAAAATACAAGATAGGTCAAAGTCATTGGATTGCCAACCAGGCCTGCCTATATATAAAAGCACACACGCAAATAACATTACCATATGATGCAAAATGCCAAAAAGACAATATAAATAATATATTGCATCAAGAAGCATCATATCATGAATTTGAGTTATTGGATCAGAGCAAGGAGAACAACATCCTTCTTTTCATCCATTAATAAGGCACCCTTTATCACGCCAAACATCTATATCCTCAAACAAAACTCCTCACAAACCTCATTTGTTAGCGTAGATTTGTCAATCTTTATCTGGTTAAGAGACCAAAACACCATATATATCACTCATATTTTGAATCACATGGGTAAAGCTATGTATGCGAATAAGGAAGGCAATGTGTCATACCTATCCTTTCAAAGAATCTCACTACTCTTACGGAGCATAGTAATCAGTGGAACACTAATACCATAAATGGCCAGATGAGAATATGAAAGCAAATGTAAGCCTCGGTAACAATATGATCAAACTATTTAATTTTCAGTATCAACTGAAAAACAATATGATTAATTTACCGACAAGAAAAAGGAGTGAAATGCACCAAAAGGCATAAACTATAAACCCTGCATTCATTAAAGAATGTAGATTATAAAACCCAAGCTATTTAATTTCTTCCAACTAGACAACATACTATGATTTGGTTTATTAAAATGGATAAAGCAAAAATTAGTAGGCATGCATCTTAGGTAGGCAGATATGATGCGCAGTTTAGGTCAACCCTCATGTAATAGATAAAAATCGATGCACTGAACTCCAATTCAAATGTGAGAAAGGAAATTATGTTGCACTAATAGAAGCCGGTTTTTGGAAATGAGACAACCTTAAGATTCAGCAGAGGTGGCCTCGTCATCTTTGTGCTTGACCATGCCGGAGTCGACGAGAATAGGCACCTCTGCAGCCAGCCATGGGGCCAGACCGAGGCAAAGGGCATGAGCGATTCCAAACCTAGGGCTATCAAAAAACACAGACAAGCTGATAAAGAAAATTCAATTGAATGATCAACAAATCCAAGCATAGCGAGTAAAAATAGATCGGAGTACCAGTTCTTGGCCCAGAGCGGCTTGAAATGGACGGTCAAGCAGATCTTGCCCCCGCGGTACATCTGCCAAGGATGAAGATGATTTGTTTATTTATTTTATACTACAAAATAAAAACAAAAATATCTATGAACAACGATTAAAGAACAAAGGCGTTGCCTTGTGGGTCTTGCCGTCGAGCTGGGGGAGCTCGATCTCGGGAGCGGTGGCGGGGTAGGTGACGGGAATATCGAACTGGAGTTGGAATTCGTAGCGGCGGAGATTGTGGACGTACCAGCAGGTGCCCTCCCAGCGGGTGCCCTCGGGATTGGTGGCCGAGATACGGAACCAGTCGTTATCGTTAGACTTGTTCATGGAGGTGTAGGCGATCAGGGCTCGGTACTCCTCCTTGAGACGCTGCGTCCATGCTGCACCGTCCCGGGGACCTGCTCGGGTCGTCAGAAGGGGGATCTTCGTCAGAGCCGACTTGGTGCTCGTATCCCACCCCTCCATAGCCTCCTTCCTCCACACCCTCGATCTCTTCTTCTTTCCTCTTCAAATGGCCCTCCTTTCTTCCCTTGCTTCCAAATTTACACACCTGAACCGCGCGTTATCAGTACGCAGACTCGCGGCACTGAATCTATTAATTAGAAAAATACAAATTTATTTTTAAAACATTATAATACTAATTAAATAAAACCTTTTTAATCCAATTTTTAAAAAATAAAAAATAAAAAGGTTCTTTTACTTTTTATTCTCAACCAAATGCTCATAAATAAAATGTCACTTTGGTCTGCACAATCATATTATTTTGGTCCTCCTATCCTATAACTTAAGTTTTAAAATTAAACTTCCGTGCCACCAATATTGTACAATGAAAAAAAATTAAAAATAAATGTTTTATTTTGCATACTCCTTACAGCAGATTACCACTTGTTTAGATTTTTAAACCAGAATTAACATTCGTATGTAGCTGCGGATCAATCCTGTACTTTCATCATATGGTTTAGAGAGCGAAAGCATGACTTGTGTTGGTCCATCAGACTTGTTAAATCTCTCATTTCGGGAATCCAGTTGTTCATAGCATACTACATTGCGCTTAAAGGCACATAAATTTCCATTGGTCCAGATCCATTGGATTGCAATTGCACCACCTACATAGTCGTTCATTTCAACCTCCCAAACTTAAGGAAGACAACACACAAGACCATAAAAAGGGAAAAAGGTTGGGCCATAGAGTTAACAAAATAACACATTTGTTGTAATACAAAATTGATGCTTAGAAACCACTGCTTTTACACAAAATAAACTTTGGTATGAACTTGATCAGGTCATTAAGGCACAAAAACAATCCCAGTGATGCATGTGAACTCTGCCCTTCTCGGATGAATGTGAACACTAATCTGTATGATTCCATACAACAACAACAAGGCTGATGAAGATCTATGATTAAAAGATGAGTTCTTCCAGTACAAAAGAATATTGAATAAAACTATGAAGAAGATCCAGTTTCCTTCACTACTTCCGGGGCGGACAAATATAACAGCGAGGACGGTGACGGGGACCACCATGACAAGCTCCTTTTCTGTTCAACAAGTTCAACAAAAACACAATAGCTTCTCCCACAACTGTAACATTTGAAAAATGTCATAAGAATATGCGCATACAAATGGTCAGTCAGATAAGTTATAACAAAATACCACACGGTTAGAAAATCTGTCAACCAGTTCAACCAAACCTTCAAAATCTAATGAGGATGATTTATAAATAAAGCCAATCTACTTAATATCGCAAACTGTTTGCCATAATGGATTGGGGCAGCTCAACTGACAGATCAGACAAAGCGCTCTCAGAATAAATATATATGTTAATGGCATTGGCTTGGAGGACAACCACAGAGAAAAATATGGATACTAAAGTTGTTAGTCAAATTCAATGTTTCACACAAGGTAGTGTCCGGATAGCGAATAAGGGAAGGATTGAGGCTCTTAATCCTGGATTAAATGTAAGAAGCTCTAAAATTAATTCAATGAGGAGTGAAAACCTTATTCCTGATTAAGAAATCTGATTCCAGAATATGCTAACTCCACCTTTCACACAGGTTAGCTAAATCCTTAATTTTATAGCCAAACTCAAACAAATTAAGACAATTCTGTTCTTATTCTCAATCCACCCTTATTTTCAATCCAAATACTCACAGCTAGTTATTGAGCAGTATTTGTTTATTGGTCTGATCCATATGAGCTTGATCAAATTAAATACTCAAGCATGGTTGAACCTCTAACAATAATAAACTATCATTAATTCTAAAGCAATTACAATTCCAACTAATTTCTCTGAAAAATAAAAGGTTCAAGAAGATGCCTATATTATCACTGTCCTATGGATGGGTAGAAGAGACTAGGCCAACTATCCTGCTCTCAAGACCGCATTAAACAGGATTTTTGGTTAAGTTCTGAAATGAAACACCATATTTGTATCATTGTATGGGGAAGCTAGACCAAGAAGAAAAAAGAGCAAAT
>CM037024.1:0-113537 GCA_020875875.1 Dioscorea alata | reverse complement strand
AATAATGAAGATAAAAGAATTATGTCATACTATGTTTAGCTATATGACTGTCATGCATGTTTTTAGTAATCCCAATAACTTCATTATGTCATACTATGTTTAGCTATATGACTGTCATGCATGTTTTTAGTAATCCCAATAACTTCAATAATGAAGACAAAAGAATTATGTCCTACTATGTTTAGCTATATGACTGTCATGCATGTTTTTAGTAATCCCAATAACTTCAATAATGAAGATAACTTTAAAGTTTTTTTTTTTTTTTTTGGTTTTACAAAATTGAACATGACATAATAAAGCTTTGAAAGTGATCTCTTTGCTTAATATAATGCATGTTTGTTAGATGAACAACATGGAAATTCTTCATTCCATGCTCTTTGCTAATTTATAACAAATCAAAGATGTATATACTGAGTTTGATCTAGAGTTTACTCATTATACCTGTTTGTCTATTGGTTTCTTACTTAAATCTTTTGAAAGCATGATCTTGAAAAGTTTAAAAATTAATTCAATCATCTTTTATATGCAACATATGCTATTGTATAATTTCAATTTGATAGAAATGTAGACATTCTTCATAGACGATTCATCTCCTGAATGTCTTAAAAAAAAACAATTTCTTTAGTTGCAAACAATAACAATATGAATAATTTGTTAATAATTCTGAAACAAAACATGGCCTTAAAAAAGAGAGAAGAGATGCAAAAAAAATTACATCATTGTTACCTTAGCGCTTGAACCATAAGGATAACCAATATATATCTTGAAATATATTTATATGAACTATATGCTAAAGTTGAATGGAAATATATAGATAATGAAACCTTAAAAAATTGTTATAGAGAGAGAGAAAAAGAGAGATAGTGAGAAGAGAGGAAAAAATATGATATTGATGACAAATAGAGCAGAGAGCACAATTAAGACAACATGGAATGATTCTATCACCATTGTTGATTAACAATGCTCTCTCTCTTCTGTCATCTTCTCCATCTTCATCATCTCTTTATCATACCATCGCTATATATACCGTCTATCACATATATATATATTCACACACACACACACACACACACTTACTATATCTTAATTCTATCCCCCAAAATCACTATTCCTCAATATTTGTCTTTGTTGGATATCTGGCCATCCCTTATTAGTTGAGTATTTTGTCTTCTTCATGAGTTTAATAAACCAAAGCATCACAATCGCCTTTATCATCAATACCATCTGCTGACCCACTTTAACATCCTTCTCGATTCCCTGTTGTTAGTCAACTGGCTAATGAGAAGCCGATAGCAATTTAATATTGGAAACACTGTCCGACTCCTGTTTCTTTACTCCCGCATATCAGCATACCATCAATTGAGAGGACTTTATAGGTGTTTTTTGTCTATAACCCTAACCCTACCTCTCAATGACGCTACCTAGCAATTTAATGTTAGAAACACTGTCCGACACCTGTTTCTTTACTCCCACGGATCAGCATACCATCAATTCGAGAGGGCTTTATAGGTGTTTTTTTGTCTGTAACCCTAACCCTACCCCTCAATGATGCTGTCGTCTAGCAATTTAATGTTAGAAAAACTGTCCGACACCTGTTTCTTTACTCCCACGGATCAGATACCATTAATTCGAGAGGGCTTTATAGGTGTTTTTTTGTCTGTAACCCTAACCCTACCCCTCAATGATGCTGCCGTCTCCGTCCCTTACGCTCTCAAGCATGCCACCAATCGCGTCGCTTGAATAACGTTCCCCTTCTGTTTATATGTTAGCTATGTCTAGCTATCTTTAGCTTTGTAACATAATTGATAAGAGATCTTTGCTTGGATTTTGTTTTCCTTTGCTATAAAAAAATCCAGATCATCATTTACATATTATGGTAACATATTAATGTTCATATATTTGTTTTTTTTTTTTCCCTTTTTTATTTTTTTGGATATGGACCGACTTGCATAATAGTATAATTAAGCCACAATTGTTGACCATTCTATACTAGAATCATACATTTATGTGAAATTCATTGAACTTTACAACCTGTAAAGAAGATTTTGTGTGATTTAGTTTTGACTATTCCCACCCTTATACAGGAGGAAAACAACACAAGATTTCTGTAAGATATATAATATAGAAATCTTATGTGTAGCATTATATTTAGAAATGTATAGCATATTAAAAACATAAAAATAATTGATAAAGAAAAAGTGTTTTTATTAATGGTTATTAAAAAATCTCCAGTATATCTCTATTGCTCTGTTTGTTGCTAGCTATATCTAGCTAACTCTAACAATATAAATGGTTTGACAAGAGATCTTTGCTTAGATTTGGTTTCCCCTTGCTACTGTGCTATATAAAATCTATTTAAATCATCAATATCAATTATATGTCTAAAATATATAATATTAATGTCATACTTTCAATAAAAGTAAAAGAGAAGTCATATATAAACTACAAGTTTAGGAATTAATAATAATAATAATAATAATAATAATAATAATAATAATAATAGAGATAGATAGAGAGAGAGAGAGAGAGAAAGAGAGTGTGTGTGTATAAGGATTCGTAATCTATGTACGACCATCGATTTCAAATCTAAGGACATCCAAAGTAGTCGTTATATAGCAACCTAATAACACCTACACTACTCTAAAAAACCCTAATTCAATTGTTTTTCCAAACTATATTTATATATATATATATATGACGATTCGTAATCTAAGTACGCCATCAATTTCAAATCTAAGGACATCCAAAGTAGTCATTGTATAGCAACCTAACAACACCTACACTACTCTAGAAAACCCTAATTCAATTGTTTTTCCAAACTATATATATATATATATATATTCATATATGATTGCATGAAACTATATATAGAGAGATAAGATACGAAACATTGAAGCACCAATTAACATTGCATATCTATGGACACAACTGACTTACAATGCATCAGGCTACCCGATCACCAAAGAAGACGATATAGAGGATCAACGGGATACTTAGGAGTACGAAGTAGACCATCAGGACGTTATGCAGCAGAGATTAAAAACCCTCATACTAGGAAAAGACATTGGTTAGGCACATTTGATACACCAGAGGAAGCAGCATTTGCTTATGACAAGTCATCAATTACCTTTAATGGTATCGATAGAGCTCAAACTAATTTTTCCTATATGTTTCCTACTATGCCTTCTTCACCTCCTTCACTACCACCACCGCCACCTCCTCCACTACCACCTCCGCCACCTCCTCCAATACCACATTCGGTACCTCATCTTTCGGAGAAGGAGAAAAAATATTATTTGGAATATGACTTTGAGATTAATAATCATGACGATGATTGGATCAGTATTACTACCATTTTGCAGAGTTTTTCCCAATCGAATGCATTTTCTTCATCTTTTATACTATAACAAATATGATGTTCATGACTTGCAATGTTGTATTGAAGAATAAAAGTTATGTTCTTGAGAATAATAAAATAGCTGAGGTGAGTTTTCTTATGAATAAAATAGTTTTTAATTTATATATATATTTTTTGTTAGAAGATGAATATAGATTAATCATTAAGACCTTTGTGAAAGTGATCAAAGACTTATATTATATGTGTGTGTGTGTGTGTGAGAGAGAGAGAGAGAGAGAGTACAAGTTGCATTAATTCTCAAATGGGTTATTAACTATTATGTCCTTTCATATATACTCATTGAATATATGTAATTTAATTAATTAAGAAATTCAGATAGGAAAAATATAAGCACAATAATGTAACAATTAACGATTGTATACTATAATGTCTATTAAAAAAAATATAAAATGCATTTCTACCATAAAAACATATTCATCAACCATATAATAGTAGTATAATATATTACTTTTTATACATATGGATTCATCTATTATGCTTTTCCCTTATGTTGATTCTAGGTAAGGATTTATCCAGCACCTATCATTTGCTATTGCATATTCCCATCTCTGCTTAAAGAACATTAGCTTAGCATATACACATTTACATATTGATTTTTTTCCTTTGTTACGTTAATATAAACTTCAACAAATTTTTACTTCAAGAATATATTACATATAACATTCATTAAAAAATGTACATCTATAATACAAGATTACAAATACAGAAAACTATAACAGAAAAAACTACAGAATATAAATATTACATAAGTTCAGAAAGCAAATTAAATTCATATTTCCATCTACAAGCTGAGCTGCAAAACTCTCTTACTAATCCAGCTTCACCTAACCATCCATTATTAATAATATCATTGGCATTCTGACCACAAAACTCTTTACCACACTCCCATACCTCTTTTTCCATACATTTGCCTTCTACACTCCATAATATCTCTCTAAGAAACTCCGCTATAACATATCGACAATTATTGATTATAGGATTATCTGATCTTTTGCTATCTATGGCTTCTGAAACATTACCTATTTTTCCATTAGAAACTAAATTCAACATTGTTATACCAGAATTGCGTCTCATATGATCTTTATACAAAATAATCCCTGCTGCATATCCTGCAGGCAAATAACCTTTACAAGCTGCATTATGTAAATATTGGATGCCTGAATCCATTTTCAACTTTATAACTTCTACCTGCAAACCAATTTTAAAAATTAGACAATAATATTAATACTATAATTTATCCAACATTAATAAATATTGTAATCATAAATTTTCACCATGCCAAGTTTCAAACAAGCTTCTAGATTTCCACTTAATGTACAATTCCGAAGAAAAGTAATATATTCTTCCATACTAAGATACCATAAATTATCCATCCGCATCATCTGTCCAACTCTACGACTTTTGGATGCTTCATAAAAACTCTTGCAACTAGGAAAAAAATTACGTTATTATTTAAACAAATAATTTTTATTTCTATTATATAAATGAATGAAATTACCAGCAGCGCAAAAGCTTAAGATCATGAAGTGATTTTGAAGATGTTGAAACTATATATCTGAAAATCTCTTCAACCATATCTTGAGGAAGTTTTCCCAAAAAATCATTATGATAATGATCTGCCATGCTAAACCAAATAAAAACATAATAATCACATAATCAGAACAAATAAAAAATAATCAAAGCAAAAAACTAATGCAATAAGTGCAAGAAAATACATATAACAAAAGATGAAAACCTATATGCTGAAAAAAAAACTTATTGCAACGGAAGTATTACCGCTCAATCTTTCTTATGGTGTTAAAATAACAATAATGATGATGATGAGTCTTACTGTATTGTTAGAGATGATGTTGATGATGCTTAATCTTGCTACGCTGGAAGCCACAACACTACAGGTAACAGAAAATTACAAAGCTGGTGTCAAACTTGATAGAAAAAGAAGAAGCCTTATGAAGTAGTATTACCCTAAAATACGTTGCTTTCCATTAAGACCTCATCTACTTCCCCCCCAATTCCTCCAATAAAGGACAATGATGAGATAGAGAAGAAGATGAAATAGACAAAGTAGTGGTTAGGGTTAAGAGCATGATTATTGTTGGGAGTGAAGAATAGCTAGAATAGGGGGGAAAAAAAAGATAAGTATCCTATAAAAGATGGACAAATATCCATCCCAAAAACAAGTTTGGAAATTTGTCAATATCATAATAATGATGAAATGGTCAAAAAGAACAACTAGGTCCTATGCCTTGGTCTTTGTTTTCCCATGTCAGTGCTATGATGATAACTCTAAAATCACCTCCTTGGTCATCATACAATCTACGAGAGAACAGACAACTTTGCTCCATTACCAATGTCTTAGAGCATATTTCTTTATTTAGTCCATATATTTCTCTTTTCCCCCACATTTTGAAATATATATGTAGGTATACATAGATATGTGCATGTAATATACATCTCTCTCTCCATCTCTATGTGGTATATATAGATAGATGCATGTAGGTATATATAGATTTATATACACTGCATGTTGTAAGTATACATAGATATACGCTTATACATAAGTACATAAAGTATATATCTAGAGATATATCATAAGCATTTGCTACTCACTGAAGCACTCACTCCCTTTTCTCTCTCCATCTCTCTCTATATATAATCAATTTACAAAAAGGAAGAAATAAATAAGCATAATTAGATCACCTTAAGACCCCACCTACTACTACATTGCAAAAATCTATATCTTACGTACCTTTGCTTCACATGCTACTTTATTGTTTTCTAACAAATTACTACTCATGTTTTAAAATAATAAACTTTTAACAAAACATATGAAAAATTCATTATTTGATTTATTAACATTTAACACATTACTTAAAAAATATATATATGTTATCATAATCTTTTACTACTTATACTCACTCCCTCTCCATATGTCTATCTATCTATCTAATTATCCACTTATCTATCTATATATGTTTTTAATCTAAATTTTTTTAAAAAAATATAACTATCTCTTATTATTATTTTTTGTTTTAAAAATTATCAATTTGTTATACACATCATAATATGTATGATTAAAAAACTCATAAACTCCCGAGAAAATGTTGAAAATATTTATTATGACATATATTAATATTTAATAAATTATGTTATAAATATAATATATGATTATCGAATAAATTAAACAAGAAGAAGGAAGAAAGAGAGAAAGTAAGAGATCTGGCCATTGATTACAGTGGTTAGGGTTGGGAAAAAAAAAGTTCTTTCAATCATAGCAAGACATGTGGCTTCCAACCATAGCATAACAAATATCCATCAAAGTAAAACTTAAATAATAGAAATTTTAGGGAGATAATATTAAGATTAAGTAACTAAATATATTAAGATTAAGATTGTGTGTGTGTGTGCTTTCTAAAATTATAATGATAGTCTATCTTTGCTTAATTTTAATCATTATATCACCTTAAACATAATATATGCTTAAATATAAAAAAAATATTAAAACATTAAAAAACACAGTCATTTTATCAAGCTTAATATTTTTTAATTAACTACTACAATGTTTGTCAATCTCCATCTATTAATCCTTTTGTTTTTATCCTTCCAAACATTTCACAATGTTTGTTAAATAGTTGATGTGATGTTATCTTATTTGCTTGCATGCTTGAGCTCAAATTATTGACATCTCAAACTTGCTCTTAAATTGCTGACATTTCAAACTTATATAGTACGTAGTAACATGCCAGTAAAAACAAATATTTGTTAAATAATTGATGTGATGTTATCCTATTTAAATGCATGCTTGAGTCTAAATTGCTAACATTTCAAACTTATATAATACACAAGTGTTGCTAACATTTCAAACTCATAAACTCCCAAGAAAATGTTGAAAATATTTATTATGACATATATTAATATTTAAGAAATTATGTTATAAATATAATATATGATTATCGAATAAATTCTCCCTACTTACAATTCCATATATATATATATATGAAATAAAGAAAGTACAACATAAACTAATAATAAAAAAAAACACTCAAAAGATAAAAAAATCAAACAAAAGATAAACATCCACTCAAAAGTAAAATGAAAACAAATAAACAAAAAAAAATGCATTAACTAAATCCACAGCCTGGTAGAAAATGCCATCAAAAGAAGGTAGCACATACGATGCTTGATAGAGACATCTGAGAAGCATTGGTCCAAATTATTATCTGCATAAATCCAAGCAATAACAATATAAATAACTGTATTAATACTTCACAAAAAAAAAAAAAAACCCACACACTGAAACAAAAATAAAAGAAATACAAAAAAGATTACATCATTTTTAGTTTAGCACTTAAACCATATATATAACAAGTTTGAATATCTTTATATGAACTATATACTAAAGTTTGAATATAAATATATATATATATATATATATATATATATATATATATATAATGAAAACATAAAAACTCGAAAAACATAGAGTGTCAGATAGAGAGAAAAAAAAATATATATAAAAGAATGATGGCACAGAGCAAAAAACACAATTAAGACAACATGAAATGATTCTTTCGCCATTATGGAGTAATTATACTCTCTCTCTCTCTCTCCTGTCATCTTCATCATCTCTTCATCGTACCATCACTATACATGCTCTCTCTATGCATTATACCAACCTTATAAAATATATCAAAACAAAAATGCATAATATTTCATATAATGAATAATTAATTAGGTTTATATGCATGCAACTTTCAACAATCTACCAAGGATAAAAAAATAAAACAATAAAATATATAATCAACTTATAGTAACATATAACCATACATTATATAAATTATGTTAATTATATACTTTAATTATGAAATAGGAAAAATATAACAAACCACTCAGAGCCAAATAGCACAAGCTTCTTTCAACATAGGAATTAGCTTGCCAGTAACATGAATATCTATGAGCTGATCCAAACCCCCAACCAATTTTCCCCCAATGAATATCACTGGAAAAAACGATGCAACCAAAGTCTTATAATCTTCTCTAAGAGTCCTTCCAAGGTTACGCATTAATGTCATCCTCGCTACAAACTCTTCACTAACTTCATACATTGTTGGATAAGCTTTCAATCTTTCCAACAATCTCTGAGCAACAAAATTCATGTCACAACCTCTTCTACCTACAATCACCACCATACTTCCCTCCACAATTGGTATCAAACCTTCCTCTTTGATTGCTACCATCAATAATTGCTCCATCACAATCTCTCACTCTCAAAGAGTTTCAAATGTAATACAGCGTGTTCTTCCCACCATATTCATTATATAATATAATATTATATAATTTTTTGATATAGAATAAATTATTGATATATCATAAATATGCACTGACATTACCAATGTGTTATTTGTATTTATTCCCTTCACTCATAAAACTGTTGAAAATACATAAAAGACTGATCTTAACAAAATCTTACATATGTAAAGACAATCAACAAATTAAATCCTCCAAAATGCTAATGTAATATATATATAAATATAATATTTAAATTAATCTGAAATAAGATATTTCTTATTGTGAAATTTATAGTGTGATATATATGATATATGATAAATAATAATTTTTTATATTTAAATTGTTATACATATATATAAATGTAATGTTTTAATTAATATAAAATATGATATTTATTATTATTAAATTTATAATTTGATATACATGATATATGATAAATGATAATATTTTTTATATTTAAATAGTTATTTTTAAAAATAATAATTAAACTAAAAGAATCTAAACCTAAACCCTAATTCCCCCCAAAAGAATTAATGTTGCATTTAAAGAAAACATCCCATCAATAGATACGAATCAAGCTAAGCGTTTCTAGACTTAGGGCTAAAAGTATATAATATATATTCACTATAATAATAATATTATCTCAGTCAAACATTGTACCGCTTTCGTCTGTATATAAACAAAAAGATATGATTGAAACATTTTTAAATAGGAAAAACAAATCCTATCAAAAGATACAAATCAAACTAGCAAAAGTTAACCTTATGGTCTAGGAAGCGTCTCGCCAAAGAAAAGGAGGAGAGAGGGAGAGAAGGTGAGAGATTCAGCCGTTTATTACAGTGGCTAGGGTTTCAAAAAAAAAAAAAAAAAAAACTCTTTCTATCATAACAAGATATTTCTCTTCCAACCATAACAAAACAAATGTTCATAAAAAAAAAAACCTTAAAAAATATATATATTTGGGTGATGAGATTAAGATTGAAAGATCATCTGAGCCTAGGAAACTAATTTGTCGGTAAACAAGAAGAAGGAAGAAAGAGAGAAAGTAAGAGATCTGGCCATTGATTATAGTGGTTAGGGTTGGGAAAAAAAAAAAAGAAAGTTCTTTCAATCATAGCAAACATGTGCCTTCCAACCATAGCATAACAAATATCCATCAAAATAAAACTTAAATAATATAAATTTTAGGGAGATAAGATTAAGATTAAGTATCTAAATATATTAAGATTAAGATTGTGTGTGTGTGTGTGTGCTTTCTAAAATTATAATGATAGTCTATCTTTGCTTAATTTTAATCATTATATCACCTTAAACATAATATATGCTTAAATATAAAAAAATTATTAAAACATAAAAAAACACAGTCATTTAATCAAGCTTAATATTTTTTAATTAACTACTACAATGTTTGTCAATCTCCATCTATTAATCCTTTTGTTTTTATCCTTCCAAACATTTCACAAAGTCTGACATTCTTGCAACTTGATGTTGTTTCAATCATATCAATAATTGACATGACACAACAAGCTAAGGCTTTTAATAATGCATAGGTATTAATTTATTCTCGATAAAGCTAAATCGTATTCTCTACATATAATGGATAATATCTATTCAAATTGTCAGCGTTTCAACCTAACAAAAAAAATTGAAAAGGAAAATGGAGGAAGAAAAGAAAAGCACTGCATCTAAGTTCAAAACAATCTGTGTTTTTTGCGGTAGTAGTGCAGGAAAGAAAAAAAATTACCAAGATGCTGCTATCAATCTTGGCAAAGAACTGGTTTGGTTTCTATTTACATAGTTTTTGTCATTTATCTTGCAATTCTCCTCCTTCCTTTTCCCCTTCTCAATTCTTCTTCTTCTTGAAAGAGAAGTAAATTCTTAAACACTATTGAAATATTTTACTGAATGTTACCATTGTCAGGTGTTGAAGAACATTGATTTGGTATATGGAGGAGGAAGTATTGGATTAATGGGTTTGATTTCTCAGACTGTATTTAATGGTGGTAGAAATGTTATAGGGTATGGATATCTTTTCCCCAAACATTTTTTTTAAAAAAAAAACCCTCCATTTAAAAAAAATTTGCTAAAATTATTAACGAAATCTTTTCTCTATGTATTTAGTGTCATTCCGAAAGCTCTAATGGGTAGAGAGGTATGACAATAAATTGTTTCATTTTTCTTCCATTTTTCCTGATGTGTACAATTTTCTTCCCTGCCCTTTAATGAAAAAACATATCCCTGCATTTGTCCACATATATGAAAACATATTCTACAATATTATATTTGTATGTAATTTTTCATTTTCCCATTTGAGTTTCAGATCACTGGTGTCACTGTCGGAGAAGTAAAACCGGTTATAGACATGCACCATAGGAAAGCAGAGATGGGCAGCTATGCTGATGCCTTTATTGCTTTGCCAGGTTAGTATATAAATTGCATTTATTATCACTTAATATGACATATAATGAAAACTTATTTTCTTTTATTTTTTTATATCGAATATACATTAATGCTTACAATTCAAACTTTCAATGAGAAATACAATGAAAATATACTTTTCTCATGTTGATCACTGAAAATGCGCATAAATTAGCTACTATGACATTTGTATTATATATCTATTTGCAAAGCTTACTAATAGTTAACATAGAACACTGATCTACAATTGAAAAAAAAATAATATTTTCAAAATACTTTAATTTTGTTACCACTCTTTTATCACTCATCATACTTAAAATTCACATATTCTCTGATTAATTATTATATCTACTTTATTCACTTAAAATTCACATATTCTCTAATTGATTATTATATCTACTTTATTCCAATAGACAACTGTAAATGCAAAAAAAAAAAAAAAAAACTCACTCATTTAAGTATATTGTTTTAATATTCAGGAGGTTATGGAACTCTTGAAGAGCTTTTTGAAGTAATTAGTTGGGCACAATTAGGCATACATAACAAACCGGTAATTTGATCTCAATGCTCTATATACACACATGAAATTATAAAAAGAATATACATAACTTATGCTTTGTTCCAGATTGGTGTGCTAAATGTTGATGGATATTATAACTCTCTACTTTCATTCATCGATAAAGTTTTAGAAGAAGGGTTCGTCAACCTAGCTGCACGGCAGATCATCATCTCTTCTTCAAATGCAAAGGAATTGATTAAAAAACTCGAAGTAATAATTATAAATTTTTGAATACTATTTACAACATGTTTATTTTCAATCATTATTATTGATTATGTTAAATTATGATTACAGGAATATTCCCCACATTCATCTCCCAAAATCCCATCTTTACGCACTCTGATTGACCTCAACCTTCCTGCTGCCATAGATGACAACGTTGAACGGTCCACTATCTCTGATACACATCCATGATGGCAACCATGAGTGGAATAAATCTGTGTCACCTTTTTTCCCTTTTCTGTTCACTTTTTTTTTTAATTGGAGATAAGAACTTAAACAACTTTTATTTGTGTTAATACAAGTGGGTTTGTTTGCTAAAACTAAATCAGAAGTATGAAGTATGAGGACCTTGCATAATATTATCTCAACAACAACATTGCTATTAAATTAATACTTATATTATGATGATTTATAACAAATTCTCTTGAATGATAAAGTGTTTATATATATATAAATGTGTGTGTGTGTGCGTGTATATATATATATATATATATATATATATATATATATATATATATATATATATATATATATATATATATATATACCAGGTATCTTATGTCAATTCTTACAACAAAGAAGAAAAAAACCAAGTAAAAGACTTAATACTTAAAATTGTTTTTCCTTTCGAAGTATTAAAATGAAATCATTTTCATTATTCAATAAACAATATAACATATTCAAATAATATATTTTCCAACTTTTCACATTTTGCGAATATACTTCTCATACTGAAAACAATTTACAAAAAAAAAAATAACATTAACAATTTTTTTAAAATTTATACAATTTTTGCGATTGTCCTGTTAGATATAGTTAACCCGCAGCGTTAGCGCGGGTACATAAATCTAGTTCAAATAACTTTCAGCTCCAGCCTTTCTGACATACTTGAGAAAGCCCAATAACAGGCTTGCCTGGTTGATTTTCAGTTTACAAATTTTCCAATTTGGTCATTTATGATTAAAGTTGTTGCGTTTTTATTCTTTTATTTTAAATTTTTTAAATTTTTTTATAAAGGTGATGGAAGATATTCTTTATACAGAACTCTCACGTGGATTTAATACAATACTAGTTGAGAGGCTATTGTTGGGCTAGGCTAAGCTTTCTTGTTGGGTTTTTATTCATTAATATAAACATGCTCACCCAATCTGTAATGTTTTATTTTGTTCATTTTTTATTTTTTTTGCCCCATTGAATATAATTTATTCATTTATATTAAAAAAATGTCCAAATAAATTTCACTCAATTTAAAAAATCAATGCACTTGCAAAATTTATAAAATATATGGAAGAATTTATTGTTTTGAGTGATGAATTATGTATAACCGGCGTAGTCCAACAATAACAAAATCAATTTAAAGGTTAAAGGGGTAAAAATATACTTTTAATGGTCAATTTTAAAATAACCAAACTACATATATTCCTTACAAAAAAAATATAAATGAAATAAATTGATTAAAAGCAGTAAAATACTCATCTTTGAATTACCTTTTCAACAAAAATGATTTATTCACAGGTTAAAAAAAACATTTCTTTAAAAAAACCAACAAAATTAAATCCAATTCTATAATCACTTAAATTTACTTGAATAATAAGTAAAAACTTTTTTATTTGTTTACTATTGGACTAAACTCAACTGGATGTAATTGTTTATTTTAGTCACCAATTTTATACATGGTAGAATGCCGGGAAAAGAACATATTTAACTTTTTATATGTTATATTTATTAAAATATGTTGAGTATTTTGATATATTAAGAGGTTTGATATCTAATATAGAAATATGTTGTTAGATTTAAATACATGATTGATCATTTATTGTATTTTAAAATATTTATTATCGTTCTTATCTTTTTCATACAAAGTTCATTTGGTCCTTATAATTTACAAGATACTAGATGACAATATACTTATGTATTTTATTTTATTTTTTAATTACTTAATTTGAAGTCAATGTGTTTTGACTTCCATAACGGTAGGCATACATGTTACACGTGATATAATACACCACATCATCCATCAAAAAAGCTATTTTTATTTTCTCCTTATAGCTGAAAAAAAAAATCTAAAATTTTAGAACATTTAATTTTTTATTTAAAAATAAAAAGACTTTAAATTTTTATCAAATTTGAAAAATACAATTTTTAAAGTGTTTTAAAAAAAAAACCTGTGATAGCATATGTGGCCAGCATATAGGATGGCTATAAAGAAAAAAATAAATATTTTTCTAAAAAGATGATCGGTATTAAATAATTTCTAGAAAACAAAATATGTTGGTGCATTGCCAGGGATATTATAAAAACATTAATATATATCTTTAAATTAAATTGACTATAATGCACTACTAGTGTGGCTGCCCCGTGCTGACGCTACGGGGTTTTGTCAAATGTTTTTTTTCATTTTTTTTAAATTTTTTGTTTTTATATATATATTCATTATTTATATTTTTTGGGGAAAAACTTTAAATGTGATTAATATATTATTTGATGATAATTGTTTTTTATTAAAAGTGTTGTAGTATTTTTTTGTGGGAAAAACACATCTACTTTGTAAGCATTTCCTCATGTATTACATAGAAGCAAAAGTTCAAGTTTTAATTGAAATCACTAAGAGAGGAGAACATAAAAAGGTACAAAATACAATATCTTTATTTCACTCACGGTTTTCATTAGGGATGCGCATCAGAAGCACTTGTGTGTTCAATATTTTCATCCATGGTAGCTGGAAGGTTGAGGTCGATTTGAGTAATTTCTGATGGGTTATTGGGAGATGAATTGGATTTGAGAGGTTTTTTTGCCATTGTTGTTTGATGAGTCAACCTGAAAAAAACAATAATGGATTAGTTCAATTTTTTCATTAAATAATGTGAAGTTGTTAATTAGGAAGCTATACTAAATAACAATACGCTATAGCTACTAATGCATGGATCGTTTGGTGTTATATATATATATATTGATAATCAGAGTCAATCAATTAGTTATTGATTTTGTTTTGTATTTTTTAATTGATATGCAAGTATTATTGTTATATGTGTTTTTTTTTTCTCATTAGTCATCATCAGGCTAAGATGCATTTGTAGTTAATTTGATATTTGCACATATTTAAATTGGACTTACATTTTTTTGGGATTGTTCTTGTTGCTGATAGCTCCAATTTAATTTTGATGACACTTGTTCAGTACATGGGTAGTAGTCCTGTCATTTCAGTAGATTTTTTCATGCATTAGCAATAATTATTAACATATTCATATTTTGGAACTTTTTTTCAAAAACATTTGTAAAAATTTACTTCTAGTTTCTCAATAAGTTGCTTTGCATTTGAAGCGCAGACAATGATATGTCTTGCACTTGGGTTGATGAAACCTTCTTCTACAGCTTGGTCAATGAAAAAAAGCAATGAGTTGTAGTAGCCTTCACTATTCAATAACCCAACCTAAAACAATGAATAAATTTGTCATAATTTGGTTATAATTTCCATTATATATGTCTATAATTTCCATTGAATTACCGGCTTGTTATGTATGCCTAATTGTGCCCATGTAATTACTTCAAAGAGTTCTTCGAGAGTACCATAACCTCCTGCATCATAATTTCAATTGAGATTAATTATTATTATTTTTTTATTTCAAGAGAAGAAATTTATGACTTGTGAGAGGATATATAATTTTTTTAATATAATGAATGATAATAGTATGATATCAAAATCAAACATTGTTAGTGAATATATCATAAATATGACATGTAGGTTGTGTACTAACCAGGCATGGCAATAAAAGCATCAGCATTGCGAGCCATCTCTGCTTTTCTTTGGTGCATATTTTCAACTGGTTTTACTTCTCCTATAGTGACACCAGTGATCTGACAAATTTACAAAACAATATGTTACTGAATAGCCATTGTCATTTGTGGTTTGTTTTTTTTTCCTTGGATTAGTTTTTGATAAAATTCAATAATTTTTAGTCATACCTCTTTATCCATTAGAGCTTTGGGAATGATACTGAGTATACGGAGAAAAAATGTTAATAACTTAATTTTTTTCAAATAAATAAATGTTTTTTTTCAATAAACCATACCCAAGAACTTGTCTTCCACCATTAAAGACAGTTTGAGATATCAAGCCCATTAATCCAATATTGCCTCCTCCGTATACTAAATTAATGTTTTTCATCACCTGAAGGGATTTGTAAGGTTAGTTCATATTTTTGTAGTTGAGCATATATAAATGAGTAGGCTATATGATTATCGGAACAATAACAGAGGAAAAAAAGTAAAAGTAAGAAGCCATACCAGTTCTTTGCCAAGATCAACAGTAGCATCTTGATAACTCTTTTGCTTTCCTAGGTTGCTACCGCAAAAAACGCAAATTGTCTTGAATTTGGATGTAGTCATTCTTTTTCTTTTGTTTTGCTTTAATAATACTGCAAATTGCATTAAATTATAATAAGGAAAGATAAATTCAAGATGCAAGTATGATATGTTTTTTTGTCGCTTTAAATAACACAAATTGGTTGACAATTGAATAATAATACTAATAAGGAAGGAGACATAAAAGAGGATCTTCAAATTGTAGGAACATTAGACTGATGATATGTATTTTTTGTTGGAGTTTTACCACGTTTGATCTAGGATCTTGTTGATTGAGTGTGAAGAGCACTCTTTATTTATATATATATATATAGACAGAGAGAGAGAGAGAGAGAGAGAGAGAGAGAGAGAGAGAGAGAGAGAGAGGGGGGGGGGGGGGGGGAGATGATTATTTTGTATTTTCCTTGTTTGGTTAATTTTTGATTTTTTTTTTATGTTTAGTCAAAGATATTCATCCTGTTTTGTTAGATTTACTGACAAAAACCATAGATTTGTTTCCAATTTGTACAACTTTTGAAAAAAAAAAAATTTAAAATGTTTAAATCATGATAAAATTCAAAAGAAGAGTAGATTTTCTATACCAATCTAGCCAAAAGCTAGCAAGGGCTAGTATTTTGGATCCCGATAAACAACAAATTTCCATTCCAATTTTGCCAAAAGCTAGCAGAATCTTATATTTTTTTTTTATCTTGATGATTAATGTCTACATCTAGGCTGAATTGTCATCTTGATTGGATGGTAGTAATTAACAACATATATTGTGTTATAACTTATAATGGGCAAAGATCAAGAAGTAAAGCTTAAATAAAAAAAGTGGAACTAACTATTGTATACCATGCTTAAATGATTAGTTGTTGATTTTGACATTCACACCTATTTTTCAATTATACCCTTTAAAACTTATGAGGATCCTTCCATTCATCTAGAAAAATAACCTATTTTATTTATTTTTCATTTATAGTGTACAGTTTGTGGTATAGTACTAATGAGACACACAAAGATATCATGAGGGAATTTTTTACTAAAAAAAAGGGAAAACAATTCATGCGAATATAAGATAGAGAAAGAGATATAGACAAAAAATATATATATATATTTAAAAAAAAAACAGTTGTCTTTGTCTAGTATGAACTTAGATAATGACATTATTCAAGTTGTGGGATTAGAAGCACAGTTGAGAGTATAGGGGATGGAGGTGGTAGCGTCATTGAGGGGTAGGTTTAGGGTTTTACAAAAAAAAATTGATAAAGCCTTCTTGAATTGATGGTACACTGATCCGCAAGAGTAGAGGAATAGTTCTTGAGGATTTTGACAGGTCATTCATGAAATGTAAAAGTAGACGATCGTGATTGAACAGATAATTGTTATGGTTTGGTTTTATTTTTTTTTTTTTTTGCATAAGCTAAAATGATATGGCATGACAAATTAATGAAAAGTAATAGTGGGTATGCTCACTCGTAGGTGTTCCTAACATTATGTTGATGTCGTATTCTCATTGGTTCGTTGACTAACAATGGAGAATCAAGGAGAATGTTAAAGTAGGTTAATGTAGGTATTGATGATAAAGGAAATTATGATGCTTTGGTTTTATAAAATCCATTAAAAAAACAAAGGAGTCAACTAATAAGGGATGGGGAAATATCTAATAAAGAGAAATTCTTGAGGGATAGTGTTTTTGGGGGATTAAATTAACATGTAGAGAGTATATATATATATATATATATATATATATATATATATATATATATGTGTGTGTGTGTGTGTGTGTGTGTGTGTGATGATATGCTTTTGATTTGAAAAAACTTTTGTTGTTTTGATATGTTTTTTAAAGGTGTCATTTCAAATGTTTAAATTCTGTAACATCCAAAAGAAAAGTAGATTTTCTTAAAAGAAGAGTAGATTTTGTATACAAATCCAGCCAAAAGCTAGTAAACCCAATAATTTTGGATCCTGATGAAAAAAATCCACTCCAAACAAAACAACAAATGAAAAGATAATATATATATATATATATATATATATATATATATATATATATATATATATATATATATATATATATATATATATATATATAGTGATGATATGATCAAGAAATAATGAAGATGGAGAAGATGACAGAAGAGAGAGAGCATTGTTAATCAACATTGGTTAAAGAATTATTCCATGTTGTTTTAATTGTGCTCTCTACTCTATCTGTCATCATTATCATATATTTTCCTTTTTTTTTATGGTGTTTTCTTTGTTTATATATATTAATATATATACATTCATTTCTAACAACTTAAGTTGGGAGTTTGGAATTGTGTTCTTTTTTTTTCCTAGTTTGTTACAACGGTTTGTCCATTATTCAGGTTTAATTTTTTTTTCTCCAATGTTTGTTGTTTTCCTTTGTCTTCTATTTGATTTCTCAAATTCTTAACGATCATTATTTTTATTATGTTAGAATGGGAGAGAGGTCTTGTAACTATTTTTTTGAAGTTATCCCTCAAGATATTATTGAAGAAATTGTTGCATACATCGCTTCAACATCTTCTAGATCTATTCATGATTTAAAAATGTTACGCACTTGGTAATGTTGTTGATTATTCATAGCATTAAGCTCATTGTTGTTTTTTTGTATTATGAATACATATATTGATATATATTTAAATATATATATTTGTTTGCAGTTGTAAAAGCTTTTATGCAGCATCTAAAAGCCGCAAAGTTGCCCAGTTTATGCGAGTTGATAATTTATGGTGTCTTGATATGAAGAAGTACATTATTTTTCTTCAAAATTGTGCTCGGAGAGACAATTTGGAAGCTCTTTTAGTGCTTGGATTGGTGAAAAACTTTTCATTTTTTTTTGTTTTATGGTAGATAAGTTATAACTGTCATATTGGTTTTTTTTTTCAGATTGAATGTATTCAGTTGAAAATGGATTCAGGCATCCAACATCTAACAAAGGCAGCTTTTAAAGGTCATTTAGTTGCTGGCTATGTAGGGGGGATTCTTTTGTACAAAAATCAAGAAACACGTCATTCTGGCATGGAAATGCTTAACATAGTTGCTGATGGAAGAGTTGATCGTGCGTCAAAACCATTTGAAAGCAAAAAAACTGGTCAGTATAGGATAAGTAATTGCAGATATTCTGCGGCAAAATTATTTAGAGATATCGCATGGAGTATAGATTATAAATGGATAGAAAAAGAGGGATGGGAGTGTGAGACCCATTTGTGTGGTCGAAAAGTAGATGATATCCTTTGTAATGAATGGTTAGGTGAAGCTGGATTAGTGAGAGAGTTTTGTAGCCAACTTTGTAGATGGAAATATGAATTTAATTTGTTTATTAAACTTTTGTAATGTTTGTTTAATTCTTGGTTTACTTTTTAAAGTTGTTTGTGTATATAATGTAATCTTATATGGGTGTTTTCTTAAATGAATATTATATGTAATGAAATTTTTAAACAATGGCTTAAATGTTATTGTTATGATTTTCTTATAGTAGCAAGTTATGTAGATGAACGAATGAAACAAAAAAAATATATAATTGTATTAAAAATTTTTGAAGCTAATGTTTGCTTTTATGAGCTTTAGTTCTAGGGAAAAAGAACTAAATGTGTAGTAGTGAATTTGTATGTTTGCTTTTAAGTATGAATGCCATATATTAAAAGTGTGTTGTTTCGATTTTAAATAAAATAGGGTAAAAATATATATTATGTAATTTATATGTTTCTTGAATAGAACAATTATATATATATATATATATATATATATATATATATATATATATATATATATATATATATATATATATATTAAAAAATGTAGTAGTGAATTAAGATAGAGCAGTACATATAATCATGTATTATGATAATTAATGTAAGTTTAAAGTTTTTTTTTTTTTAAAAATACAATTAAGAAAAGTTTTTGATAACATAGGCTTATTAAATTTTACAATAGCACACTTTATACAATGGAAGCATACAAATTTGTACATTTATAACAAACCTATATAGCAAATTATGGCTAGTATAAACTTAGGTTTCAACAACATGGAAACTTGCAATATAGTGATAACATGAACATCATTTTTTTTGTTTTACAATTTAGATAAACCATTATCAAAACTAAAGCCATTGTGTAGTAATCGTCTTATTGCTATGAACAATTTGGATCATGAGCTGTAATAAATAATGAAAGAATTAGATTCAAGAATACTAATGTGATCAATATTATCATAAGAATAGGTTTACTTTAGTCATGTAATAGCAGACCAGTTTGTAACTTAATTATGTAATATGAAGATTTACTTATTTAATTTTTAATTAAACAAACTATGAGACAGAGAAAATAACAAATATTAATTTTTTAAGATGTTTTATTTAAGTTTTTTTTGGTTTACAAATAAAACCATTCATTTAATATATGCAACATTGAGGTTTTCAAATTGTTAATAAAGTGAAAACTATGAAGGACATAAAATTTATAATCACATATATTGAACAACATTATCACAATTTAAAGAAAAATAATACGTTTTCGATTATTTATTTATAAAAATAAATTGTATGGAAAAAATTTGCATGGATTCAATTAATGTTGGCATATATATGCATTATTCTGTTTGGATAATAGGTGCAAAAACATGAGTGTGAATGTATTTTGTATTAGTTATTGACATTTAAAAAAAAACAATTAAATATATTTTCAAAAATATCCAATAAATATATAGAAAGTAAAAATTATTTAGATGATTTATTTTCAGATTTGTACCTTTTTTAAAAAATGCATTGATATAGGTCTACGTTTAAAATTAAGATATTTGGGAAATGTAGGTCTTATTTTGTATAGAGAGAGACAATTAAACAATAAATCTATATATTTTAACGTTTGTCCAAAGTGTCAGCTGAAAATGCTTTGAAATACTATTAGTTAAGATAATTTATGTAAAAGTAGAGAGAAAATGAAGAAAACCAATGGAGAAAGCAATGAATTTTGAAAAAAAAAAACGAAAGACAATGGCAGACAGGGAATCTTACTATACCTGTTCTTTTTTTATTAGAAGCCCGTGATATATTGTTTAGTTTTTTTTTTTAAATTGTTTTTGTCATTTTCTCCTTATCTATTTTATATTCTCATCATTTGTTTTTTCAATTAATTTTTTTTCATGATATTTCTTTATCTTATGTTCTAAGATTTTACTTTATTAAATCAAGTGCAAACTAAGTTGATATATAATTTGATATGTATTAATTTTTTTTTTTTTTGGCAAAGAGAATATGATGACTATGTATATGTTTTTGTTAAGATTATTTGAGTTTTTCTTGTGATCATTTTAATTTCTAACAAACTGAATTTGTTTGATTAATAATAAAAATATTAATTAATGTCATGAGTTATTGAGGAGATGAATAACTAAATTAATTTTTTAAAAAATAAATGGTAAATAAGATGATGAGAAAGGGGAAAAAATTGAAATTGTGTACTCTATACTTAATATTTATACTAAATTAAAATTTATAGTAATCAAAGAAATTGAATTTTATTAAACACATCCAAGAGAAAAATTGTCTATTGAAACAAATATTATTTTTTTATTAACTCATACTGCTTCCAATCTGTTCTGCTTCATTCAGTCTTATTCTGCCTTTTAACTTCTCCAACTCATTACTCATCATTGCAAGGCTATTTGATAATATATTGTTGACATCCTTTAACTCTTCCAATTCATCTTTGACGTCGCATAATTCTTTCGCATTCACATCTTTAATAATAATATCATAAACATTTTTTAAATGTTTTATAGCACGTAATGCAGCATAATTTTCAGCTTGTTTTTTGGTATTTGCTTCCGATCCAACTTGTTCATGCATTCCACATTTGTCTTCATATATGATTTTGCATAAAAAACATGGATTGTGGTCTGAACCATGTTTTTCACATTCATATTCATATATTGGAGGAGGTAATTTTAATTTTTCTAAAAGCACCTTGAGTACTACCTTAAATTGTATAACAACAATAACTTGTCTGTCGACTTCCATTTCTTTCACCTATTGTGATGTATTAAAAACAAATAAAAAATATCCATTAATAAAATTATTTAAAAAACATAGAACATAAAAATGGAACATGATTTTATAAGCTAATTTTTTATTAATAAAACTATTATCAGCATATTAGATAAAGGAAATCTTCATTGTTAAGAATGTTTAGATATATAAACATTTTGATGATAAGCAAATAAAAAACTATAAATATTATCTTAATAATTATCATTTTTTTTTATTCTCGTTGACTTGTAAAATTTGGTTTTATTTTAATATTTTTTGTTGGATTAGAGAGAACATGATCTAATTAAGTTTCAATAGTTATTATTGTTGTAATCTTTATATTTTTTAATTTAGACATGATTTTATAAGCTAATTCTTTATTAAGACAATTATTATCAGCATATTAGATGAAGGGAATCTTCATTGTTAAGAATGTTTAGATATATAAACATTTTGATAATAAGCAAATAAAAACTACAAATATTATCTTAATAATTATCATTTTGAATTATTTTTTTTTTATTCTTGTAGATTTGTAAAATTTGGTTTTATTTTAATATTTTTGGTTGGATTAGAGAGAACATGATCTAATTAAGTTTCAATAGTTATTATTGTTGAAATCTTTATATTTTTTAATTAGTATTTGTATTTTAAAAAGTTTATAAGATAATAATAAAAGATGGAAGAATTCATAAACGGTATAAATCAACTAAAAATAACAATAATAATAACAATAATAATAACAACAACAACAACAACAATAATAATAATAATAATAATAATAATAATAATAATAATAAAACTAATAAAAATAAAAAATTGTTTAACAAAACAAATCAATTGAAAATTGAAACATAGATTATCATGAAATACTGTTCTCTAAGATAATACGTCGTAAATATCGAACATGTACTTTATCAAGCTCGTTGAAAAAAAAAATACAACTGTGTATATTATATTTATAATATAAAAATATATATATTAAAGTAAATACCAAACAAATACGCATATATATATATATATATACACACTTATCTCTCTCTCTCTCTCTCTCTCTCTCTCTCTCTACCTCTATATATATATATATATATATATATATATATATATATATATATATATATATATATATATATATATATAACAATGTTAGGATTGAGATTTGATATATATATATATTGCGGACCGATGAAATATTTAAAATTATATACAATACATATATAATATTCCAGTTTTCAACAGCATTAATTATTATTTGATATATTGTTTTGTTTCAAGAACATGTATATATATGTTTCGTCTACAATATTATATTATTTATTGTTATGTAAGGTAATATATAGTAAATATGTGACATATATTTTATCAAACTCATTCAACTTTAAAGACGAAATGTATATATTTTATCTAGAAGATAAAAAATATTAAAGTAAATACCAAACAAATAGCCATATCAGTACACTATAACAATATAAATATATATATTTCGGATTGTTCAAACACTATTCACTAACAGATATATATATATACAGGAATAATTATTATATGTAATATATAATACTATATATTGTAATATATGTAAATAAGGATTGTTAGAGGTTTCCAAATCTTTTAAAACAATATCTATATTATTTTTATTTTTAAAGAAAATTTAAACATACCAATTTATATGGATAAAATAAACCGTTACATCCTTTGTTATCTTGTTTTCTGGGTTTTTTTTGTTTTTAAATATCTATATATAATTTTAAAAGGGAAAAGGAACAATGGATAAGAAATAACTATATAACTATAATTATAAATATGTCTGCTATACATATATTCTGAAAACACTATTATAAACCACAAAGTAGAACATTAAGTATATCATCTTTATAATATATTAGAATAATATAAGTACAATATTAAATGATCATTTAATGATATGTACCTGAATTGGTTGATCTTTATTTGATTCTGTTGATGCAAGCTGTAGGTTTTTTTTAAAGTTTCTTGCTTTTTTTTTTTTTAGCTGCATAAGAATTGTAAGTGTTAATTTATTGTGTTTAACTATAAATTAATGCTTACTATAAAGTTTCTTGTTATACTCATTGTTTTTAATCCCATCTAGAAATATATTAATCACATATTCCAAGCGGTTAAGGACACCCTCAAGTCGTTGTAATTGCGCATCAAAATGGTCTGATTGATCTTTTCCTACTCCTTCCATATATACTTTCTCTTGAATTTGTTTGCAAACTTGTAAGGCCATAAATAGCAGCACAAAAAAAAAAAAACTATTATAGTCATTTTTCACATATATATATATATATATATATATATATATATATATATATATATATATATATATATATATATATATATATATATATATAACTCAAAGCAAGCATACATTTATGAAGGAAGGAAAACTTTTATTTTCAAATTAATGAAATATTTAAAGACTCTACATTAAAATT
Organism: Dioscorea alata; assembly: GCA_020875875.1. NCBI lineage: Eukaryota > Viridiplantae > Streptophyta > Magnoliopsida > Dioscoreales > Dioscoreaceae > Dioscorea > Dioscorea alata. The sequence continues at coordinate 88,775 of CM037024.1, read as the reverse complement.
CTGCATGCTGTCAATTATCAAGTCTTTTATATACAATGGTTAAGATGTAAACAAATAGTCTATAATCACACATTCAAATATTTAACCATGCCTTTTTAAAATATTTATATATTAAATTCACATTAATTAGAACAAATTAAAGCAAACCAATTTTTCAATATATATATATATATATATATATATATATATATATATATATATATATATATATATATATATATATATATATATATATAAATGAGTTTTTTTTTTTAAATTGGATTTAAATACACCGAATGTATATCATGCTTTCAATCTAAACATAATAACAACCTATCATATCATATAATGTTATTAGTTAAAAAAATGAAAATAAAAAAAAAATCTTAATAGTATTTGTCAACTGACCATTTACAATTGTTATATATATATATATATATATATATATATCCAATTCCATGTTCTCCCTTTCTCTTATTTCCCTTACTCTTCTTCCCCGTCTCTCTCTCTCTCTCTGGCTTTCTGGCAAAGTTTGCATCAATGGAATCATAAGCACACAGAGACATGTTTGAGTTGTGGGTTTTACTTTTTTTTTTTTTTGCCACTATTAGGTTTAGGTGTGTGGTTACTTTGGGTTGGATGGGAGTTTGAGAAGGCTGTCGTTGTCATTAAGACGGGCCATGGCGACTAAGATCCGGGCAATTGAACAGGTAAACTCATGTTTTTTTTGTTAGATTTTTGTTTGGCTTCTTCCTCTTTAGGTGTGCTTTGAGCTAGGGTTTTCATCTTTGATTGCTACAGGTTTTTGGAATTAAGCTGAGAAACATCGAGACGGTGCACTGCCGTTATCTCCCTCTTCATCCCATCAACCTCTCTTCTTCCCCTTTCAAGTGAATTTGTATGGTTTTATATAATATAATTATTTGTAATACTATATGCTTGAATGAAAATATATATGATAACACTGGTATAGATCACATGCTGATTGAGTTGAACAATTTACCTTCTGCTAATGTTTACGATTGGATGCACTGTGTTTACTGATGTTTCGGCCGGCGATGTTGGGTTTTTTTTTTCAGAATGGTTGGATCTAAATTTTGGAGTGAGGGGAGAGGGTAGAATATGATTTTGATCATGATTGGAATTGCAATCTGTCTGTCAGAGTATATAAATTTGGTTGAAGAATAAAACTACTCAGAGTTGGTGTTGATCCCAAAAAATTGAGAAACAACCAATGCTTATGTGACAATTGGTCTACTGATAAGATTTAAAATTGTGTTTTTACTAATTGTGTTTCTCTCAAATTAATTGTGTTTAAATTATTCTAATTTCATTTAGAGTAGGTGAAATGATTCTTAAGGGCTATTAAGTACTTTCATGATTTATCAAACCAATCTTAGCAGCCCAAATGTCAGATGTAGAGCTTATGAGGAACTATCAACTAAGATTAATATATAGTTATATATATCTCATCATTTGCGGAGATCATCAAATAATGCATTTGAGCCTCTGAATACAGGAAGCAAGCGTATGACTAATTAAGCGTGAAAATATGTTTAATATTTAAATGTATTATGAAAGACAGTGATAATCATATCATTAATTAAAATAAAATTTTCATTTGATAATGTGATTATAAATGATTTTATGTTAGAACTCTTGTAAGCAATCCAATGTACATGAGTATATTATTGTATAACTACTCGTTATATTTCAATTTATTTAGTCTATTCTTCTCTAGTTTTCTTCCTCTCGGCTCTCACAATAACTCAATTGTCACATAAACCTCTTAATTTCTTTTTTAATAAGATGTATGCAGCTCCTAGCAACTTGCAAAATAAATTAAAATTTTCCTATAATACTTCTACTTTGACTGCACCTTTTAAAATGATTTTCTGCTCATGATATATGTTTTCTCTGGTTATGAGGTTTTTTCACATTTACATTTACTTTGCATGAGCTTAATCTAAACGTTGACTTTGTCTTTCATTGATATTCATATTATTTTTCTTAATGAATTTATTATATTATGATTATCACACAATTTAATGCTAAACGTTGACTTTGTCTTTGATTATTTTTAATTTATGATGTATACATGGGCACTCACTTCTATTCTATATTTATTTATCTATTTATTTATTTAATTTTCTAATCTTGAGGAAGTCTATGCAGTATTCCTTAGCTTTGATTTGGAGTAATTAGAAATAAATCAGAGCATTGATTCATTCATTAACAAGATATATATATGTGGACAGTAACCAACCGCACATTATAAATTTATAATCAGTTTGCTGAAGGCCAATTCAGGAGGCCTGCCAACTGCCATTGCTGCCAGTCCGGACCAATCTCATCGAACTTTCCCCTGTTGTACGCTGGGAGGAGGCAGACACCCGCAGCGGTTCCATCTCCAATCAGCTCCACCCGCGTGTGCACAGCACACAGCACAGCAGCAGAATTACATACCACACTCATGACTTAACTCCTTCCTTCCTCAGCATTGGTCAGCTTCCCCTATAGTTTATTATTATTATTATTATTATTATTATTATTATTATTGTTTGTTTGTTCATCCAGACCAAGTCAATAAAAAAGTGGATACTCGTCCCTATCATCCCAATCTCTCCCTCTCTCGTCAGGACGTTGGTTTCTCCGCTGTGTGTATCGTAGACCGGTTCCAGATCCCAGGCTCCCTCACTGTTCGAGGGGATATATCAAAATCTTCGCCACTAAAACTTTAGATATCGACAGGCGAGGCGACTCTTGCTTCCTCCCTCCTGGTACTGGTAGTGGTAGTGGTAGTGGTAGTGGTAAGCAACCATCCATCCATTTCCCATTTCTCTATCTATCTATCTATCTATCTATCTACCTATTTATCGGCCGCTTCCTATTTGATCTCAGTCAGACTGCTGTGTGATTTGGAGAGAAAGAGCTTAGCAAAGCGAGATGGGGAAGAAGCGTTTCTTGTTGCCCGTGGAGGAGGTCGATATCTCTGCCGTCAAGTATCAGCCGGAACCAATCCAAGGTGTTTTTGTTTCCGATCCTTAATAATTCTCTCAGTCTTATCACCAGCAAACAGCACTTTCCTCTATGGCTCTGTCCTTGTGTTTAAAGTTCAGCAGACTGATTGCTTGTTTAATGACGACCTCTGCAGCTCCCCATCTGACGGGATTCTTGCTGAGACTTTTCGTTTGGATTGTTGAAGCTCCTCTGCTGGGATCCCTCGTCTTGTCTCTTTTAAAGCGTCAGAATAATGTTACCCAGGTTCTGTTTCTTCATCCAATTCCGTCACTGTAGTGTATCCTACTTCTTAAACTGGAGAAAAAAAAAAATTGAAAAAAATGACCGGGAGACCAATCTTCTTACTAGCAGTTGCTATGGAGTACCGTGATTCCAGAGCCACCAATGTTTCGACCCGAGTTTCCACCTCAAGGTAAATTCAGCATATATTTACTCTTGTAGGCACCAATTGTGATTCTGGAATTCTTATTCAATAATAAATGGATGATCCTTTGCTATCTGTGCTCCTGTATATGTATAACTTTTGGCCACAGTTTTTGCTTTATGTTTCATTGAATATTTTGCCATTGCTATGACTATACTCCCTCATCCTGAGAGGATGACACTTGGTTTCATGGTTGATATGCAGTTCATATCCTTTGGTATGTAGAATAGGTTTACAACCTTTCACAAACTCTGTAAATTTGAAAATTTGCCTCCTTTCCATGTTAACTCCCCTTTATTCACCTGATTGAATGGTGATTTATCAACAATCACTCAGAAAAAAAAATAAAATAAGTCACCTGATCCTGGTATAACTTCATTTGTGCTTCCTTGGAGAGAACTCATAGTGACCAGGCTGAACATTGCAGAGCAAGAATCTGGGATCATTGTACTGGATGAAGAGACAGACCCTCCCAACCGTCTAGAACCGGCGTTGGAGTGTCTTGCGTCTTATCATCCTTCCAAGCACTGGAACTCAGACTCCCATTCTTCATTTCTGTATTGGACGATCCGTGACTTTGCGCATGCATATAGATCTAAACTCACAACCCCATCAGATGTAAGTTACTGCTATTTTTTTTTTTCAGTTATTATGACTTGTTAGCTGCTGAAGAGTAGTGAATGCATCTCCTGTATGGAAACAAGGTTGCAGAGAATATCATTTCAGCGATAGAAAACTCCAACAATAGTAAGACTCCCTTACATCTATTGATCTCTTTCAATGCTGAAGATGTGAGGAAACAAGCTGCAGCTTCCACACAGAGGTTTTTAGAAGGTATATTATATTCATGTTTTTCTTCTTCCTTTCTATTCTTTTCTGTCAGCTTATATTTTGTTACTGTGGCCCTCCAGGAAATCCCTTATCTGTTTTAGATGGCATTTTTGTGGCAATTAAGGATGATATAGACTGCCTACCTTATCCAACCAAAGGTAACCCTGCAATTATTTTCTCTCTGTCCCAGTGAAAGCAAGCTCTAGCCTTGTTTTGAATCAGGTGCAACAACATGGATGCACAAGGTCCGTGCAGTCAAGCAAGATGCAGTCTGTGTTTCTAGATTGCGGAGATGCGGAGTGATTTTTATAGGGAAGGCAAACATGCATGAGCTGGGGCTTGGGACGACTGGGAACAACCCGAATTATGGGTAGGTTTTTATGTTATTCTGTCAATTTAAGAATCACATAGGTTGGTTCTGCAGCTTACTGCCACTAAGAGAATTTCTATTCAAAATGACTGTACATATGCTCATAGGGAGTAGAAGAGACACGGTGAGCTGAAAACGTCTTGATTCTGAGGAAAAACTAAAAAAAGTATATTAGATTAAGAATATGCTTCTGTCAAAAAAGAATATCAGGTTAAGAATATGCTTCTGTATAAGTGGCTATATTTTTTTATAACTCTTTTGAGCTTCATAAATCTTTCTTAAAGGAAAAAAAAAACGATGCAAAGGAATTTAGATCACTGACTACATGTTTACGACATGCACTAGCTTTTGATGCTTGAATTTAGTGTGTTTGCATTATTTCCAAGACAGTCAATTGAAATTTGCTTTCTAGTTGGGATGGCCTTAGCTGTTCCCATGAACATTGTGATTAGATGTCTTCTCTCTTATCATTACAATTGTCTGTGTACTCATATGTTGTCTCCAAGTGGTTTCTCAGGACAACAAGAAATCCACACGCAATTGACAGATACACAGGTGGATCGTCCTCCGGTCCAGCAGCTCTTGTAGCAGCTGGATTATGTTCAGCAGCAGTTGGGACAGATGGCGGAGGTTCCTATAAACAAATTTTTGGATTTGTACTTTTCTGGTTTGGATCTTACTTGACTGATTTATTTTATTTTTATGATGACAGGTTCAGTTAGAATTCCGTCTTCACTTTGTGGTGTTGTGGGCTTAAAGACAACTTTTGGCCGGACTGACATGGAAGGGTAGTGTCCTTGAATTACAATTATTCCATCATTGACCTGTTTCTTGTTGAGATCTATTTCTAGCGATATTTCTAGTGTTTTTGTGGTTTTCTTCCAAAAGGTAGCATGTTCTCTAGAGACTTTTCTGATGAAGGCTCTTTTATGGACATGACAATAACAACAACATGATAAACATTATTGAGCAGATATCAAAGAGAACTCTTAGAATTCATATGTGTAACCACAGAAAGTTATAACTAACATAGGAGGCGGACCCAATATATATCCTGGACGCACACATGTGGGCACACACACACAACTTACATGATAATAGTGTGATGAAAAAAATTTGTGATGCACATATTTTAAATTTTAGAAAGGAAATTAACAACTTTAAACCATTGATTGCACATGTGCTGTGTGAGTGATGAAAAGTGATTTGGCAATGATCATGTACAATGCACCTTTTCCAATTTATGCAAATTTTGAAGTGTAAACAATTATAAACATTCTTAAATCCTTTTCCATAGTTCTGTCATAAAACTGCATTTCTTTTGTCTGCTTTATGATTTGTATATTCTTTGCCACACTTTTACGGTCTCTGACATATATTTGATCTTGGACAAACATGTTCTTCTCTTTTTTTTTAGTGAAGTCATTCATTGAAATCAGTACCTTTTTACAGTGCTCTTCCTTGCATGACCAACTGAGTTTGTTTTGTTCTTTACCATTTTGTAGAGCACTTTGTGGTTGTGGGACTGTTGAAGTTGCTTCTCCTCTTGCAGCTACGGTTGAGGATATCATGCTGATGTAAGAATTTGCATATAGATTGAATATTTACAATTTATGCATATATTATCTTAGACAGAAAGTAAACTGATCATTTTCTTTTACGTATGTAAAATATGAACATAGAATCATAGTATGCCTAATTTAGATATCACATTTTCTGGTGAGAAGCTATTCGATTACGTATATTTTGCTCTCTTTCAATAATCACTTTTAATAACCAATATTTTCCTTTATACTGGTATGATGCAAGGCCCATCCATGTCATTTTTATTTACAAAATCTGCATATGTTTTGTGGTGTTGTGAATTGTGCTGGTTGCAGACTTTTTCCAAAATATCTGACTGGATCCCATAGTGGCTGATGTTCAAACTGGTGACACAAGTTCCTTTACGATTCTTAAAAGCATCATGGGCTGTTATTCTGTTTGATCATGGGTGAGACACTGAGAGTGGATATGGAGGCATCTATGAGCAATTGATATGTTAAACTATTGCTGTAGATCACAATTAGTATTAGTCTCTTAAGGCTTGACTGGATTGCAGCCATAAGCAATGACTTGTGGGTGTTTATTAGTGTGGTCCTTGCTAAGGACACACATATACTCACACACAACAGGCACTATAGGAAACTGCAGCAATGGCTTATTTTATTGCATATGCTGCCCAAGCATCCTTGTAGTCCCTATTTCACAAGTGAAATCTCACCATCTTGAAAATTGGTTTCAGCAGCTCTTTGCATGCTTATTACGGTATTACCATCTTGCATATCTTGTGGATCAGATAGAGTTTATTGCTGCTCATGTTTAGAATGTTTTGCATAATGAAAGCATTAGAATTCAATCTCAGAAGGCTTTATGAATTGGTGCATGACAGATAATGACAGCATGATGCTCTAATACATGTTTCTTCTAATCATGATGTCCTATTTTGAACCACCACTGTCAACTTTACAGCCTCTTATCTTATTTATAGAGGTTCAGTTGTAATTATGTAGGGCATTTCACATAGTTTAAGTTATGAAGTACATTTTTCATTGTTCTGAAATTTGATGCATGCTTTCTACTATTTTTTCCTCTCAATAAGACCAAGGTCATGTTTCTATTCAAACTTGTTATATGGTATTCTAATATTACTGGAATTTTTCAGCTATGCGGCAATGTCAGGATCCTCTCCAGATGACAGAATCAGTTTACACCCGGTTACTACTATAACCTTATCTTCTGTTTGGAAAATGCACATGGTTTTATTGCCCACTTTCAAAGAATTTTGTCAAAATCTAGAGCAACATATGTTTATGTTTCATATTTGTGGATGAAAATCATTTGTCTCTAGTGTTTGGGTATGACACAGTCAAGATTGTTAGAATCTGCCTCATTTTGTATAATATGGGTTCATAACAAAGGTGAAATAGTGCGTATTTTTTAAAGACACATGACCTCATTGATCTAAGAATGTCAAAACTCAAGGGCATTGTGTGGCATCTGATGTTACAGCCACAAGGATAAATTTTCAGTTATTGCTGAAGCGTGGTCACCAGTGCCTCATTAAAAAATAGATAATACATTGAGAAATTGCAGAGGTACTTAAAACCGAGAGGAAGATGAAGTAAAATAAAAAGAAAGCAATCTGTTTGATGATAAAAAAATACTTAATTTTGAGCTAGTTGTGGTTGAATGTGACACAAGTTGTTTCAGAACTGTATTTAAATGATTAGAAAAATGACCACAAAACCAGAGCAAATATTTTCACACTCTCTGTCACTGCCTCATATTTCAATGCAATGATGATAGTTCTGGATTTCTAGCAACTGCCATAGATCCAGAATTATGTGGCTTATCATCAAACTTCCTGGTACTTAATAACTTACCAATTTGATTTATAAATCTCAAAAGCATACTATAAGGAAATTCCTTAACATAATTCCGTTTCTTGCAGGCACCACTTTGTTTGCCCAATTTATCATCACCTCATAATGTAGATGCATTGCAGTCTCTCAGACTGGGGAAATATACAGAGGTATTGTTTATGTTCCTTCAGATTTTATCCATTTATCAAGATTTAAGTATAAGGTTTATATGGCTTGAATTTTATTTGCAGTGGTTTAATGATGTCATATGTACCGATATCTCCAATAAGTGTCAGGATGTCCTTAATCAGCTTTCAGATACCTATGGATGCAAAGTGAGTCTATCATCAGACATGTGTGGGTCACTTTTTTCTTATTTCTTTTGCCAAAAATATATATTTCTTGCTTTTGGCCCTGGGAAAGATCACTTATTTTGCCATTTGGATGGGCATTGTACATAACAAATGCTTCTATGTGCTTATATATACTGTTTACACAATTTCTTTTGCTAAGAAGCCAATCTATTTTCTATTTTGTAGATAATGGAGATTATATTGCCAGAGCTGCAGGAGATGCGGACTGCCCATGTAGTTTCAATTGGTTCAGAATCTCTGTGCAGCTTAAATCCCGATTGTGAAGACGGGTGTGAATACTGAGTCAGAGTCTCAAATTTCTTTTGGTTTATCATCTAAGAATCAATTTGTTAGTTCTGCTGTTTGAATCTATTATGATGTGCCATTTACTCAAACACTATAAGTTCAATGACAAGATTGACAACAATCAAAGGGCGATCTATGTAGGAAAGGAGTGGAGTTAACACTTGACACCCGTACTAGTCTTGCACTCTTTCGCTCATTTTCTGCTGCAGAATATGTTGCTGCCCAACGAATTAGGTAAATTTGACAGTATTATGAAGCTGACCTTGATTATTAAAGCATTACTAAATCACTTTTAGGAGAATAACTGTGTCCTATACATGAGTAGGGTAGGATATGCATCATAAAAACCTCTGCTTATCTTTTGATATAATGAAAATTGAAAACCCTTTCAAGTCAGTAAATACAAATGGTAAGGAATAATGTGCATATCCACTGATTTCTATTTACTGTAGTTTCAAGGGGGAAAAGAAATTCTAGTTTTCTCTGTGTTCTTATTTGGTTGGAAAATGATCTATGGTGTGCTAATATTGGTAAGCTATTTTTTAAATGCAGCATAATGAATACAATGCCAAATATCTGTGGACATACTGATTCATATTTTTTGGTTTAAATGATTGATTTTTGATGAATTGAGTCTTGACTTCTATTCATTTATCATGCACCTGGTCTGTGATGACAGGAGGAGGATAATGCACTATCACATGGAAGCTTTCAAGAATGTTGACATTATAGTGACCCCAACAACTGGGTAATTTGCTCACTTATCATCTATTTGTTGTTTTGGTAGAATATCATAAGAATATGCCAGGGAAGTTAGCACAGCAGTTTGCTTATACTACCAAATCTGGGAATCCATTTTCCTACCAACTTAAATTTCCATTTTTCCCTGACTCCCAGACAAGATGGTCTTTGTCTGGGGTTTCATTTTTGTTCATGTAAGACTTGCACACTATCCCATGATAATTCTTGGTGCATGACGACTTGCTTCATGGGGAATTCTACATAGAACTGGCCCTTTGCATTCAGGATATTCACTAATTGAATTTTCTTCTCGCTACACAGCATGACTGCACCTAAAATACCTACAAGTGCTCTGGCATCTGGAGAGTCAAATTATGAAGTATCTGGTATGTTTGCTGTTCCATTTTAGTGGATCTTTGGTGTCAATAATAAAAGTATTCTTTTTGAAGATCCTCTACTTGCATTATTGGATGCTCATCATTTGGCCGAATGTCTTTGCTATTCTCAATCTTGTTTTTCTCTTACTAGGCAAGGTTGATGGCATAAAGAAGAAATTGCGCATGAGACATATTGATAAATTAGATAGGGGGATGATGGCCATTGGGCGATATCAAATAATGCATTATCTAGTTTTAGCTTTATATTGTGCCATTTAGTCATAATCTTTTGGTGGATGCTCTGGTGCAGCTTCATATAACTATTTGTTAGTTGCAGTTAACTTACATTTACTACATAGTAAATTTATTATCTAGTTTTCTTCTATACTGCATAGATCATATTTCCTAAAAAAGTTTCTATTCCCTCATCCATGTCTCCCTCTTTCGTAAGCTTCCAAGATCATGGAAATTATTGTGTCTTGTTCATCACATTCTCTCCTTTACCATGTGGATGCTCTTTGTTGGTATAGTTATATCAAATGGATTCTGGTATGTTTTTCCTTGTTATTTAGGCTGCAAACTCCATAAAGTCTACTTCATACATTACTCTTTTGTTGATATGTGACAATCTCATTCTTACTTGACAGGTTATCTAATGCGATTCATAATAGCTGGGAATCTTCTTGGTCTTCCCGCAATTTCTGTTCCAGTAACTAAAATTTCCTTTTTATTGTTATATTTTCCTCCAAATGCTAAAGCTTGCTTTTTATTTGCATTTGTGAGTATATTTGTTGCATGATATATATTTGGCAAATTACTTGTGAAGGACACATTTTCTATTCCTCACATCCTGAGTGGTTTCAGGCAGTGATACAACTGTATTTTCCCTCGGTAAAACTTGTAGGTAGATATTAGAGAACTGCCACAGGCAAGCCACTAGCATATACTTACTGTGGTTGGTGCAGGCTTTGCTTATTCAACCAAAAACACATCTACGAGCGCAATTAGCCTGAATAAATTGGACTAGTCTGCGAAGAGAAGCATCCTGTTTACCTTTTTCTGATATTTCCAAGTGGGTAATAACAGTCATTTAAAAGCTGGCAACATCAATTGCATTTGTGACTAGCTGATGAAATTGATAGGGGAATTCACTGTTATATTCTTGTCCCAAACTTGCTGACGAGTGGAAAGTAATGCACTCTCTGATATACCATAAATTCATAAATTGGTGTTTTACTTGATACCATAAAACTTTAGCCTGATGTCAGCGACCATATAGATTGGAAAGCACAAGTCAGCTTAGAAGCAGGAGGTTGATTGACTTAGCTAAAGAATAGTAAGCTATCAATTGATTTTGTGATACATGCTTACAAGATACACATATAGGGGTAATCTCATTTCAAGGTTATCTCCTCCACACTTAACAAGGAACTCCAAATTTGAAATCCTTTCACCACACTCATGCAAAGAAGACCACAAACGATGAACAAAGTCATTAGGTGTTAATGTGTGATATTATACCACTAACCTTGGATGTAGGTGAGAAGAAATGGAATCAAACTAACTAAAACTAAGGTAAGACATAGTAAATAACAATGATAATGAAAGTTCTGTGTAATTTGACTTTCTAATATAAAATCTTATTTTTGTGGAAATATGCATGGAGTATTTTCACTTATGTCACGTCTGGACTCTTGAATACTGAACTAGAATTTTAGCCTAAGACCATCAGGTTAGCTGTAAGAGCTGAGTGAATCTGATTTGAGGGAAAGAAAACTTTGAACATGATGCTCTTATTAGCTGGCAACAGCACTTTAGATACAAAACCAAAGATGTTGAGCTTGCATTGTAAGAAGAGATGTTATACATTCCAGATTTTAGCATTAAATTTTACTGTGGCCTTGTGTATGTCTATACCTACTGATGGATGCTTCAAAAATTCAGGTTGGTCATGACAAACAAGGACTTCCAATAGGCTTACAACTAATAGGTCGTCCATGGGGTGAGGCTACCATCCTGAGGGCGGCATCTGCAATTGAGGTATGCTTTTTGGAATGACGAAAATGAATCTGAATAATCGTTTTCAATCTGCTTGTACAAACAAGAGTCCCTTGATAGACTACCCAAATGATTAACAACTATTGCCTTTTCTTGGACACGTACCAGGCCACTTAGGTTTTCGGATGAACAAGTTATTGGGAAGTCTGTTTTGCACAAATAGCATATTTCTTGGTTTAGATGATGAGTTATCTAGGTTTAGGCAAAAGAGTATAGCTGTTCGGATGTATCTAAATTTATGAATATACCACATATGATCCTGGGCAGCCTGTCTGCACTTTTATCCTTAATGGTTCCAATTCTTCATCTTTTTACTACTGATAATGCTTAGGAGCAAATATTTTTTGTTGATTTTCAGGAGCTCTGTTCAAGAGCAAGGAACAGGCCTTCAACATTTTATGATATTCTAAGCTCGGTGGAGGTCCTCAAGTAGATGTATCATGCATCTACCAGGATATGTACTTGACACAGTTCCAAGTCCTTGCAAGCAAGTTTCTTATATTCCTAATACCATTGCCTTCGGTCAGCTACTGTTTGTGTGCTTGTCTTTTCTTGGAGTAATGATTTGATTATAAGATGCAACTTATCATTGATATATAAAGCTTCACAGGCTGGTTATTTAAAATGTAAACAAAAAACCTCAGATGAATTTCGCACTGTGAATCAGGACTTCAAGGTTGTAATAATGGCATGTATCAGAGTAAATTGTGTCTGTGTGTTTCTTTCTTCTCCTTCTTGTGAGTTTTACACTGTTAGTTTTGGGACACAACTTCATCCCGGGAATAAATACTCCTTAGATTTGCTTTCGTACCGTACTGGTCAAGCCTAAAAAACAAAAAGGGTTTCTTGCCAGCTCCTGGGAAATGTTTGCCGGCTTCTACCCTACCTTTACAAATTAAAAACCAATTCAGGGAAATATGCACTTTAACCGGAATGGGAAAATACTGATATAAGCACATATGCTAATAATGTGCATCATGAAAGAAAACCACATTGTTTTCTTGCGTCCATTCACAGATTAAGTTGGATACATATAGAAATCCTTTCTTTTGGAAGCAATTATTTGTTGTCTAAGAACTTAAGCATCATCATTTTGGATATATATATATATATATATATATATATATATATATATATATATATAAATTAAATTCATTTTGGATTGAAATATATATATATATATTAAAAAAATCAAGCACGGTTGGTCTAAGCTTGAGTAAGCAATTTCAAATTCAAATCCTTATGTTTATAAAAAAACACCCATTGCGAGGGATCTATCTTTATAAAATCCTTATATATGCCTAAAATATTTTTACATATGTTATAACAATTCTGCTACAATTTTTTTCAATATATAAGGCTCTAAGAGCACATTATGAACACTTATACATTTGGAACAAGTAAATCAAATAGGAGTCTACATGTGGTTTTAGGCCTAATTTATTGGAAAGACCGGTATGAGAAATTGGTGCTACTCAAGAATGAGAAACATGGCAAGACCCTAAACCCTCACCCTATCACAAGAGGCATGGTGGGCTTGTTTGGCCAGATTTAAAAATGCATGTAATTGGAATTACATGATTATTCAAAAGCTACTGCTTGTGTTAACTGGATTTGAGAAATTCAAAGTAATTACAATTACTTTATAATAGGATTTGGTTGGATTTGGAACTATGCCCAAATTGGGCGTAGTTCATTCTCCAAGAGTTGAAATTTAAAGCACATGGTGTCATGTGAGGTTTGTGTGTTTGTTTGGCCGGATTTAAAAGTACATGTAATTGAAATTATAAAATTTTTTAAAATCTAATATTTATTTGGCTAGATTCGAGAAATTCAAAGTAGTTAGAATTACCGTGGTAAGGAATTTTGCTGGATATGTAACTACGCCTAAATCAAGTATAGTTTAGACTACTTCACTTTTGGAATTTAATGAGAGTCTTGCACGTGGTATTTATTGATCTAATTCCTAAATTAAGTGGTTGATCATTCTTTTTATTTTTTAAAAATACTTGTAAATTTCCCCTTTTTATGTTTTTATTATTTTACAAATCTTTTATCTTTAATTTTTTGTTTGGTAGTCTAAGATCTTGCATCATGTAGAATAAGAAATAATATATTATTATATTTTATCTTAATATATAAAATAAAAATATTAAAAATAAAGGCATAAAATTATTTTATTTTAATAATAAAGGCTTATTATTATAATTTTTATCAATATTTTGCTTTAAAAAAATCATAAATTGTGTAATATATTTAATATAATTATTAAAATAACAATAAATTGTAATGAAAACATAATTATATATCAATTAAATTTAATACTGAACCAAAGTAGGGTAACCTCATCAAAGGTGTTTATATTCTAGAAATATATCCAATTAAACATATGCTTTTAAATTAGAGATTTACAAATCTTTTCAAACAAACACAAAATTTTTAAATCTGGCATTTTCAAATACAGTTAACCAAACACTAGATTTGACTTTCTTGCGTTTTCAAATCCAGGATTTATAAATACATTGTAATTGAAAATCCAATAGATTTTTAACTACATCTAATTAAATACTTAATGTAGGTAAGAGCAAGATCAAGTGGATTCCACTTTGCTTGTCCGCCAAGATGATGCAATCATGCTTATAATAGCCTCACATAAGTTACTTTGGTAAACAATAATTTTAACATATATGCATGGGTTTATTGGTGAATCACATCCAAAGAATATATGTCATTTATATCTGCTAGTAAATAACCGTAACCATACCTTATATTAATACCCAAGTCTCCCAAGACCCTGTGCTTGTCTTACAAATCCAAATCCATGCTTCTAAATCCTTTGGCTCTTAAGTCAATGGCTTCTATGCATGTTTCATGGTCTTCATGAGCCAATGTTCCCTATATGTATGAATGTTTGCTTTCCTCCTTTGGTTGATAACAACTACCAAAGTTGCTTCTTCTTCACACTTTAAGACCCAAGCCTAAAAAATGGTGGCTCCCATAGAAAAATGAATGATGAGGGAGAGATTAAAAAAATTCTTTTCTCTACACTATTCATTTATGTTTTTATTCTCTCCAGCAACACGTGGCATGAAATATGTCACAAAACATGTCACGAAACATGCAATAAAGTATCCCATAAAACATGCATTATTAAAGTATTGACTAAAGAATGCTTGTCATGTTGTGCTTATGTGGACTTATATGGCTACAATATCCAACAGTAACAGGTGTAATTCTGATCATCTTTCTTGGGGTGCTGCTCCTCATGAACTACATCACTTGGCAGACCAAGCCCATAAGGTTTCTGTCCAGGATAATTACTGCTGAAGGTGTCCACCATCGCTTGCATGCTGCAGAATGGCAGCATCAGCTCAGAAACATTATGAACTGATGAATATTGTCCCATAAATACAAACAAAAGATACTTACTTTCTATCAACCAGCACCATCGAACGGAGTTCACAGTTGGCAAAACTAATCCAGGCAGAACAAACAAAACCGTCAAGAAACACTCAGACCAGTGTCATTTCCAAATAAAACAGGAACATATAAACAAGCAAAAGGAAACTTGGTAGTTAACGGACAGCAGAATGGTAGTTAACGGACAGCAGAATGGTATTTCCGTTTCTTGCAGGCACCACTTTGTTTGCCCAATTTATCATCACCTCATAATGTAGATGCATTGCAGTCTCTCAGACTGGGGAAATATACAGAGGTATGGTTATGTTCCTTCAGATTTTATCCGTTTATCAAGATTTAAGTATAAGGTTTATATGCCTTGAATTTTATTTGCAGTGGTTTAATGATGTCATATGTACCGATATCTCCAATAAGTGTCAGGATGTCCTTAATCAGCTTTCAGATACCTATGGATGCAAAGTGAGTCTATCATCAGACATGTGTGGGTCACTTTTTTCTTATTTCTTTTGCCAAAAATTTATATTTTTTGCTTTTAGCCCTCGGAAAGATCACTTATTTTGCCATTTAGAATGGGCATTGTACATAACAAATGCTTCTATGTGCTTATATATACTGTTTACACAATTTCTTTTGCTAAGAAGCTAATCTATTTTCTATTTTGTAGATAATGGAGATTATATTGCCAGAGCTGCAGGAGATGCGGACTGCCCATGTAGTTTCAATTGGTTCTGAATCTCTGTGCAGCTTAAATCCCGATTGTGAAGACGGGTGTGAATACTGAGTCAGAGTCTCAAATTTCTTTTGGTTTATCATCTAAGAATCAATTTGTTAGTTCTGCTGTTTGAATCTATTATGATATGCCATTTACTCAAACACTATAAGTTCAATGACAAGATTGACAACAATCAAAGGGTGATCTCTGTAGGAAAGGAGTGGAGTTAACACTTGACACCCGTACTAGTCTTGCACTCTTTCGCTCATTTTCTGCTGCAGAATATGTTGCTGCCCAACGAATTAGGTAAATTTGACAGTATTATGAAGCTGACCTTGATTATTAAAGCATTACTAAATCACTTTTAGGAGAATAACTGTGTCCTATACATATGAGGTAGGGTAGGATATGCATCATAAATGCCTTTGCTTATCTTTTGATATAATGAAAATTGAAAACCCTTTCAAGTCAGTAAATACAAATGGTAAGGAATAATGTGCATATCCACTGATTTCTATTTACTGTAGTTTCAAGGGGAAAAAAAATTTCTAGTTTTCTCTATGTTCTTATTTGGTTGGAAAATGATCTATGGTGTGCTTATATTGGTAAGCTATTTATTAATAGCAGCATAATGAATACAATGCCAAATATCTGTGGGCATACCGATTCATATTTTTTAGTTTAAATGAATGATTTTTGATGAATTGAGTCTTGACTTCTATTCATTTATCATGCACCTGGTCTGTGATGACAGGAGGAGGATAATGCACTATCACATGGAAGCTTTCAAGAAGGTTGACATTATAGTGACCCCAACAACTGGGTAATTTGCTCACTTATCATCTATTTGTTGTTTTGGTAGAATATCATAAGAATATGTCAGGGAAGTTAGCACAGCAGTTTGCTTATACTACCAAATCTGGGAATCCATTTTCCTACCAACTTAAATTTCCATTTTTCCCTGACTCCCAGACAAGATGGTCTTTGTCTGGGGTTTCATTTTTGTTCATATAAGACTTGCACACTATCCCATGATAATTCTTGGTGCATGACGACTTGCTCCAGAGGGAATTCTACATAGAACTGGCCCTTTGCATTCAGGATATTCACTAATTGAATTTTCTTCTCACTACACAGCATGACTGCACCTAAAATACCTACAAGTGCTCTGGCATCTGGAGAGTCAAATTATGAAGTATCTGGTATGTTTGCTGTTCCATTTTAGTGGATCTTTGGAGTCAATAATAAAAGTATTCTTTTTGAAGATCCGCTACTTGCATTATTGGATGCTCATCATTTGGCTGAATGTCTTTGCTATTCTCAATCTTGTTTTTCTCTTACTAGGCAAGGTTGATGGCATAAAGAAGAAATTGCGCATGAGACATATTGATAAATTAGATAGGGGGATGATGGCCATTGGGAGATATCAAATAATGCATTATCTAGTTTTAGCTTTATATTGTGCCATTTAGTCATAATCTTTTGGTGGATGCTCTGGTGCAGCTTCATATAACTATTTTTTAGTTGCAGTTAACTTACATTTACTACATAGTAAATTTATTATCTCGTTTTCTTCTATACTCCATAGATCATATTTCCTAAAAAAGTTTCTATTCCCTCATCCATGTCTCCCTCCTTCGTAAGCTTCCAAGATCATGGAAATTATTATGTCTTGTTCATCACATTCTCTCCTTTACCATGTGGATGCTCTTTGTCGGTATAGTTATATCAAATAGATTCTGGTATGTTTTTCCTTGTTATTTAGGCTGCAAACTCCATAAAGTCTACTTCATACATTACTCTTTTGTTGATATGTGACAATCTCATTCTTACTTGACAGGTTATCTAATGCGATTCATAATAGCTGGAAATCTTCTTGGTCTTCCCGCAATTTCTGTTCCAGTAACTACAATTTCCTTTTTATTGTTATATTTCCCTCCAAATGCTAAAGCTTGCTTTTTATTTGCATTTGTGAGTATATTTGTTGCATGATATATATTTGGCAAATTTCTTGTGAAGGACACATTTTCTATTCCTCACATCCTGAGTGGTTTCAGGCAGTGATACAACTGTATTTTCCCTCGGTAAAACTTGTAGGTAGATATTAGAGAACTGCCACAGGCAAGCCACTAGCATATACTTACTGTGGTTGGTGCTGTTGTCATGATTCACAAATACAGGGAAGAAAAACAGCAAAAAACAGAAGGAAAAACAAAGAGAAAACCATTCATTCATACATTATCTCTTCAGAACTTCACACACATTACCCCTCTTTTACATTACAGTAATCTTATCCTTATCCCTTCACACCATAGTGGAAAACACTTGTCACCAGCTTGAGAAAGCATGTCATCATCCACTAGCTCCACAATTCTATGCCTTGAACTAAAGACATAATCACATGATGATGAAATCTGAGCCGTCCATTTTGATTTCTATTCTTCTCAGCTTTTCCCTCCTGTTCATAACAACTATGATACAATGCATTCTTAACAACATACATAGCAGCATCTCAAGCTCAGAACTAATACAAATCTACAACCATCTCAATGATCTAAACAAAACAGAAAACCTCATCTAAACAAAATATAGACCCTCATCTCTTCCCTGCAGCACCATATCTTCATTGCTTCAATCACCTGCTAACACACTCTCCCTTGATTGAAGCCTACATACACCAAGTTGATTCCTCAGATTGCCAAACTTTTGAGCATCAAGACATTTAGTAAATATATCAGCCAGCTGTTCTTCAGATCTGCAGAAATACAGTTTAATTTCTTGATTTTGAACTAATTCCCTGATAAAGTGATATTTAATAGCTATGTGTTTGGTCCTGTTATGTAACACAGGATTCCTGGCAATAGCTATACAAGCTTTGCTATCACAATTAATAGCAACTGACTTTTCCATCATCACACCACAATCCTGCAGAATTTGTTTCACCCAAATTGCCTGACAACAAGCAGCACCTAAAGCATAGTATTCAGCCTCTGCTGTGGATAGAGCAACTACATCCTGTTTTTTAGAAGACCAACAAACTGCTCCTGAGCCAATATTAAACACAACCCCTGTAGTGCTTTTTCTATCAATTAAACTGCCACCCCAATCACTATCACTGAATCCTTGCAAATTACAACCCAAACCTTTACCATACTGAATACCATACTCAATTGTCCCAGAAATATACCTAAGAACATGCTTCACTGCTCCCAAATGACCTTTATTAGGCTTACTCATAAACCTTGACAGAACACTGACAGTAAACATCATATCTGGCCTTGTGTGAGTTAAATATAACAATCTTCCAATCACTCGTCTATAAATTGTTGCATCAATTACCTCTGACTGCTCAAACAACTGCAATTTTGTACTTTGAGTTAAAGGCACAGACACAGCCTTACAATTCTGCATATTGTGAGTTTTCAATAAATCCTCCATGTATTTTTTCTGTGACACAAATATGCCCAGCTGATCTTGTTTAATCTCTAGACCTAAAAAATAGGACATTAAACCAAGATCATTCATCTCAAATTCTTGTTTCATCGCCTGACAGAAATTAGTGATCAACTGTAAGGATGAGCCCATATATACCAAGTCATCAACATATACACAGACTATTAACTGCTCACCATTCTCTTCAGCTTTTCTGTACAAAGTGTGCTCAATCACACTTCTCTTAAAACCTTGAGACTGAAACCATGCATCTAGTCTTCCATACCAAGCCCTCGGAGCTTGCTTTAAACCATACAGAGCTTTCATCAATTTATACACCAAATTTTCTTTTCCAGGAATTTCAAAACCCTTTGGTTGTGCCACATAGACCTCTTCTTCAATCTTTCCATTTAGAAATGCAGATTTAACATCTAAATGGAATATTGGCCATTCATTACTTGCTGCTAGAGCAAACAATATTCTTATTGTATCCATCCTTGCTACAGGTGCAAACACCTCTTCATAATCCACACCAAACTCTTGTGCATAACCCTTAGCCACCAACCTTGCTTTAAATTTCTCTATTTCTCCTGTTGGTTTATATTTTGTTTTATAAAGCCATTTCACACCAATAACTTTTCTGTCAGGTGGTAATGCACATAATTCCCAAGTCTCATTCTTTTGAATTGACTCTATTTCTGCTGCCATAGCCTTCTGCCAAACCTCTGAATGTTGTGCCTCTTCATAGGACATTGGATCAGATACAGTGAGAGCAAATGAGCAACTTTCATACACATCTCTGAGAGACCTGACTTTTTGTATTGGTGACACATCAACTTCTGAACTGCTGCTTTGCATTGGCTGAACAATCGGTGATGTAGTACTACTAACATTTGAATTTTCTGCAACATCTGAACTGTTTTGCTGCACATTTTCAGTAACTGTACTAACACCAGAAGTATTAATCAACCCAGGCAGGATAATTCTTTTATCTTCAACACCATTACTCCAATTCCATGTTTCATTCTCTGCAAATGTTACATCTCTGCTGATAATGACTGATTTTGTACCTGGAATATATATTCTATAGGCTTTAGATGCATATGCATATCCAATAAAAATTCCTTTGCTAGCTCTATCATCCAATTTTTGAACTCTTTGCACATGAGGATAAGCAAGACACCCAAATGTCCTTAAGTGATGTACTTTAGGCTTCATTTCAAACCAACCTTCAAATGGAGTCTGATTAAACAGAACTTTAGTTGGAGAAATATTTGAAATGTATACTGCTGTTAACACAGCTTCAGCCCAGAATTCATTTGGCAATTTACTGAATTTTAACATGCATCTTGCCTTTTCTATCAACACCCTATTTTTCCTCTCAGCCACCCCATTTTGCTGAGGTGAATATGGCGCAGTCAATTCATGTCTAATACCCAAATTTCCACAGAAATTTTCAAATTCATTTGAGCAAAACTCACCCCCTCGATCAGTCCTGATTGTTCTTAATTTCTCAGCTGTCTGCCTCTCTACTAATGCCAGAAATTTTTTAAAACAACCAAACACCTCATATTTGTTTCTCAATAAATAAACCCAACACATCCTTGTAAAATCATCCACAAAAAGTAAGAAATACCTGTTACCTCCATGAGATTCTGTTTGCATAGGCCCACAAACATCTGCATGAACCAGCTGCAACTTGAATTTGGCTCTCCAAGAATTTCCTGAAATAAAGGGCAATCTCACCTGCTTGCCATAAATACATGCTTCACATTGCTTAAAATTCTGCAATTGAGGGAATCCCAACACCATGTTTTTCTGATAAATTAGCTGCATATTCTGAAAACTCAAATGCCCAAACCTTCTATGCCATAATAAAGCCTGCTCCTCACCACTAATAGCAACATTAGCAAGTACACTTTCAGAAAACACAACTGGATACAAGTTACTGCCATTCCTTTGTACTGTTAAGAATAAGTCACCGGTCTGAGCATTTTTAATACAACATCCTTTTTCTCCAAACACAATAGTATACCCACATGCAGTCAATTGACCAATGCTCAGCAAATTATGAGCCAAACTTGGAACAAACTTCACATTATGAATTAATTTTGTGTTACCACCACAAGATTTAACTGCAACTGAACCTCTACCTTTGACTTGCACCTCCTTGTCATCACCTAACCTGACTGAATGCTCCACTGATTCATCTAATTGATGAAATAAATCCTTCTTTCCAGTCATATGATTAGAAGCTCCACTATCCAACAACCAAACTTCAGTATGATTCACATCTAACCCCTCATGCACCATAAACAGACTTCCAACTTCATTTAAGCCTTGATCACTCCTAGAGCTTGATCCTTTCTCAAAATTCCTGTCTTGAGACTGAGACCAACAGTGAGATCTCATGTGCCCAAATTTTCCACAATTAAAGCACTGCACATTTTGAAAATTCCCACTACCTGATCTCTGACCTCCATATTGTCTTCCACCTTGCCTTGGACCACCAAAATTCCTAGGACCAGAATGAAATTGTTGCTGAAATTGTCTCTGATAATTTCCTCTTCCTTCACCAGAAAACCTACCTCTACCATCACCAGAATTTCTGCCTCTTCCTCTCATAAATCTTCCTCTTGTTCTTGCAAAACCTCTACCTCTACCATAAGACCCGGACACACTTTCACAACCACTGCCTGAACTACCAGAAACCGATGTCTCTCCCTTCATATAAAACACCTTATCATCTGCAGCAGTATCATTGAATCTATTGAACCTGGCCTCATAAGCTTGTAAACTTCCACTTAGCTCACTCACAGTAAGCTTCTCAACATCTCTAGCCTCCTCAATAGATGTAATAACATTATCAAACTTAGGTATCACACTTCTCATTACCTTTGCAACCACTTCCTTCTCTTCTATCTCATATCCAAGGCCTTTAATCTGATTCACCAAAGCAATTACCCTTGAAACATACTGCTGCACTCCTTCATTCTCCCTCATCTGTAGAACTTCAAATTTTTGTCTAAGAGTATGCCTCCTTACTGACACAATTTTAGAAGATCCATGAAATTCGGATTTAATATGTTCCCAGGCTTCTTTGGCAGTTCTAAACCTCACAATCCTATCAAATATTGATTCTTCAACTGCCTGCTGAATTAAATACAAAGCTCTGGCATCTAGCTTCTTACTCTCTTTCTTCTGATCATCTGTCCCTTCCTTGAGAGCTCCATGCTCCACTACAGTCCACAAGTCTTGGCTTTCAAACAGGGTCATCATCTTGACACTCCATCTTTCATATCCATCACCTTTAAACACTGGTAATGAAGTATGTGTAAACTCAGACATACCAGAACCTGATGCCATTGTTATCCAATTTAAGCAGCCTTCTTATCACTCCTTCCACCCAACTTCTCTACACAACACTTCAAACAACAACAACACACCAACCTCCAACTGAAAAAAAAAACACAGCCACTCAGGACCACAAAAGCTCTGATACCATTGTTGTCATGATTCACAAATACAGGGAAGAAAAACAGCAAAAAACAGAAGGAAAAACAAAGAGAAAACCATTCATTCATACATTATCTCTTCAGAACTTCACACACATTACCCCTCTTTTACATTACAGTAATCTTATCCTTATCCCTTCACACCATAGTGGAAAACACTTGTCACCAGCTTGAGAAAGCATGTCATCATCCACTAGCTCCACAATTCTATGCCTTGAACTAAAGACATAATCACATGATGATGAAATCTGAGCCGTCCATTTTGATTTCTATTCTTCTCAGCTTTTCCCTCCTGTTCATAACAACTATGATACAATGCATTCTTAACAACATACATAGCAGCATCTCAAGCTCAGAACTAATACAAATCTACAACCATCTCAATGATCTAAACAAAACAGAAAACCTCATCTAAACAAAATATAGACCCTCATCTCTTCCCTGCAGCACCATATCTTCATTGCTTCAATCACCTGCTAACAGGTGCAGGCTTTGCTTATTCAACCAAAAACACATCTACGAGCGCAATTAGCCTGAATAAATTGGACTAGTCTGCGAAGAGAAGCATCCTGTTTACCTTTTTCTGATATTTCCAAGTGGGTAATAACAGTCATTTAAAAGCTGGCAACATCAATTGCATTTGTGACTGGCTGATGAAATTGATAGGGGAATTCACTGTTATATTCTTGTCCCAAACTTGCTGACGAGTGGAAAGTAATGCACTCTCTGATATACCATAAATTCATAAATTGGTGTTTTACTTGATACCATAAAACTTTAGCCTGATGTCAGCGACCATATAGATTGGAAAGCACAAGTCAGCTTAGAAGCAGGAGGTTGATTGACTTAGCTAAAGAATAATAAGCTATCAATTGATTTTATGATACATGCTTACAAGATATACATATAGGGGTAATCTCATTGCAAGGTTATCTCCTCCACACTTAACAAGGAACTCCAAATTTGAAATCCTTTCACCACACTCATGCAAAGAAGACCACAAATGATGAACAAAGTCATTAGGTGTTAATGTGTGATATTATACCACTAACCTTGGATGTAGGTGAGAAGAAATGGAATCAAACTAACTAAAACTAAGGTAAGACATAGTAAATAAAAATGATAATGAAAGTTCTGTGTAATTTGACTTTCTAATATAAAATCTTATTTTTGTGGAAATATGCATGGAGTATTATCACTTATGTCACGTCTGGACTCTTGAATACTGAACTAGAATTTTAGCCTAAGACCATCAGGTTAGCTGTAAGAGCTGAGTCAATCTGATTTGAGGGAAAGAAAACTTTGGACATGATGCCCTTATTAGCTGGCAGCAGCACTTTAGATACAAAACCAAAGATGTTGAGTTTGCATTGTAAGATGAAATGTTATACATTCCAAATTTTAGCATTTAATTTTGCTGTAGCCTTGTGTATATCTATACCTACTGATGGATGCTTCAAAAATTCAGGTTGGTCATGACAAACAAGGACTTCCAATAGGCTTACAACTAATAGGTCGTCCATGGGGTGAGGCTACCATCCTGAGGGCGGCATCTGCAATTGAGGTATGCTTTTTGGAATAATGAAAATGAATCTGAATAATCATTTTCAATCTGCTTGTACAAACAAGAGTCCCTTGATAGACTACCCAAATGATTAACAACTATTGCCTTTTCTTGGACAAGTACCAGGCCACATAGGTTTTCAGATGAACAAGTTATTGGGAAGTCTGTTTTGCACAAATAGCATATTTCTTGGTTTAGATGATGGGTTATCTAGGTTCAGGCAAAAGAGTATAGCTGTTCGGATGTATCTAAATTTATGAATATACCACATATGATCCTGGGAAGACTGCTTGCACTTTTATCCTTAATGGTTCCAATTCTTCATCTTTTTACTACTGATAATGCTTAGGAGCAAATATTTTTTTGTTGATTTTCAGGAGCTCTGTTCAAGAACAAGGAACAGGCCTTCAACATTTTATGATATTCTAAGCTCGGTGGAGGTCCTCAAGTAGATGTATCATGCATCTACCAGGATATGTACTTGACACAGTTCCAAGTCCTTGCAAGCAAGTTTCTTATATTCCTAATACCATTGCCTTCGGTCAGCTACTGTTTGTGTGCTTGTCTGTTCTTGGAATAATGATTTGATTATAAGATGCAACTTATCATTGATATATAAAGCTTCACAGGCTGGTTATTTAAAATGTAAACAAAAAACCTCAGATGAATTTCACACTGTGAATCAGGACTTCAAGGCTGTAATAATGGCATGTATCAGAGTAAATTGTGTCTGTGTGTTTCTTTCTTCTCCTTCTTGTGAGTTTTACACTGTTAGTTTTGGGACAACTTCATCCCAGGAACAAATACTCCTTAGATTTGCTTTCGTACCGTACTAGTCAAGCCTAAAAAACAAAAAAAGGTTTCTTGCCAGCTCCTGGGAAATGTTTGGCGGCTTCTACCCTCTGATAAAATACATGTACTAGTATTTTATTATTTATATTCTGTAAAATACTTAGTCATAGGCATTACCGTGAAACGTGTGAATATGTGGGAGTGGTTAGTTAGAGATCTCCTTTTATAGGATCTTCTTGTTACAAGTCCAGCAATGGCTATATAAACAGAACTGCATGTCAGGTTTAGATGTGGGTTCTTTTCTCCATTGTTCCTTCTGTTCTACTACTCTTGCCTCTTTGAAATTCTTATATGGTATCAGAGCCTACCACAAAACCACGATCCACAAAACTTAATCAGTGATTCTCGACATCATGTCGATAACAAGTTTCGCGACAAAAAACACTACGATCGCGCCTATGGGTGCAGCGGGCCTGCTTCCTATTCCGGCATTTGGGCATCTTATCACTGTGAAGCTGACGCGGGAAAATTAACTGCTGTGGAAAGCACAAGTGTTGCCCTACCTCCGCAGCCAGCAATTGCTGGGTTATATAGATGGATCTGTGGCTTGTCCTGCAGAGACCATCGCACAAATTGCTCAAGAAGGAGAAGTGACCAGTGTTCAAAATCCCGCCTTCACTCAGTGGCTACAACAAGACCAAATGGTGCTGAGCGCTCTTCTTTCATCACTCTCAAATGAAGTGCTCGCCCAGGTATTGTTCTTGACCACCTCTAGAGAAGTTTGGAGGGCATTGGAACAGATGTTTTCATCTGTTTCTAGGGCCAAAGTTATACAAATTTGTATGCAGCTCACATCTCTGAAGAAGAATGACATGTCCATGACCGATTACTTCCATAAAGTCAAGAACTTGGCTGATACTCTTTCGACCATCGGTCAGCATCTTCCAGACGAGGAGATTGTTTCTTACATGCTTGCAGGACTCGACTCGGACTATGATCCATTGGTGACTTCGATCACCACTAGAATCAACCCGATGATACTCACTGATCTCTATGCTTATATGTTGAGCTATGAGGCCCGCAAGGAGCAGCAGAATGGTGGTCTTCAAATCTCCAACTCCAGCGCCAACAATGTGAGGCGTACCGGAGGTCGTGGTGGCCAGTCCCTCAACCGCAACAATCAAGGACGTGGCAACCGTGGTAGGAACAATGGAGGGAGCAACAACAACTCATCTCAGGGAGCTCGCCCAACCTGTCAAGTGTGTGGCAAGGTTGGGCACACGGCACTCAAGTGCTATCATAGGTTCGACCACGCCTACAAAATTGATAATGGCCACACAGCTTCCATGGTGACAACTCCTTCCTATTCAGTGGACACAAACTGGTACACCGATACAGGTGCAACCGACCACGTGACTGCCGACTTGGACCGCATCTCCATCCGTGAGAAGTATCAAAGGAAGGAACAAGTTCAAGTAGCGAATGGTATAGGTTTGTCCATCCTTCACACTGGTGACTTTTTAATTCCTACATCATCTCGGCCACTTAAACTTCGCAACATTCTTCATGTACCAAATATTTCTAAGAATCTCATTTCTGTACACCAATTTACTACTGATAACAATGTCTTCCTAGAATTTCATCCCACTCACTTTCTTATCAAAGATCAGGCCACGAGGAGTCTTCTTCTTCAAGGCAAATGTGAGGGAGGATTGTACCATTTGCCACACGAGAGCACTGCCTTGAATAAAAAAGCTCTGTCCAGTGCCAAGGTGCCTCAAGACTTGTGGCATCGCAGACTAGGCCACCCCTCTCCTTCAATTGTTCAGCGTGTTCTTCGCAAAAATCAACTCCCAGTTTCCTCAAATAGCAGTGACACTTTTATTTGTAATCTTGTCAACAAGCAAGATGTCACCAATTACCTTTTCCTTTATCAACTAGTACTTCATCTGCTCCTTTGAACCTCATATTCTCTGATGTTTGGGGGTCAACTATTACCTCAGTTGGGGGACATAAGTACTATGTTAGTTTCATAGATGATTCAACAAATTTACTTGGCTTTATCCTCTGAAAAATAAGTCTGATGTGTTTCATATCTTTCTTTGTTTCCAAAAACATGTTGAACGTCTATTGAATGCCAAAATTCTTTGTTTCCAATCTGATTGGGGTGGGGAGTATCAAAAGCTTTATAAATATTTTCAGGAAATTGGTATCAAACATCAAGTGTCATGCCCCCATACTCATCAACAAAATGGTTCTGCGGAGCGAAAACACCGACACATAGTTGAAGTAGGGTTATCTCTCCTTGCGCAATCCTGTGTTCCTTTCAAATTTTGGGATGAAGCCTTTACCACCGCATGCTTTCTCATAAACAGACTTCCTAGTCGTGTGATTGATTTTTCCACTCCTTTGGAACGTCTTCTAGGGACTAAACATGATTACACCAGTTTTAAAACTTTTGGATGTGCTTGTTGGCCTAATCTCAGACCCTATAATGCTCATAAACTACAGTTCCGCTCTCAACAATGTGTATTTCTTGGATACAGCCCCTTACACAAAGGTTACAAATGTTTGCATCGATCTACAGGCCGCGTTTATATCTCTAGAGATGTAATTTTTGATGAGGAAGTCTTTCCATTCAAGCTGGACAGTGACATTCGTGTCATGACACCACCCACTGAATCCTCTATTCTACTCCCTATTCTCCCTATAGTTCCTGCTCCCACACATGTTCAGAACCATTCTTCTAATTCTAATTTTGAAAGTGACCATGTGTTGGTAGACAGCTGTATTGATTTTTCTACATGCACTATTCCTTCCGGTACAACTAACTTGGTTGCAGATTATGAAGATAATGGAGCCCAGGGTACTTCTGTTGTTGTTTCACCTCAAGATGTTGAGCCACAACCTGTTGGGCATGGTATGCGTACTCGGCTCAAGGACAAAATACAGCAGCCCAAACAATTTACTGATGGAACCATACGGTATGATCCTTCTCGCCGTCGAGCTTTCACTATAACAGCCTTGTCAGTTTCTGAACCCAGGAACCTAATTGAAGCCATGAACACTGAAGTTTGGCATCAGGCAATGCACGAAGAGTACATGGCACTGATCAAGAACAAGACATGGCGGCTTGTTTCAGCACAACCTGGGATGAATCTTATTGACTGTAAATGGGTTTACAAAGTGAAGAGAAAGCAAGATGGCACTGTCGACCGCTACAAAGCTCGACTCGTCGCTAAGGGATTCAAGCAACGATATGGTATTGACTACGAGGACACTTTCAGTCCCGTCATCAAACCAGCAACGGTGTGGCTCATTTTTTCCCTGGCAGTTTCAAAAGGGTGGAGCCTCTGGCAAATGGATGTACAAAACGATTTCCTTCACGGCCGACTAGAAGAGGAAGTGTATATGCGTCAACCGCCAGGCTTTGAAGATGCTAACAATCCTCGGGTTGTATGCAAACTTAAAAAGGCTCCCTATGGCCTCAAACAAGCGCCGCGTGCTTGGTATTCTCGTCTTAGCCACAAGTTACAAGATCTTGGTTTCCTCCCTTCCAAAGACGACACTTCCCTGTTCATTTTCAAACAGAGTGGCCTGTCCATCTTCATGCTGATTTACGTCGACGACATCATTGTGGTCAGTTCCTCTCCTCAGGCAATTGGCAGACTCTTCGATCAGCTTCGGCAAGACTTTGCTATCAAGGATCTAGGAGAACTACATTATTTCCTCGGCATTGAAGTGTCCAAGATTGCTGAAGGTATTGCACTCTCTCAATCCAAGTATATTAGTGATATTCTGGAACGCACAAATATGAGGAACTGCAAACCCATTTATAGTCTAATAAGTGTTTCTGAGAAGCTCTCCAAGGTTGTTGGTGACCCATTGTCACAAGCCAATGTCACAAAATATAGAAGTACCGTTGGAGCCTTGAAGTACGTGACTATCACTCGTCCAGATATATCATTTTCCGTCAACAAAGTGTGCCAATTTATGCAAGCTCCAACAACAGAACACTGGGCTGCTGTGAAACGCATTCTTCGATACCTCAAGTACTCCACGAAAGCTACAATGGTGATACACCAATCCAGCTCAACTCACCTCAGCGCCTTCTCTGACGCGGATTGGGTCGGGTGCTCTGATGACCGGCGCTCAACTGGCGGATTTGTTGTATACTTCGGAAGTAACTTGGTGTCATGGAGCAGTCGCAAACAAGCTACCGTGTCACGCTCTAGTACTGAATCAAAGTACAAAGCTTTAGCCAATGCAACAGCTGAACTTATATGGCTGCAATCAATTCTTGGAGAATTGGGAGTTGCACAGATGAGGGCGCCAAGCTTATGGTGTGACAACCTAGGAGCGACATACTTGTCCACAAATCCTATCTTCCATGCTTGAACAAAACATATCGAGGTGGATTTTCATTTTGTGAGAGAGCGTGTCACGCGTAAAATGCTTGAGATTCGGTTCATCTCATCAAAGGATCAAATTGCGGACATCTTCACCAAACCCTTGTCGGCCCCATCATTTTCAAGACTTCGACACAATCTCAACTTGGTTCTACTAGCTGGGATTGAGGCAGGATGATAAAATACATGTACTAGTATTTTATTATTTGTATTATGTAAAATACTTAGTCATAGGCATTACCGTGAAACGTGTGAATATGTGGGAGTGGTTAGTTAGAGATCCCCTTTTGTAGGATCTTCTTGTTACAAGTCCAGCAATGGCTATATAAACAGAACTGCACGTCAGGTTTAGATGTGGGTTCTTTTCTCCATTGTTCCTTCTGTTCTACTACTCTTGCCTATCTGAAATTCTTATACCCTCGACCTTTACAAATTAAAAACCAATTCAGGGAAATATGCCCTTTAACCGGAATGGGAAAATACTGATGTAAGCACATATGCTAATAATGTGCATCATGAAAGAAAACCACATTGTTTTCTTGCATCCATTCACAGATTAAGTTGGATACATATAGAAATCCTTTCTTTTGGAAGCAATTATTTGTTATCTAAGAACTTAAGCATCATTTTGGATTGAAATATATATATATATATATATATATATATATATATATATATATATATATATATATATATATATATATATATATATATTTTAAAAAAATCAAGCACGATTGGTCTAAGCAACAGAGGCTTGAGTAAGCAGTTTCAAATTCAAATACTTATGTTTGCAAAAAACACCCATTGCGAGGGATCTATCTTTATAAAATCCCTGTATATGCCTAAAATATTTTTACATATTTTATAACAATTCTGCTACAAATTTTTTTCAATATATAAGGTCTAAGAGTACATTATGAACACTTATACATTTGGAACATGTAAATCAAATAGGAGTCTACATGTGGTTTTAGGCCTAATTTATTGGGAAGACCGGTATGAGAAATTGGTGGTACTCAAGAATGAGAAACATGGCAAGACCCTAAACCCTCACCCTATCACAAGAGGCATGGTGGGCTTGTTTGGCCAGATTTAAAAATGCATGTAATTGGAATTACATGATTATTCAAAAGCTACTGCTTGTTTAACTGGATTTGAGAAATTCAAAGTAATTACAATTACTTTATAATGGGATTTGGTTAGATTTGGAACTACACCCAAATTGACCGTAGTTCATTCTCCAAGAGTTGAAATTTAAAGCACATGGCATCATGTGACGTTTGTGTGTTTGTTTGGCCGGATTTAAAAGTACATGTAATTGAAATTATAAGATTTTTTAAAATCTAATATTTATTTGGCTAAATTTGAGAAATTCAAAGTAGTTAGAATTACCGTGGTAAGGAATTTTGCTGGATATGTAACTACGCCTAAATCAATCATAGTTCAGACTCCTTCACTTTGGAATTTAATGAGAGTTTTGCACATGGTATTTATTGATCTAATTCCTAAATTAAGTGGTTCATCATTATTTTTATTTTTTTAAAATACTTGTAAATTTCGCCTTTTTATGTTTTTATTATTTTACAAATCTTTATCTTTAATTTTTTGTTTGGTAGTCTAAGATCTTCCATCATGTAGAATAAAAAACAATATATTATTATATTTTATCTTAATATAAAATGAAAATATTAAAAATAAAGGCATAACATTATTTTATTTTAATAATAAAGGCTTATTATTATAACTTTTATCAATATTTTGCTTTAAAAAAATCATAAATTGTGTAATATATTTAATATAATTATTAAAAATAACAATAAATTGTAATGAAAACATAATTATATATCAAAATAAATAATTATATATATAATTACTTTTATTACTATTAACAATTATTAATTATGCATTTATAATCAATTAAACTTAATACTTAACCAAAGTGGGTAACTTTTATATTCTAGAAATATATCTAATTAAACATCTGTTTTTAAATTAGAGATTTACAAATCCTTTCAAACAAATACAAAATTTTTAAATCTGTCATTTTTAAATACAGGTAACCAAACACTAGATTTGACTTTCTTGCATTTTCAAATCCAGAATTTATAAATACATTATAATTGAAAATCCAATAGATTTTTAACTACATCTAACCAAATACTTAATGTAGTTAAGAGCAAGATCAAGTAGATTCCACTTTGCCTGTCCGCCAAGATGATGCAATCATGCTTATACTAGTTGGCTTTATTATTGTGACTAATAGCCTCACATAAGTTAATTTGGTAAACAATAATTTTAACATATATGCATGGGTTTATTGGTGAATCACATCCATAGAATATATGTCATTTAGATCTGCTAGTAAATAACCGTAACCATACCTTATATTAATACCCAAGTCTCCCAAGACCATGTGCTTGTCTTACAAATCCAAATCCATGCTTCTAAATCCTTTGGCTCTTAAGTCAATGGCTTCTATGCATGTTTCATGGTCTTCATGAGCCAATGTTCCCTATATGTATGAGTGTTTGCTTTCCTCGTTTGGTTGACAACAACTACCAAAGTTGCTTCTTCTTCACACTTTAAGACCCAAGTCCAAAAAATGGTGACTCACATAAAAAAAAAATGAATGAATGAATGATGAGGGAGAAATTTGTGGCTTTGAGAGAATTTAAAAAAAATTTCTTTTCTCCACACTATTCATTTATATTTTTTTATTCTCTCCAGCAACACGTGGCATGAAATATGTCACAAAACATGTCACGAAACATGCAATAAAGTATCCCATAAAACATGCATTATTAGAGTATTGACTAAAGAATGCTTGTCATGTTGTGCTTATGTGGACATATATGGCTACAATATCCAACAGTAACAGGTGTAATTCTGATCATCTTTCTTGGGGTGCTGCTCCTCATGAACTACATCACTTGGCAGACCAAGCCCATGAGGTTTCTGTCCAGGATAATTACTGCTGAAGGTGTCCACCGTCGCTTGCATGCTGCAGAATGGCAGCATCAGCTCAGAAACATTATGAACTGATGAATATTGTCCCATAAATGCAAACAAAAGATACTTACTTTCTATCAACCAGCACCATCGAACGGAGTTCACAGTTGGCAAAACTAATCCAGGCAGAACAAACAAAACCGTCAAGAAACACTCAGACCAGTGTCATTTCCAAATAAAACAGGAATATATAAACAAGCAAAAGGAAACTTGGTAGTTAAAGGACAGCAGAATGGTATTTTTCAAGCCAAATCTATCAATTTGCATTTCAAGATTAATTTTATTCATATTTTGTGTTCAAATTAAGTTCACCCATACGAATACTTGTCCTTGATTTTCTTCTTTATTTACATAGGCTGCATTCTTGGTACTAAGCAAACACAGAGGATAACAACTTGCACAACAGGTTGCCCAGCATTGAATAGAAGTATGAATCTAAAAAAAAAATAAATAATAAAAAAAAACTAAACATATCAGAATCATTTACTTTGAAATCTAAATTAATAAAACATGTCTCATAAAAAAAGGTTAACTTACTGTTTATTGATTTCATTTTTAATGGAAGGATGACAATCATTTCCAAACATCTGCAAGGTGCATTCTAAGAAAGCACTGTGGGTAACAATGGCAATCTCCTTCTCCTGTCGAGTCCACAACCTGAGAGAAAATGATTTAATTCAACTTCAGATATCATTTCACTTGAATAAAACAAAGGAAAATGAATATTCCATAAGTCTTATGTTACTTTTCTTTCAAAGGATTATTACAATATTGTAAGGAAATAAATCATTTGCTTTACCTAAAAGTATTTGATGGCTTATAATAATCATTTAACTATTTACAACACAAGAAGCAACTATACCAGTTGATGAACTTCAATCCCCTAGCAGCAAGTGCTTCATTTGTTTCTCGTTTATCAGCTTCCCATAGAATATCTTCATCATTTTCTATCTGCAATGTCATCAACAACAGATTTACAAGCCTTTTAGGTAATTTAAAACTTCACATAGTTCAACAGATCAAAAGAGTAGCAAATAATATATTTCATTTTACTCGTTTTCTTTTGATTGTTGAGCAATGTTGAGTTACTTTCTATAAAATAAGCTGTATAACAAGCTAACCAGTGAGAAATCAATTGCAGGGAAAAGAAGCTTGTACTCGCTTGTATTTCGCCGTTTATCACATGGGTTAACTCCCTTGAGCAAGAAACAATATTAATTAGGCTGTAAAGAGAATTTGTAAAACAAGCATGATATGATGCACACCTGCCCGGAATATAGATAATGACATTAAACTGAAAATTAAGATTCGTTAAGCATAACAACGAAACATGGTTAACTTCCATTTAAAGACAAAGATATATAACACCATATCCAAATGAGGTGACATAATAACAAGTCACTATACTATCTATTTAGAGAGATAAATGACAAGAAAATTCAAAACTAATAATAATAATTAAAAAAAAAAAAGTGGATTGAATGACAGCCTTGTAATTTATATTACAAATGAGCAATATAAATGTACTACATACCAAGCGTTCTCTGCAAGTTTCCACAGCTATAAATGGAGGGCAATTGAGACTTGAAATTGCAGAACGATTACTGTTCCCAACATTTTCAATCATGAGAGGAGGAACATGAACATTCACTCCATCCACATAACTTTCACCTCCAAAAACCCCCACTGCTGTCTGCATTGTCCTGTAACATGTGATTATATATTACCAAAACAGAAAAATTACATGAATCAACATTTAAGTCAATTACTAGAGGCGTGCAGAATATTGGAAATGTTAGTTTTATACAGTAATGCTCTATATGGGAGAACCATTTGTAGCCTGGCAAGAGTTATATATATATATATCTGGTTTTGAGACCAATTAAATTAAAGCAAACTCCTTTGGTAATTAGTCCATGAATTTTTTTTTAAAAGTGCTTATTGGTATAAAAGCTTTCTTTACTAAGTTAAGCACTTTTCCCTAGTAAGTTGGGAGGAATGACTCGGACTGACTAAGAAGCTTAATTATAATCCCCAATACTAACACCAAATTCTAAACAGTCCTTGAGGACCTAAATCTGTTCCAACTTCGAGGGCATGCAGTAACCGCTTCACCTTCCACTCCAATCTCATCTCCCACCATCTGTGACAACTTATCAGCTGCGTTCCAAAAATGAGCCTCCCAGATTTACATGGTAGGTAAATAAATTTTCACTATATCACTGGCAAAAAGATCAATATCATCATGAACGTACCAGTAGATCTTGAATACTTCTTTTGGTTAATACTTAAAACAAGCAAAATAGACTTGTTAAAGAATACAGGGCAGGAGGATGACAACAGGAAAAATAGGAATTCTAAATGAGGACTAGTTTATATGTAAAAGAATCTTACAAAACTTATCCTTGGCAAAGATCATACCTTAAGAGAGGAGAAATGACGACTAATTCAATCCTTTTAGCAAGCCCACATTCATTAACATGCTCCCGTAGATTATCAACCTGTCGCGTTAACATTCTCAACTCAATTAAGATAAATCCTAACTTATACTATGTGCAATTGGTCTACCAGCACTATGATGTAACCACAAAGAGAATTAAAAAATAATAATAATAATGTTTATGAGCCCTTCATTGTTTAGCATGTTTCAGAAATAAAATTTTCCTTTGCATCTATTCAAAGTGAAGTAAGTTTACAAAAAAAAAAAAAACCAAGCATCATGAACAGATATACAATCCAAACTGTCACCACGTCACTCTATAGAGGGGATCCAAAAATTGTTTACAGTGAAGGTAAATAATTAAAAATTTTAAAATCAAAATAAAACATGTTACAATAAAATTGAGAACAACATATAAAAAATCATTTTCACCTAGAATTTAAAACCGTATTCATCTTGATTAGAATAAATGTTCAAATGAAAAATTTATATAAACTGAAAAATATCAAAAGAAACAAAAATAAAATAAAATAAAATAAAGGAACTATACCTAAATCTTATTCTATTAAAAAACTTAAAATTAATTTTAAAAGAACTAACAACAAAAATAAGGATAATTTTTTTCTTCTTCAATGAAGAGTGGTTTATCCACATTTATCCAAAAAAATAAAAATAAAAAAATAAAGGAATCTCACAAAATTACTTATATTTGATGAACATAGTAGTTTATCAATTTTAATTAAAAAAAAATGATATTATTTGCTGCATATGTAGAATTAGATAGAGCGATCTCATAATATAGCAAATTCATGCCAAGGAAGACCAAAAAAAAAAAAAAACACACACACACACACACTTTTGAAGGCAAGACTTACCTTGAAGAAAAAAGTTGTACTATTTAATAATAAATTTGAAGCCATCATCCTTACCTGACTCCAGCCTAGAGGGGTGATGTGAGCATCAAAAAACTTGGCAGATGAATATGCTTTGTGATCCTTTTCACCAGCCACATTATGAATACCCTGTGCATGTCGCACCTTGCAGCAACATATTTAACAAATTTGGTTAAAGAAAGTATAAGTTAAATTTGTCTTTGAAAAATAAAATTTATATTTCGCTCATTTACATTAATTTTTTTTTTGAATTATTTAATTCAACACACAATCATCTTCTATTAATTAAATGTCACAAACCCAGGCAAGCATTAATGTCATGATAATGTGGCAAACAATCTGTCCAATTTTACCACATAGCATGCTACATATTATATTTATAAGCAAAATAATACTGTCTTAAAAAATAATGATATCAATGAGATTATCTGCATATTTTTTAATAAAATTTATAAACTTTTTAAATGATACATGTCATGTCAAAAATTGACTACATGACACACTATATAAACTACTACGTAAGCATTGAAAAGGTTTTACATCACGTGGCTAACAAAAAATTGATAAAAAATTGATAGAATGACCAAATTAAATATTTTGTGTTTAATAGAAAGAGTAAAATATTTTAACAAGCTAAAACGAACAAATAAGTTTCTTTTGAGAATTTGATGTAAACCAGGTGCAGTGTCTTGGAACGGTGCAAAGGATATAGACTTGAATCAGCACGCCCCTCCATGTCTAAAACAAACAAACAATGAAACAAACAAAAAATTAAAAATTAAAAATTAAAAACAAGAAGATAGCTTGGAGCCTTGGAGTTTTTTTAGTTAATAACCCAATTGATAAAATCGAAACAAAAGGACAACATCATATTATATATATATATATATATATGACAGGTGAGCTAATTTGCTAATCTGGTTTTCAATGGTCATCAACAGGTGCGTGGAACTATTTGCACTTTCCATATATTTTTTTTCTTTATATCGGATCTGATGCTACATACTGTTTTTATCTTTATTTAAAAAAAAAAACATAAAATCTCCAGGCCCAAATTTATAATTCTCCAATCAACATAGAATTATCTAAAATATTAATTTTCAGATCCGCTTAATGGTGATGATGAGATCCCCATGTGAGAAGAAGAAGATGAGAATGGGGGGAGGAGGAAATATGCATGGTTCCTTAAATCATGAATGATAACGTTACAAATTGGCATATGACGGGACTTTGGGACGGGGAAGAAGCCCAAGAAGACAGTTTTCACTTGGCAGTTTGAGAAGCGCTTATTTTCTGACATCTATTGCAGGTTTATATTTCCTTTAAAAGATGTTGAAAAACAAATGAGCAATGCTGAAAACCCACAAAATCAACAAAGAAGCGGAATAACGAACAGCCGGTTGCCAAAATTGAAAACGGTATCCAAAAAAATTGGGGCAATCTGACCTGAAAAGAAAATCGGAGGCAGAGAGCACGCAAAAATAATCGCAATGAATCCGAATAGGGAGAGCACCAACGACCAGTGTTTTTAAAACCGGACCGGACCGGCCGGTCCGACCGGAAAAACCGGGAACCGGACCGGCGTCCGGTCCGGGTTAACACCGGGTTTTGACCAAATTGGGAACCGGTCAAACCCGGATAAAACCGGCGAACCGGCCGGTTGAACCGGAACCGGGAAAAACCCGGTTTTCTGATTTTTTTTTTTTTAAATTAGTTTTTGAATCATGTAACCACAACATTGCAAATATTTTATTTTATTTTATTTCTTTTTCTTTACTTATTATTTATAAATAATTATAAAATAATACCAACGTCTTCCTCGATATCTATCTTTTGTGCGGGTTCGACTTCGGTTCATTACAACATCTCCTATCCGTTATTTTTTAATACATATTTAGATGTTTGATATATATCTTTTATGTTTTAAATGATTAAGATTTAAACTTAATTAATATTTTTATAGACTTTCATATGTACAAATGTTGTGTTTAATTTGTTAAATTTTGTGCAATTTTGGATATTTTTATTTTGAAAATTTGAAAAACTATATAGGATAATATATTTTTTGCTTGATCTCAAATTAGTTTTGTTGTTATGATTTTATCTTTTAATATATATTATTTCATTGTTATAAAAAAATTATAAATTTATATTATATTTTATATATATATATATATATATATATATATATATATATATATATATATATATATATATATATATATATATATATATAATTATGACGTCATCCGGTCCAACCGAAATGGGTCATCCGGTCGGACCGACCAACCCATGACCCAAATATGTGGCCGGTTCGCTTCCCGGTCCGGTTTTAAAAACATTGCCAACGACAACGCCGATAAGAAAAGAAGATCCGAAGGGAATGTATAAGGGAGTGAACTGATCTCACTCTCACTCAGCAAACCTCAAAATAATCCGCGCTGGACAACCTTGCGAAGGTTCTCTGTGACATTACAGATATCAATGTAATCCAAGGGAGAGACGTGGTCTGACAGTTTGATTTGCAGCGAGACAGATATCTATCTAATTATTTTATTTTATTTTTTATATAATAATTATAGCAGAGCAAAAACTTAATGCCAGCGTATTTTATATAATATAATTTTAATCTCTTATTTTGTTCTCTTTCTGTCCAGAGATCATTGGTGCCATTGGCAAGATAAATAATAATAATATTATGGTGTATATATATATATATATATGATAAAATTTACAAACATAAAGCAATAAATAAATAAATATAAAAATACACTAGTTACAGTGGCTTGACTGAACTTCTAAAAATAATCCTTCTACTATATAACTCTAGAGGGGAGAATGACTATTTTTTTTTACTTCATAATTCACTCTATTTGTATCTATTTATATTTGCGAAGACATCAATATTATTATTTTTGTTTATTTCATTTATATAAGCAATTGTATATGTTTTAGTGGCGCATATTAAAAAAATTATATTATATGCATATATTTATTTGTTATTAAAATTTAATTACGATGAGAACACTTTTTCAAAATAAATTAATTTTAATATTAGTAAATGCTTTGATCAAAATTATGTGATAATTATATATGTCTAATATTTATTTTCAGATTTAAAGTTGAATAAACTCCACTCAAATCATATTTAAAAAAAAAAAAGAATTTAAGTAGACGTATCGGTATATTAATGACAAATGTAAGAATGGATGTATGATATTCTGCACTTCTTGAAGTCGTTGGACTTTGGCTCGATCAATAGCTGAGCATTACTAGATCATCTTCTTCATTTTTTTTCTTCCAAAGATTCAAGGAATCCATGGTGAAACAATGGCTATGAAGTTTTTCAACTAAAAAAAATGTGTGTATAATGCAAAGAAATCATGTTGTGTATAAATAGGGAAAAATGACAACGGCTATAATTATAACGGTTATATTTACAACGGCTATTTTTCAAATTTTAATTTCCAACGGGTATAATCCAATGGCTATTTTTATTATGTAATACTTATTTATTATGCAAAACAAACACTTATTCTGCAAGAAAAAAATATGTCATAATTTATGTAATAATTTTTTTATTTTGTTACCCAAACACCCATTCTGTAGGAATAAAATATGTTATAATTTCTGTAATAATCAATTGTACTTTCTACATAATAAAATTATGCCATATTTTTTTATTTTACATCCAAACAAGGCCTGACTGATAAAGATTGAAATTGTATAGACCACAGCTTTGCCCAAATGAACATAACCTGACCACATGGCTAGCAAGTCTTGCCTGGGAGTTGGAAAGCTTCTTTTAATTTTTCGTTTGACTTGAATTTTTCTTCTTTTCTTTTATTTAATTAGAGAGGTTTTTTGTTTTTGTTTTTTTTTTTGTTTTTCTTTTTTTACCTTTTCATCAATTATTGGGAAAAAAATTAGACTAAAAAAAATAGTGGGTATTTTACCAACTCTTAATTTATTATTATTGAGTCCTTTGCATAACAAATTTATTTAAAAAAACCCGAAATCAAACCCAAAACCCAAATAAAAGAAAAACACAACTATATTGAATTATTAACTTCATATATTTGCACACCAACCCTTCCTTTAAAGGGGGTGCTTGTTACCTATTAGTTAAAATTAAAACACATTAACTTATCTTGCACTTAAAAAAACATAATAAAAAAATAGTAACTGATTAAAATATTTTTTGTTTTTGTTTTTATTTTTGTTTGTTTTTATTTTCTTTCACTTACTATATCAAAATTATTAAGTAACATATAAACATAACAAAATTTGTCTGGACCAAATCACTTCTATGGAATAGGTTTAGCTGCTTTTGATGAAGAGAATCTACTATAAATATTTAATTAAATCTGCGGCGCTATAATAAAAAACATAATAAAAAAATAGTAACTGATTAAAATATTTTTTGTTTTTGTTTTTATTTTCTTTCACTTACTATATCAAAATTATTAAGTAACATATAAACATAACAAAATTTGTCTGGACCAAATCACTTCTATGGAATAGGTTTAGCTGCTTTTGATGAAGAGAATCTACTATAAATATTTAATTAAGCATGCGGCGCTATAATAAAATTTTTAATAGATAGTATAGAATAACTAATTAATTTATTCATTTTTCAATTTTAAGATTTTATTAAAATTCAAAATACAAAATAAAGTAACTGAAAATAAATCATGATTGGAATTAACGTGGTGTGATGAGCCATTGATTCTTTGGTTCCTCATCTAACATACAAAAATCCACTATCACGTGGTCCGATGCCCATTTGATTCTTTAATTTTCTCTTCATCTAATATAAAAAGATCCACTATCTATGGAATATTAATGTGGTGAGATGTCTTTTCACTTAGATCATTGATTCTTTGGTTCTTCATCCATCTAACATTAAAAGGTCCACTATCTACGTAATATGATGTCTCTTGATTCTTTGGTTATTTATCCATCTAACATAAAAAGATCTACCCAGGCAGCTGAATCAAGCAGCGGATGTGCTTGCAAAATTTGCTCTAAAGAATCCGGTGATCTCTCTTTTTTTTTTATAAGGGGCTCATTCTTCCAAATTGACTGCTAAAGAATCCGGTGGTCTCCTTTTTTTATAAGGGGCTCGTTCTTCCAAATTGGCTGATGGAGGTTGCTGAGGTTAATGGCTTCCTTTGTTAAAATCATTATGCCTTTAATTTCCTGTTTTTGTTGCTTTTGTTTTTTAAAACATAAAAAAGTCCACTATCTATGAAATATTAACGTTGTATGGAATACTAGCGTGGTGCGATATATGGAATACTAGCGTGGTGCGATGTCTCTTCACTTTACCATTGATTCTTTAATTCTTTGTCCTTCTAACATAAAAAAGCCCACTATCTATTTATATAATAAATATATTTTCCATTCTATTATTTAAATTATAAAAATTGCAAATCATCTTTCATGATTGATATTTACATATTAAATTCATATATATATATCGATTTTCGGTCAAGAAAACCCATTTGTTATTTGAAATATGAAAGCTTGTGCCAGTCATTTTTTTTACCTATAACAAGAATGAGATTTTGGTCGGATCAATACAATATAATAGAATCAAGCCAAAGATGGGTCCATCTTAGAGGGGACAATGCCAATTGTTAGGAAAAATGTAACTCGTTTGGTCATGACAAAGATTGATGCCCAAACTTGTTGCTCCGGTGAGCGATCTTTCGGTTTACAAAAGAAATCGCATCTACGAGAGGAGTTGATGGATAATTGGGCTTCCTCTTTCGATTCACGGAATGTGATCCGAGACGCTTGAGACCAAGGCAAAGGACACCGCCACCATCCATTTTGGCTCATGACGGCCCAAATGAAAATATAAACTCTCGGCAATTTTTTATTTTATTTTTTTAGTTATCGTTTTCCTTCTGCCATTATTGGAAATTAATTCTTTGAAAGAAAGTGTTCCGTGATCAATGAGGCATGCTAAATTCAAGGTGGAAGAAAGAAGAAGGGACAAAATCCGAGAGCGTCAATCCTCGAAGCTATAATATAACTGCATTGAACACGCTTGAACAAGACAAAAGGAAAAAACATAATAGCACATTCCGAGTGTGAATGTTGATTTTGGGATGCAGATGAAGACTGACTCGTACGCTTTCTTTCTCCATCTCCTGCGGGAACGGGATGCAAGCCTTCTTCGTCGCGTTTTCATACACGACCCCATCTTCGAGAGTCTTATCCGTTTTGTTTTTAAAGAACTAGTTCGAAGAACGTGAGCAGGAGCAGGGTTGAAACAAAGGAAAATTTATGACTTTCCCTATGTTTCCTAACGTTTTCAATAAAACCTTCTCAAGCTAAGTGTTGGGGAACTTGTTAGAAGCGATTTGCCGCTTCCGCTCCAGAAAACCAAATCGAAAGCTTGTGCTCTGCCAATTTTTGTCCAATATCCGCTCCTTTAAAATTGTTGGAGGACCATGTGTTTTAGGCCCATCTTAACATTCAAAACATTCCCATAATATTTAGTACCACATTGCCTATTTACAAGAACTTCACCCACTTTATATATATCACTATTCATTAGCCTTCAACCTTGTATTTGTGGTTATGCTCTCTCACGCACAGGCACAGGGGTGCAAATCTCAAATTTGGGTTGAACATTCTAAACTCGTGCGGACACGAATGCACCGTCGCGCCGTTCGTTTTTATTTAATTTTTATTTTATTTTTATTTTTTTCTTTTCTCGGGAAGAGACACAGCTTTTCTTTTCGTATCTCTTCGTCTTCTACAAAATCAAAATTCAGAACCGGTTTTCAGAGAATCAGTTCTTTCTCTCTTCCCTAAGGCGAATTTGTTCTTAAAGTCGGTGCGTCTTTCGCACGCCTCAGTCGATCCGCTCTCTGTCCTTAACAACACCGATTTCCAACAAAAATAACTAGATTAAACTAACATTTAAGTGTAATTAGTTACGAGTTAAATTTTATTTGTTAGGATTTTTTTTTTAAATTTATGAATAGTGACAAATGCCGTCCCAGACAATTAGAGCCTGTTTTATGTGTCCAAGATAACATATAAAAAATTATAATTTCACAATGATAAATCCCTATCTTTCTATAGGATATTTACAATATTTTTGTATAGTACTATATAATATTACCCACCTACTATTCATGGTGACTTTCTTGAGTTATCTAGTGGGTGTTTTTGTTTTGTTAGGATTTGAAACAATATAAAATACCATCTGAGTTTCTACCAAAACAATTGTTTCACATATCATTGCTTTTTTATTCAAAATAACTGAGGAGCGCCATGGAATAAATTATTTAAAAATGTCCATGTAGTCATTGTTCGATAGACTCACTTTTTAAGGAGTCATATAATATTTCGACAAAAGACAAAATCAACTAATTTATCTGGACCAACCAAAACATTCTGTTACCTCAAGCTACTATTTAATTAAAAATTTCAGTAGATGGTTAAAACAGTAATTACCTGAAATATTTTGGTGGTAAGAAATTCTTAACTAAACGATTGAATGCACGCCCCAAGCAAAGAAATGACACCGACTCCAACTCCGGCAGCTCTGCTGTCACATACAGCACCATCATCAACAGACTCCTTTTTTTTCAGGGTGCTTCTCATGAGCTACGTCACTTGGAAGATCAAGCCCCTGGGGGTTTTTTCCAGGATAGTTACTAACGGAGGTATCCATCCCTTGCATACTGCAGATTGGCAGGATTGGCTCAGAAGCACGTTAAACTGATGAGAATTGTCCCAGAAAACAAACAACACACTCACCTTCTATCAACCAGCACCATTGATCGGAGCTCACAGTTGGCAAAACTATCCAAACAGAATGAACAAAACCATCAACTAACAGGCAGAATGGTATTTCCAAATCAAATTGGAAAAATAAATACAAAACTTGGTGGTTCAAAGTAAACAGAATGGCATTTGAAATTCTGAATCATATTTTTTTCCAAATATATCAATTTGCATTTGAAGAAAAATTTTGTTCATGTTTTTGTTTTTAAATTAAGTTTATCCATGTGAATAATTGTCTCTGATTTCCTTTTTTTATTTACAGAGCATGTATCCTTCTTACTTGCTAAGCAAACACATGGACACTATACCATCATACAATAAAAATATCTAATCAAGCTGTCCTACCAGGTGGGCTTGACTATGAAGCTTCTCTTTTTAGGATACAAAAATTGATGATTAAAAAGGACTTGGACCGACAAGTAGATTTCAATATGCAAATGATATACCGGGAAGATTTGGAAGACATTACAAGAAAAGAACTGATTCAAAATAAGAAGGGATTACACTAGGATCTAACATATTAGTGTTAGCGGCAACTAAGCAATTTTAGGATCATTGCCTGAAATTTCGAACAAGTTATTTTGAATTCTATGTTTAATTAAGTCTATCAATAAGTTTTAGGAGTTTGTATAAGGTTTAATTTAAGTAAGACTTTCTGTCCTTTCTCATTAGGAGTCAAACCTTTCTCTTGTTAGGAGTAAAGCTTGCTTATAAGCTCTTGAACCTCTATAGACGAGTCTTCTTAGGAATTAATCAAAGAATTTTTTTTTTTTTTAGCTAAATGCTTTATTTCAAGGAGTGACTGCCTTTTATTCGAAGTGTGATTGTTTAGATTCTCTAGATGTGATTGCCTAGGATGTCCTGTGACAATTTCTCCATGATAAAAGCAAGGCACTTTATAATCATCTTACTGACATGCCAGCATGAGTAAGCTATGGGTTCCATTACTTTCTAACAACACTAAAATGCATACTGCTGAGATGGTGAGCAAAAAGTCTTCCAACTGAATCAGTCTGCACAGTTCAGTATAAATGCACCAATGTTGTGTTCAAACCAATTTTATTTAACTTCTGCTATATTATGTCAATGAACAATTTTCTGCTGCTTCTAAGATCCTT
Organism: Dioscorea alata; assembly: GCA_020875875.1. NCBI lineage: Eukaryota > Viridiplantae > Streptophyta > Magnoliopsida > Dioscoreales > Dioscoreaceae > Dioscorea > Dioscorea alata. Next base: position 43,795 of record CM037024.1, on the reverse strand, counting down.
TTGGAATGACAAGTCATGATACATACAGCATGGCACCACATTGGCTCAAGCGTTCTGGCTTTTCTGGCGTCCCCATTCACAACGAGTATCTATTAGATTTCTAATGTTTTGGTACAAGTTCAACCTTTCCTTATGTGACCAAGAACCTCCAGGACATGCCTAGTATTATTACAGCCACCTTGGTCTTGGTCAAACTTTAGTTAATTGTTAAAAAATATTTTTAAATTTTTACTTATTTTAGTTTCTATTTTACAAATCTTATTTTATAACAAAACTACAGTTTTATAGATATCAAATAATTTGCAAATAAAAGGGTATTTTGATCATAAAATCACAATATTGTCAAATGCTGCTCAACAATCAGTTCTTTGCTAATATTGTTATTTATGACTCAAAGTTTCAATTAATTAGTATTTCTTTATCAAAAAATTAAGAGATTTATTAGTGAAAAGTTATTTTGTTTATGAGAATGGCATATTTCTCAAAAATCAACTCCGGTTTGACCATTACCTATCTTTGATTTTTGAGATTATCATGGCATACTAGGTTTACCACAATTCCATGATATTAAACATGGGTATAGAACGGCTAGTTAAAACTTGAATATAAGAATGTCACTCAGAAAATCTAAAAATTTTGAAGTCATCTATCTACTTTGAAATTTTAATAAATCCAATATATATCTCATAAAAGAAAAAAAACTTACTGTTTGCTGATTTCATTTTTAATAGAAGGATGACAATCATTTCCAAACATCTGCAAGGTGTGATATAAGAAACCACTGTGGGTAACAATGGCAATCTCCTTCTCTTGTCGAGTCCACAACCTGAGAGAAAAATGAAGTTGGAATAAACTTCAGATATTGTTTCACTTATGAAACAAAAGTTTTAAAACCACCAGAGCTCTTTTCTTTGAAGTAGGGGTCATTTTTCGTTCACCCCCTCAAATAAAAACATATTCATTTTAGCCCTTAAACTGGATATATTTTTTTGACCTGGTTCTCCTCTGGCTGGCTTGGGCTCAAGATAATGAGAAATGTGGCACATTAGCTACCATGTAAATGTAAACGGATCCAAAGATTCTAAACAGACAAATTTATATAATTCAGGTGCCAAAAGGAACATATTTTCAATTGAGGAGCCAAAACGAACAATGACCCTGCACTTCAAGGTCACCAATGGGCTTGAACCAAATACAAAGCACAAAATGTCTAATATTACATCTCTTTCAAAGGAATGGCACAACCATAAAGCAATAAATCAATCATTTAACAGTATGTGATGGTTTAAAATATTTGTTTTTAAATCTACAACAAGAAACAACTTTACCAGTTGATGAACTTCACTCCCCTAGCAGCGACTGCTTCATTTGCTTCTCGTATATCAGCTTCCCATAGAATATCTTCATCATTTTCTATCTGCAATGCCATAATCACCAGATTTACAAGGCCTTCAAGTAATTAAAAACGACAACATAATTCAACAGATCAAAAGCAGAAAATTATTTTCTATAAAATGAACTATATAGCAAGCTCACCAGTGAAAAATCAAGCCCAGGGAAAAGCAGCTTGTACTCACTTATATTACGCCGTTTATCACATGGATGAACACCCTTTAGAGAACAGGAAACAGTATTAATAAGGCTACCCTGATTCAATACAGATGGTTTGTAAAACAAGCACCATACATACCCAGAATATAGATAGTAATATGAAACTTCAAAGAATTGAGGCATATTATGCAAATAACCATTGTTAACTTTCATTTACAGACAAAAAAAAATAAATTGTAAGACAATATCCACATGAGATGGCTTACTGACAATTTACTGGAGTATCTATTTATAGAGATAAGTGACAAGAAAATTCAAACCTAATAAAAGACTGAATTAAACACCAGCCTTGTAATTTATGCCATAAATGAGCAACAAGAATCTAACATACCAAGTGTTCTCTGCAAGTTTCCACAGCTATAAATGGTGGGCAATTGAGACTTGAAATTGCAGAACGATTACTGTTCCCAACATTTTCTATCATGAGAGGAGGAACATGAACATCCATTCCATCCAGATAGCTTTCACCTCCAAAAACCCCCACAGCTGTCTGCATTGTCCTGTAACACGTGATTATATATTACCAAAACATAAAACTTAAAATAACCAAAGAAACCTGTTTAAAGGATACAGGATAAAGAAAACAGTACAGATAGAAATTCCAAATGAGAAATGACTATATGTCACAGAAATCTTACATAAGTTACCCTTTGCAAAGCTCATACCTTAAGAGAGGAGAAGTGATGACTAATTCAATCTTCTTAGCAAGCCCACATGCATTAACATGCTTCCGTAGATTATCAACCTGTTGCAGTTGCATTCTCATCTCAACATGGTATTTGTAAAGCACATTAGCGTGCGAAATAAGTTCATGCGCATTACGATGTACAGGTGACAACAGCAGGAAAATGTGATACTTTTTAACTCTTCATTGAGAAGCAACTTCATCTTTTTGGAAATTGGAACAATGCAGATTACAAAAAAATCAAGCATCATGGCAGGCATGAGATCAAACCAAACTGTCAGATGCTACCCTATAGATGGGTCATCAAAGCCAAGCTAAAAGCCAGAGTAAAGCATAATGACAGTGGCTAAAACCGTCAGGTAATATATGGAATTAACCAGAATGATCTCATGTATAAGCTTAACGGAGCATCATGAAAATTACAAGTTCATGGAAGGAAATTCATGACCCATAATTTTTTTTTAAGGGCAAACTGTTGAGACTTAGCTTGAAGCATAAAGTTGTAACTGATTATGGTGACAGAAGAGTTTGTTGATAATAATAAAACTGTAGCTATACTCCTTACCTGATTCCAACCAAGAGGCGTGAGGTGAGCATCAAAAAGCTCTGGAGACAAATACGCTTTAAAATCCTTGTCACCTTCCACATTATGAATTCCCTGTGCATGCCGCACCTTGAAACAAAAGATTTAAGACATTTCACAGACGCAAGTATTAAGTTAAGCTTGCCTTCAAAAACAAAAACAATTATAGCGTTATTATTTAGATTTTGATCAAAACAAACCAGGTGCAACGTTTTAGAACGATGCAAAGGATATAGACTTGAAGCGGCACACCCATCCATGTCTGAAGACAATGAAAAAAAAGCAATTAAGGAAAAAGGAAAAAGAAAAAGAAAACCATCACTGATTAATGCAATAACCTGTGTATTACTGGCATTGCACTTAAATGAGAGAATATAGTCGATGAATAGACTTTTACCCCATTGGTTTATTTTTTAAAAAAATAAGATTACAGATTGAGAAAATGAGAGAGGAGGAAAGAAGGAAATATGTTTTCGCATATCACGACAGGAAAGAAGTGCACAAGTAGGTATGAAGGGTAAGAGGATATCTTTCACTCAGCGGGGAAAGAAATTGGTTTATTATTCTAACAATAATTCATTAATTGCTTTATATTTCAGACAAGAATGCATGAAAACAAGACATTTATCAGGGAAGAGTAAGTCTAGAATGAAATGAATGAAACGGGAAAGTTACAAGATCAAGTCAAATATGAATTAGGACAAAAAAAGAAAAAAAAAAGAAAAAAAAAGCAAGAGTAAAAGGGGCAACAAAGAAGCCAGACGGACAACTTGAGGAGCCGGATCTAAAAGACATGGAAGAGGAAGGAATCTCACCCGAGGGGGAATCGGAGGCAGCAGAATGCGCGAACGGAGTCGCTATTGTGAATGGCCGGCGCCGATGAGAACGCTGAGTAGAAGGGCGACCGATAGCGAGAGAAGAAGAGCGCGATGAGGCGACAGAAATTGGGAGGGCACTCAGAGAAGAAGAAATGGTCATTTACTCGGATCGGATCGGGTCGGATCCAGAGATTGCGAGTAATCTAAAAATTTACAGGCGGCACCATTTAACAGCCGCAGCCTTTGGTGAGATAGGCCCGTTGCACACGTCTTTGACCTAATTGGCTGGTGTGATTTGACCTGGGCCATAGTGTGTGTTCCCATTAGTTGATGGGCCTCCATTCTGTGGTATTTAGGTTGTCAATCCGCTAGCCAGTAGACCCTTTCTTTGGGGAAAAAAGCTATGCCGGTTCTTATGCCTGCCAGCACTTGTTCAATCCTTCTTCCGTTACTGGTGTGGTGCCCATAAATGCTAGTTAAGATGGTACTCGTGCTTTATATAGGCCTCAAATTTCTGGGCTTTGAGTTTGGGTTAATGGATCCCCAATCACAAACTTTGAAAGCCCGATGATAGATTGGACGGACAAGTGGAACAACCAGGGTTGAAGGGCTTTTGTTTGGCGCGAGAAAATGAATAAAATAAAATAAAAAAAAAAAGAAAAGGATACGTGTTAAAATTTCAGTTGAGTTCTTTTTTATTTTTTAAGTTGGTGAGCTGGTTTTGCACGGAAGCCCGCCACGCACACCGGCGCCAAAGAAAGCAGACATTGGTACCATCTTTAACGCATTCATGATGACATTCTAGCACTTTTTATTATATTGGTTTTAGATGGAAAGCAGCTTAGCTTGTGTAATGGCAACAAACTGCTTCTCGCTGGATGCAAACGTAAACGAAAAGTTTTTATATTATAATTTAAGCCTTGCATGGTTAAGTTATGCAAATCAAACCATGATATCAGAAAACAAACATATGGACACCGGCATACCGCTCAAACATGGGATCCAATATTACAGTCGAGTGCTTGTTCCAACTCTAGGGTCATAGCTTTTGATAATTGTTGGCCATTTGTTTTTTTTTCTTTTTGGTCTATAACTTATTGATTTCTCCAGATAAGATACTTTTAAGGTGCTACAAAGAGAGAGAAAACTTATCTAAAAATATTAAATTTAAAATTATTTACTTATAAGGACTCCGACCTCCAATACTTGAACTGACAGCCATGAGCAATCTGCTTAGGTCAGATTTGAATTGGTGTACAACCCTAAATAATTGGAATCATGTAAGCAGGAGACCTGAGCGCATGCAAGCTTTTAACATAAGATTGATGGATGAATGGATAAACCCACTTAATGAACAAATGATTCGTTCCCACGAACTTTTGCTGGCCACTCTTTGTTGACTTGTGCAAGGGGATGTTCGTGCTCCGAGACGCAACTTGATGCCCCAACTTTAATTAATGATAAAAGTTCAGCGCAATGCTGTGTGCTATAGTCACTGAGGGCAACAGCTCTTTTGCAATTTGCCTTCTGTGAGTCTGGTCGGACCCATAACAAAAAAAGATTGTTTTTCTTTTCATCTGGAAAGAGTTTTGTATTCATGGAAGCCAAAAAGACCAATGTACAAAAAGAGAATAATGATGTGCAACCGTGCAGCTCCTTCGGACCGGATGGAAGGTACATCCTCTACGGATGGGAAATCAATCCGGACAGCCACTCTCAGTTGCTTTATTTTTTACAGACTTGGTAGTGCTGTGCGCATGACAGCGATTGATCATCTGATCCATTGTGCGATCGCATCATTATTACTTTCTTAGTGGGTAACACTCGATTTAAAGTATGGAACGCTTCCCCGGGTTCTCGCCTTACAATATTCATGGCCTTCATAATAAAAAAGAAGTCTGGTGCCAAAGGCTGGCTTAGCGCATGCCTTTATTATGGAAAACATAAGCAAAGATTTAGGTTTCCCATTAACTGCGAGACATTCATTGGCGATCCGTTGGATGTACAGTAGCATTATTCCCTCTAAATAATTTCGTTGAATTGTCGAAGTTTTGCCTAGCTGTTAGTTAATCATGATAAATGGACGGAGGCGCCTAAAGAGGATTAAGTTCAGCAACATCAGGAAATGCACACTCGATGCTGATGGAATGGAACACATCATGATGAACCCGAACACCATGGCGGGAGTTGAGCCCCACCATCGTCGTCCATAAGACCGTGCAGATGGGTCCCATGGTCCTCCTTTTCTAAGCCTGCTGTTGCGCTCTCTCTCTCTCTCTCACTCACACACACACACACAGGACCTATAAATACACACGTAGATGCTATGCTCAACATTCCATATATCCGAGCAATCATCTCGCATAGAATATCTATCCTGCTTAGGGCGCTCCACATGAGATCAGAAAAGAAAGCTGTCGCTCCAGCTAAAACTAAGAGAGGATCTCCTGTTCTACATATCAAAAAGACCAGCAGTGATGGAGGAGGGGGCTATGATGACTCCGACTCCGGCAGCTGTGATGTTACAGGCAGCAACAACAGCAACATCAACATCATCATCATCATCATCATCATCAAGGCCGACGCTGGGGTTCCCGCTTGGTACGGCGCTTCTGCTCATTGTCATATTCTGCCTCAGCGGGATTTTCTCCTGTTGCTACCACTGGGACAAGCTCCGCTCCCTCCGTGCTCGTGCAAGCCGCCACTCCACCGATCTAGAAGACCCCCACACTCACGACCAAGAGAATATCATGCCCACCCTTTCTTCGCCAACTCTGCCCGTTAAACTTGCCCTTGTACATCAGGTACGCTCTGCAATCAATCCTAAGAAATTCTAAGTCTACTTTACATAATATATGTTTAAATTCATCTGTTACAGAAACAAATAAATGTGAGAGAACTTTAATTTTTATTTTTTTTAGAGAATCCCTAAATAACAATATATTATTTTATATTTCAAATTCGATAGTATTTAAACTCGATCAGTTAGTGAAATTTGTTTAGGGGAAGGGCTACTATAGACTGAGAATGGCTTGTCCTAATTTATATAAAGCATTACTATGATGTTGATCAAAGTGATGATTGTGTCGCATTCATTTGCTGTTGCTGGTGAAGTTGGTTAGGACCGGTGCTAAATTATCAGTTGAATCAAGGAGAAAGCAATCAATAATAGAGTATAAACGATAATGTATCATACGTTTTCTTATTTTGTTCGAATTTCTTAGAGGCATGAGCAGGAAAAGAAGCAAAGCTTGCCAGTCATAATGCCTGGGGATCAGATTCCCAAGTTCATGGCTTGGCCTCGGGCGTGTCAGCAACGATAGTGACTGCCGAAGCCCATCAGTAAGTGAGAGGCCCCTCTCCCAAAGTCAATCTTTGCAGAATACTTTGCAATATATCATTTGCTTTTCCTCTTCTTTTATTTGTTCTAGATTGAAAGGAATGAAGTACTATTGATATTGACTGTGGTTTCATGTGAAAAGTTTATTGGGTGTGTTTGATAGGATCGGATTTTCTGGTCGCTAAATATAAACGGTCTCCTCTACTCAAATAAGATCTCCATGGCCGGGCGTTTTTGCTTTTTCTAATGCCTTGCTCCATTTCAAACAGTGAAACAACATGAAAACTTGTAACTTGATTAGTGCAGAAAACCGGGGCCCAACTCCCGCCGTTTCGAATCTGTACAGCACCCAAAGCCTAGCAGACATTTACTCATGACATGCGGAAATCTAAGCAAGAAAAAAAAAAAAAATTGGTGATCACATAAAATTAATTTTACAAACAAACAAAAATTACTTTGGTTTAAAATCCAATGCCATTTCTATCAATTTTTTTTTGTTGTGCCATTCACAAATGTTTACATAAGACATACAAAGAAAAACCATATCCACTTTTCTCAAAAACATAAAAGAAAAAACCATAATGTCGAATATTTACACAAAGTCATCTAAATTTTTCAACCACAAAATAAATGTTTGGATTTCACACTAAGTTATTTTTAAATTTAATTGTTGTTTTTGAAATTAGTATACCCTCCTTCACTTTCCTCCACCCTCCTAACAGTTGATGAACATGGGTGGCTCACCGTGATCGGGTTGAGCACGCCTTGGCCTTGGAAAGATCATCAAGGCCGGGGCAAGCTTGCCTATGCCAAAAGACCTCTCCTCGATTAGCTTACCCTAGCCCTAGTCCTTAGCGTCATGGTGAGTTTGGGCTAACCATCAAGAGATATTCATATGGTTAGGAGAATTTGCATTAGCCACGAATCTTACCTAAGGTCATGGCAAGCCACCTGCGTAGCTCAGTACATAAGATGAATAAAAAAGAATTAAAGTGAAAAAAAATTAAGGATTTAAAAAAACTAGAGTTATATTATTGCACAAAGGACCCGGTAAACAATAAAGTATTTCTATAGTATTACACAGTGCTGCTATAGTGATGGCAGAGGGATTCTCATGTCTCCTCGCTCACACCCACAAGCCTTCCCACTGGCGGGGTGATCTACTACAAAGACATTATAGAATATATCGCACCTTTTGATGAGAGATATGAGCAAGAGGCAAGAGGCAAGAGGCAAGAGGCAAGAAGCCACGGGTATAACACCCGACATAGAGACCTAATCTTGAGTGAAAAAAATACCACAACTTCGGTCTTTTTCAATAAAATCATCACGAGAAGAAAATAATCCTATTTAGCGATGTAATCGATCGAGTTTGAGCCGAGCAACAAGCTACTTGCGTTCAATTAAAAACTCCCTGCTCAATACTCTGCTCGAACTCGACCGAGTTTTGTTTTTATAACTCAAGCTCGACTCATACATAAATTAAGCTATTCCAACTTGATTAAGCTCGATAAAAGCTAATAATAAACTCAGTTTAATCATAAATATTCACTCGAACGGCAGCTCGAGCTCCAACTCAATATATATATAAAACAAACTAATATATAGTATAGATACACACAAATACAACTACTCGGTTAAGCTCGCGAGCACTTGAATCAAGTATTAAGATACTTGAACTCGGCTCGCTCGACTACTCGAGCCTAAGCTCGACTTGACCATAAGCAAGTCAAATTCGAGCTTTACCTGAATCGAACTCTAATACCTTGCAAGTAGTAGCGTATCATTTACACCCCTTGCAGCAAGGGGTGTTTTGGTGTAGTTGAAGGGTTTTAAGGATACAGCCGCGCATCATTTTTCACTGCATATACTACTCCTTGGTGGTTAGTATAAGATCATGATAGACAAAATAATCCGGTGTATATCCAAGCCATAGAGAGCACTGCTTGGGTGAAGATGGCATGGCATTCCATTGCGGCAATTCACACTCTCCAACACCTTTCAGCCTTGCGCCATTATGGAAAGATGCTGAACATATGGCCTTCTGCACAACATTCCAATCCGTCCCGCATGAAGTCAGAGGGATATGCAGGGATTTGAGTATGTCGAGCAATTGAGACCTACCTTCCCTTGCTTTCCTAAGACCCTTAACATGCAAGAAGTCATCGTTGCACCAGTCACCATGGTACTGGTTTGATTTCTGCTGCTGGTAGACATTTAGAAGTGTCAGGTGATCACATTCAGGGACAAAGAATTTCTCCCTTGCCGCATCACTTTCCTCCGTTTGGTCCTTTGGACAGAAGAAAACTGATGGAATGGGAAGCATTGAAACAATTGTCAGCACTTCATTTATGCACTCCCCCATCAGCAACATCTTCGCCAGTGGTGGATCCAGGGGAAACTCAACCATTTTCCAGCCAAGCTCTGTGAGGCTGCCAGCATTATTCAATGCACCCAGCACCCAGTGTAATTAGCTGCTCCATACGCTCAGCGAGGGCTGGTTATGTGAATTGTCATAGCCTGCTTCACCGCAGCTTCAACATAGTCTTCACAATATGTTTTACTGCACAAGATGTTCACAGGAAACTCCTTCCAGGAATGTGAAATATTGGCACACTGATGCATATGCAGGAGGCAGTTAGAAGGATATAGTTGCAGGGCAAATTAAGAATTTTGAACACCTCTGTAAAAATTGAGCTGCATACAAAAAAGTTGAAGAACTTTTGTGCATTTAGTGTTGCTGATGTAACAATGAGCTTGAAGTCACACCTTCGAGCGACAACTTTCTTCACTATACCCAACAAAACATCAGTACTTGGTGACCTCTCATGCGCTTCATCCATGATGATAACACTGCAAAAAAGATGTGCCAAGTTTTAGAAGAATAATTCTGGAAACTACTACATGTTGATCAATCTGAAATAATAACAGCAAAAAAGAGTCCTGACGGGTGGAATTCAAAACCATTTCACACCCACAAGGAAGAATGAGTCATTTGTAAAGCATAACTAAGAATGATAACACAATTCCTGCTAAAGGTAAATGCTGTCATGTTCTATAGCTTACTTTACCTAGGGTAAACTTCAATGCAATTGCACCATCATATGTATTTAACTGGAACAACTATTAATCCTAGCAATTCCCAAACAAATGGCTACATTTCATGCAGTACCAATACATACAGTACCAATTCTACCTAGTACATTGCAGCTTCTACGGCATGAAATGAAATGGCTTAAACAAAAACCATTGACGCTGATGTGTTAAGTGTTAACTACAAAGAAATACAAAGAGACTACCGCACAAAGTAATGATCAGAAACGTTAACGTATTATCTTTAAATGAAGAAAATAATTAAAACTAAAAATGCAAATTGGGCAGAAAGTTCACCGGTATTTGTCTAGATCAGAGTCTTTCAAAGTTTCTCGAAGAAGTACACCATCTGTCATGTACTGAAAAGCAAAAAAGAAGAAATATCAAACCCAACATGTCAAAAATTTGAATTATCTGCTCTAAACACAGAGGTCTAAAATGTACAGCATCCATTGTTATGACAGAAATACCTACAGTGGGAAGATAACAACAGAACTATTAGTATTTTTATTAACTGTGGTATTCAAGGTCTACATAGAATTCCTGACTGGCAAGGGTAATGGTAGAAAATGACAAGTTATGGAAACATAACAGCAGCTAAAAGCAAGGTTTTAGATAGGGTCTCCACTATATGTACACAATCTAGAGTATCCCATTTAATGAAAATTGCTAGTAAATCAACAACGATATGTCCATATTACAGTGCGTAGAACCTAACAAAGGGTGAGAGGAATAATTACAAAGAGCGAAATATGCAATAAATTGAGTTAATGAACAACCAGCCAGTGCTTTAACTTTGAGATTCTTATGCATCTTTCACATGCATATGAACCTCTAAATCTTTTAATTACACATGTATGATATAGCACCAAAAAGTTCACTTGACTAAGAGGGCTTGACTTACCTATTGGATTTACATCTATGAAATATCAATAGAAATTAAATAACGTGAAGTCATATTGTTATAGCATTGTGCATCATTTTAGGCTAAAATTTTATTAAAGCACAATTCATTTACGGGAGACTCTTCTTATAGATAAATTACTCTTCTTTGACATAGTGTGGGTGCTTTATTACAGAGCGCAAGCACACATCACAATCTCAGTTTGAGTCCATTGTTCTCAAGTTGCATAATTGATAAATCAGTTCTTTCATAACAGAAAAGGAACAAAATCAAGCTGCTTATCATGGTTCCAAGCATGCTAGAAATTCCATCTAATTCATAGTATTTAACTCAGAAAGCATTTCATCACCTGAAATTTGATTATAACTAAGCCATACCATGTAAATGTTCACTAAAAATAACTTAAAAAAGTAAGAAGAAAAGGAAAATCTCATTTGCATTTCATGAAGTTCTCGCTAAAGCATGATAATCAAGAGAATAATTAGTGAATGACATACCTCATTTTGTGGGGACTCATTTAGCCTTTTGCTGGAAGTAGAATGATGCTCTTCGCCTGTATGAGCCGTAGAAGATTTTGAAACAAGAATAACCAAATGTTCATTAGCCATGAAAGCATATATCATCACAACTATGACAGGATCACTTAATCAGATAAGTAAATGTAAATAGACACAAAGTAAATTTATCGAGATTTTCCAACAAACCTTATGCCAATACTAGTAATTCAAAGTAGTCTTCTTAAGTTACACTGCATGTTCATTTCTCCTGTATGTATCGTATAGAATTTAGTAAAAGGTAAAAAGATCAAGGCAACAACAACAAATTCCACACAAATGCACTGTGATGGTAGAGATAAACTTCTATTATTTATTGTCCTAACAATATTAGATTTTAGTAATGGAGTAATAAACTGAAGTCAAAAAGGCAATTTTAACATTTAAGAAATAACACAAATTGCATTGACTATTGATTTGAGTTACAGGACAATTAGTGAATGAATGAATCAATTGATGAGGCTTCAACATACATGTTGCTATAAATCATCTAATCTATAGAAATCCATATTATGTGCTAATAAAGCCTATATATGCTTGAGTTTTAATATCATAAGGGGAATCAGTAGAAATAATCAAATGACTGGTATCTCTATGTTACTAACAGTTCAGCATTGGTGATTCAGCAATAATGTTTACTGCACCTAGCAACCAAGCATGAAGATAATAAGTGGCCAAAGGATGATAACATAAGTCATGTCTAAAAAGCATCTTGAACTAATTCATTTGAATAGAAAGGTAAACCATGTTCTAAGACAGCCAATTGATCCACTGGTCACCTTACAACTGATACCTACCTAGATGTGATTTTTCTTCAATTTTGGCTCCACGGTAGTGACAAGATGCATGACTGTGCACCCTTTGTTCTGAGACACTAGTGGGATCTTCTAAGCCGGACAAACCAAACATCTCATATTCATCAATTGAACCGGAAAGAGAAATTTGTCTTTCGCTATGAACTTTATAATTTCTTTCATCATTTGATCCTCTTTTCACACTAGCAAGTTTATCCAAACGTATTTTCAAAATATTGATCACTCACTAAGCATTTGGAAAGAAATAAACAGACCCCTAAAAATCAGAAATCAATGATAAGCATATGACTATCGAACATTGTAAACATTCTGATATTATAAAGAAGAATTCAATAAATGATAGTCAAGACAGGAATAATATTAATAAATAAAATGGCATTTGGAGCAAGCGAAATGATTGGATTGGAATAAGCAAAATAATAAAACATGGCACAAGAAAAAGAAAAAATATTTGCAGAAACAAGAAGAAAAATAGAAGCGCCAAATGCTACTAAAAAAACAGTCATAATGTCTTAAAAAGAACATGAAATTATGAAATAACCAAACTTATATTGGATTAATTGGGCTAAAGTAGGAGAATCTAGCAAAGGAAGAAAGGTTGGATAGAAAACTGAGATAGTATTGTTTTGCAGGAAAAAAAATGAACTACTCCTTTGACACATAATAAAATAGCTGCAGACAGTTGTAATCTTTTCCTAATGACCATCTACATTCTGATCATTGGTACTTCCACCCAATTTGATTACAGTTAATGTGATATGGTGATTAACAACAGATGTTGATTCTGTTGTTGCTCCTTATATTTCTAACTGAGTCATCATCACAAGCCTTGTAAGAGAAGACTGATTCACTATCAGTGAAAGTTTATAATAAATTAAAATAAAAAACAAACTAACCAAGCAAACTAACAAACAAAAAAACAACCAAAATAACAACAAATGAAACAAAACTTGAGAAGATAGATTAATGCAAACACACCCAAAGTCGACTTTGGCTGAGGGGGCCTGAATGTCAACCTATCTTTATCGGGCAAACATAATCCTCTCCTTGTGCTTTTATCTGGCTCCAACGTGGTAGATGTTGCATTGATATCAACTACTTTCCTGTCTTCCTAGGTAAATTATTGAGAATGCAACAAAGAATCAGCATTCAAGAATATTTCTATAATAGATAATGATTTTTTAATACATTTTTGCATAAAAATCAAGTATCTTCTCACAGTAAAATCCAAAAAAGGCAATGTCATCATACCATTGCTTCTAGGATGCTTGATGAAGCTACAACCCTGCTCAGCCTATGACCTACAAATTGCGATTGCACCAAAAGCACAAAAAAAAAAAAAAAAAAGATCAAGAAAAACTACAAGATGAGACAAGTCTTGTGATGTAATTATTCATGTTCAGAGAACTCTCCCTTAATAGTAATGATATTGAATCACTAAACAGAACAAGTAAGAACTAAGGATCTAATGCAAAATCAAACTGTTTTGTAAATATGGGAGGCTATTTATCAACGTTTTGATTTTGGAACACAGTAGATAATTCTATAATTCTATAAATGTGATAACTTGGCCAACATTACTGGATGAGTAGCCTTTTATAGTTGTGCCAATCTCTCCTCCTTTAAAGCACCTAACATAATCAATTAATGCAAAGCTAGATGCGCTACACTCTATAACAGTAAGCTAAAAACAATCTAGTCAGACTAATCTTCAATCTAACACCAACCAACTCGGAAATTGAGATAATTTATGACCATTGCTCTTGAAAGCATCTTTGAAGATTATCTGGAACGCTTCCCAATGGTTAGAGATGTTACCTTACTGATCGTTGCTTTGTTTAAATATTGAGTTTATCTATTAGGTTACAAATAAATTTCACTGATTTCAGTAGAGTTTAATAATGCAAGGGAAGCGAAACGAATAAAGTGTGTATGATCTAAATGAAGTATGAACAACAGGGAACTAAGTAGATAAGTAGTAGGGACATGAAGATACTTACAGGTAACTTTCCTCCCTTTTTACGTAGTACAATGCAATAGCAGTAACAAAGAGACAAAGACACAAATCAAAGTAAAAAAGTTCACAACAAAACTGAACTTCAAGAACTATTTTGAACCCCACAATGGTTCCAGCAGCTTCCCGACAAAGAGAAGACCAATGCTAGCATTGTGAGATTAAAAATAGATTTTCCTAGTTACAATATCATCCAATACTTATAATTCACATTTAAGTATGAAATACCTATTTTAGGAAGGCCAAGATCAAAACAAGAGAAGAATAGAAGAACAACTCATCTAGAGCTTTGCCAGAATATAAAAGAGAGATATCTTCATTTTGATAGGGGAGATAAGTGACTTGTATGAAGAACTTGTTAGTGACACCCCACATTCACCGTCAGTGATGAAACTAAAAACCAAACTGAGCCATAAATATAATAAAGTTAACATGGAAAGGAAACACAAAGCCCTAATCAATATTAATAAATACCCATCAGTAACTAGGAAAATCTATTTTTAATCTCACAATGTATTTTAATTTGTTTGATTTGGTCATTTTTAAATAGAAATTTTCCTTTCAACACAAATTCAAACAAGCAACTGACAAACCGGCTTCAGATTTATCCAACCTTAAACAAACAACACCAAAACGTATGCATGTTGCGCATGCCGACCCTTCTGGGTTAAAGGGAGAGGGATTTGATAATGCCAGGTATGCATGTAACCATGAACACAAGGGAGTCAATTAACATGAGAAAATCACTGAGAATCATTTCTACACTTTATTGCTTATAATCAACTGACGACATGCTTGTTATTTGTGATTTAGTTAGGAAATTACAATAATGCACCTCTATAAAGAAAAACACGGTGGTATTCCAGAAACCAAAAAATCAATGTTTGATACTCATGAACACACCTTTTTCTTTGAGGAAAAGGAAATCCATCCCATCACGGAGGAGTGCCTCTCAATCTAAATATTGGTGCAGTATTTGGACAGAATTCAGGTAAAATCATCATATGATATAAAAGTTTTAAAGATCATAAAAATAAAAAAATCTCAACCGGATGCAAAATCATACTAGCACATGTTTACCAACATATGAGTTTTTTTATTAGTTTTCAAACTTGAGAGATCAACTGTATACCATATCATCAGTCTGAGCACACAACCCATAAATTATACTCCTATACGGTTTATATAAGAACTTTACTCAATCCACCCTCCCTCATCAATACCAATAAGAGGCTATGAAACATGTACAAGTACACAGAAGCACATTTGTCGTATAGTTTCTTTAGAAAGAAAGTTTGAGCAAAAACCCAAAAGTAGTATAAAGCTATATGAACAAATTAGACACCCAAATGAGTTGTTATCCATCTAACTGCCTTGAAATGTGATCTTCTTAAGGAATGATTATTATTCATTTGGAAATGCCATATGTAATCTCAGTTCCATTGAGCAAGGCGTATGGGTATAACCCATACGAACACTGATATATATATATATATATATATATATATATATATATATATATAATTTGGCAAAAACAATACTGCACAATGGGTCCCAATATAGAAGGATCCACAGCATAAGACACCAAAGAGGCTAACACACATAAGAGCACTCTGTTTCCCTGTGGTGTATGAGTGTGGTGGTGTACATGTATATATATAAAC
This sequence comes from Dioscorea alata, assembly GCA_020875875.1. Classification (NCBI taxonomy): domain Eukaryota; kingdom Viridiplantae; phylum Streptophyta; class Magnoliopsida; order Dioscoreales; family Dioscoreaceae; genus Dioscorea; species Dioscorea alata. The sequence goes on along the minus strand of CM037024.1, from coordinate 27,714 downwards.
ATATATATATATATATATATATATATATATATATACATATAGATTTTTTTTGTTTAGTGACTAAATTGAAAGAGGAAGAGGTCTGGGTTGGAGATGGTCCTGAGGATGAGAGAGTGGAGAGCTTCGCCATGGGAGATGGCTCATGCTTCACCGAAGTCTCGGAGGAGAATGACATACTTCTTCTCCAAAGCATAGAGCTCGAAGAGAAGTGAAACATTTGAATATAAACGCACAGGTCTTATGAGTTTACTACATAAAATTATCATAAATTAAAAGAGAAAGGGAAAAGAAGTGAACATACTACTCTAAGAATCAAATGCTAACATGGCTAACAGTATTTAAAAGAGAAAAGGGAAAGAAAGAAGGCAGAAAAAAAGAAGAAGAAAGGAACTGGTTAATTTGCTATACTGACGTGGTTAAGTCTGCTGACATGGCTAAGCCATGTCAAATCGCCATTAACGGCGTTGCTGTCAATGACCAAATTGAAAGCAATTCATAAGTTTAGTAACCAAAATAGATTTTTTTTTTTGTTTAGTGACTAAAATAGCAACTGGTGGATAGTTCAGTGACTAATTTTGTAATTTACCCTATATATATATATATATATATACACACACACACACACATATATAAGCATACATATATACATAAACTAGATCCTCAATTTTGTTGTTGTAAAAGAAAAATTGAAGCCAAATAGCTAGAGAAGGACGGTTTTAGTTTACTAAAACTGTCAGCATATTGTTTGAGTTCGGTGGAAACAAAATTCTTTTCCTCATGATCCTCCGAGTAGAAATAGGGAACGAAGTAACTAGACTAGACGGATTTGGTATTTCCAGATATTTCAATTGGGCAAATTCGAACCAATTTCATCTTCATTATTTCCTTTTTCTTTTGATGAATACTCAAAAACTACTTAAGTAACGAAAGAAATATTATTTAGATTTTGAGACGAGTCCCCCAATTAATGAAATTTTTCGAAATGTTTAACTTTCACCGCCTAAACACATTCCGGAAATAAGGTAGCAATTCCAAATCTTGAACCTAAAAAGACAAATTTATTATTACGAAATAAATTTCGGATATATTTAAAGAATGGAGTTGGGCTTTGTACATATACCAAATAGGTTTGGTATACAAATAACTTATTCTTTTTAAGAATATTTTCTTTTTTTTTTTATAGTTATATACACACACACACATACATATATACATATACGTATATATATATATATACACACACACACACACACATATAATTTGCCAAAAACAATACTGATATAGAGAGAAATCGAAGGTACAACATACCCCAGGAAGTGATTGTTCGAAGTAGCCAGAGGTGATAAGGTTCCACACAAAGGGAACTGTCCTACAATAAAACATAAAATTCTAACTTTAATCTGAACAACATAAAGTTCATATCTAAATACTCAGTTCCATTGAGCAAGGTGTATGGGTATAACCCATACGAACACTGATATATATAATTTGTCAAAAACAATATTGCACAATGGGTCCCAATACAGAAGAATCCACAGCATAAGACACCAAAGAGGCTAACACACATAAGAGCACTCTGTTTCCCTATGGTGTATGAGTGTGGTGGTATATATATATATATATACATATAATTTGCCAAAAAAAAATACTGTACAATGGGTCCCAATATAGAAGGATCCACAGCATAAGACACCAAAGAGGCTAACACATAAGAGCACTCTGTTTCCCTATGGTGTATGAGTGTGGTGGGTTAAGTATTACCAAACTGAAGCATAAGTGTCTTGTTGTTTTGACTAATTAAGCAATAAACACAACTTCTGAGTTAACAACTAAATAAACAACATAATGCATGGTCGTCAGCTACATAATCAAAGAAATCATCAAGAATAGAACTTCATCAACTTCATCCATAAAGTTGGTCAACAAGCATATTTGACAAAGAAGAATCTACAATGATGATAACACTTGGTTTAAAGATTATGACAAATGCAAGTTCTATCCCATGATAACAAGCTATATGCCTATACCACAGATTGAGGGAATGATGTTCCTAATGGTACTAAGCTCACAAACAAATGAATATTAGAACTATGCTAAAGTAAAACTCATGTAACTACGAGACATAGCCGCTGAATAAATAACAAATTGGATTGTTATTTGGTAGTGCAATGAAGAGAATCATCTAGAATAGAAGTCCATTAATGTAAATTGTCAATGAACAACTTCTGTGTTAGAAGCACCTTATATGTTTGACAAGGAGCAAAATGACATGCGACTTCTATCCAGTGTAACCAGATTATATTGAGGATTGGGAGGATAATCTGGTTACATTGGATAGAAGTGTGTATGTATATATATATTAAATCATCCTAAAGAATGTCAGCAATAATAATGTGAAGTACCTGGCATAAATCATGCTAATAGGTACAGTCATAACATGATGTAAATAAGAGTCATGGGTGACCTACTCGATAAAAATTAATATTTGATAAATGACAATGACTTATTTCAAATTACAGTTCTTATGACAACCAAACCTAGCAAGGATAAGAGCAAGATATGTGGCAGCTGAGGGGAAAATTTGCAGTAGAACATAACCTCCAACAAGTATCACAGAGCGGCCTTTGCATAATCGAGTAAATCCTGAGAACAAGTTGCTACCCTGAAATATGAAAACATATGTATCAGGTTGAATCAGTGAATCAAGATCCATTTATAGCTAAAGTTTAAGAATAAGTTTCTCCAATGCACCCTCCATGCGAGAAAAGAAAAATATGGCGTACGATCGGATAAATCCAACCTTTTTTTTTTTTGTGGCTCAGTAGGAAGAAAATGAAAAATCAGCATGCAAGATTGGGTGGCAATTTATGCTCCAACCTGCAAAAACAAAAAATATATTGCACAAATTTTAAGTGTATAGTACTTTGTATTTCCCGAATTCTGTCAAGCAATCTTATATAAAACTATGCTAAAGAGATTAGTTCTTGCTCTTGAGCCAAATAAGGAAATAGCTATAGAACCTGACCTGATTTGATCAAACAATCAAGTGAGAAACAAGTGCAACTTATAGGATATAGCCCATGAACATAAATGATTGTGGCATCTTGAAAGCTATTGAGAATTTAAAACTTCATAAAGACTCAAGAAATTTTGGATATGAATGTTTTGTAATCAATAAAGGACATATCCAATGTTCTCTAAATTACTAAATTGTACCTAAACATTGTCCAGCTTGTAGTTAACTTATTCAATTGTCTAGTTAAAGAAGGACGATCAATCAGACAGAGGCAAAATTTATCAAAACAAACAATTGGTGAAAGATCATAGGACACAGACAAACAAAAAACCTCAACAGACATAGTAATAAATCATTATTATTTGAGTTTTTTGCAGTTGATTTTCAGATGATATAACTCGACATACAAGCAAAGTACTTCAAAAGGCATGTAGTAAATGAAGATATGAAATAGGAGCTATAAGGGTAGGATAGAACAACAGATGGAATCATGAGTTATAGGTGCTCCGAACCCTAAAAGAAAAATCAATATCTAATGCTTATTCTATAGAACTGTTCTTGAGAGAATGGATAATCCAGGCATGTTAACACAAATCCTAGACAAGAAAAAGGAAGGTTAAGAGGGTATACTCAACAAATGGAATCAAGATTGAGTGTGTAAACCCTACAAACAAGAACAATGTCCAAAACCCCTTTGCTCTACTCCCTGAGAGAATGGATCAAGCCTGCAATCAAGATCAAGACACAAACAAAACCCTAATCAAGAAAAGGAAAGGATAACATAGAAACGCTAACAATCAATATAGTGGGTCATGATTTATAGAGTTTTGTACACAAATTCATGACACATTCTAAATAAAACACAATCTAATACCCCATTGCTATATTTCTCAATAAATGGATCAAGAGTCAGATCTAAATCCAGAGATAAGAACACAAACCTTAATGTACGACCACAACCCTACAAACAAAAACCGATCTCATACCAACAGAGGCCACAGAACTAAGCTTAGGCTCAGTACCGTGATAATATGGATTAAAGATTATGATCTAGATCCAGGCATGAGAACAAAAAAAGCGAATAGAGAAGAGAGAGAGAAAAGGCACCGAGGAGATACAAGGGTTAATGTCGAACCTTAAGACCAAAAACGCATAATTCATAGGTTAAATCACAAACAAACCATGAAAATAAGAACCAATCAACTATGGAACCAAGATCGGAATATAAAACCCCTGTCTACGAGATCTTTCTTGAAACCAACGGATCAAAACGCAGATCCAGGCGCAAGAATTCAAGCATGAACCCGAATCAAGAAAACAAAGGCTATCCGGGAATCAAAGAAGTTCTTGTTACTTACTCCTAAAGGTTAGCGCTGGGATGAACTGCTGCTCATCATCGCCACCCTGATCTCCACAATCCACAAGAGCGCGAGCCTTCCTCGTCACAGAGGTGATGCCCGTTTGAAGATGAGGAGGTGGTGGTGACACCTTTCTCAAACAGAATAAGCAATGACGAGCAAGTGAGAGAAAAGGAAAGAGAGAGAAGAGGCGGCGGCTGCAGCTCCTGCACCGACAAATTGAGTGAGAGCAAGAGAGAGAAGAAACGAGAGGATAATTAGGGTTTTTATATTATTATAAGTATTTTTTGAGGGTTCATTGTTTAATCATTGATCTTAATAGGGTTTTGGAAGAGTCCATCCACTACGAAAGTAGGGGATGGCTTAATCAAAATCAACTTGGCAAAACCATGCGCTTGCGGTTGTGCAACAAAAGGGGATAAAAAAAAATCAATAGCAGTTGGAAGTAAAGCATAAAAAGTCAAGAATGTTGCTAAACTCTAAGGCCATGCATATTGATGACAGCCAACCAGCCACACTTGTACAAAAGAAAAAACAAAAATACATAAGTAAAAAAGGAGGCAGCCAGTTTGAATCCTCAGTAAAGGGCTCACTTGGAGAAACGTTGATACTTATGGGCAAAAATAGGAAGTTCATTAGCAGAATTGGCATGATTGATTTTCTGGGTTGAATGGGTAGAAATTAGCACAACTTCCACACCATCACAACACAATACAGATCAGCATCATCATTAAAACCATTGATAGCATCATTAAATCGTCTAAGAGATATGAATACAAGTGAGTGTTAGAATTATAAGTGCAAGAGAATGCGAGCAACAAACCCAATGAGACTGACCCGCATGATTTCAAGCTATGTAGACTTTAGTAGCATGCAAAAGAAGCTTACCTGCTCAATATTCAGCTATAGGTCCCTAAAACAGCAGGGTGCCTTCCAAAAGCATGTGCCACACTCATACTCATCTCCTGGGCTATCTGTCATATGCAACAAAGAGCCTTCATGATTTAATAATAGTAAAAGTAACATATTAGTAGAGCAAAAACATTAAATGCATTCAAGGGGAGAAAATGAATTGCTCATAATGATGGGACCAAGTTTAATTCAAACTGCTGTATCACAAAACAAAATACAAACAAAATCATTGTAGAGAGCAACAAATGGATGATTGAATTCTTACTGCTATTTCAATGGAACCAGAAATAGATTGTTGTCATTCAGTTACATACAGCAATTGTCATCTTTATGAGCGACTACCCTGATCATTCATAAAGCTTGCAATACTTCTGGCACAGTCCATGGCAGATCTTACATCTGAGACAAGGTACCAGGAGTATCTGCTGAAGGAATAAGGTCATCCGATACAACCGGTTAACATCGAGACAGTATAATTGATGCAGCAGACCTCAAGATTGAAATGGTCAACAGTGTGGCACCCTCACATCTCAGCTCTCCAAAATTGATTACTATTTGGTACAAACAATTACCAAATCAGCACCTTAATCACCAGCCTGGTGGTATTCACAATTGAACATGTGATGGAAACAAATATATGCAAAATAAATATTACATTGTAGTGCGGTTTCCTGCTTTAAATAACAAGGTTTACATATGGTGCCATTACCAATCAGCTGCAAAATAACAATATTGGTCTTAGCAATATTTGAGTGAAGAGAAAAGCATACCAGAAGACTGACATCTTTGAAAGCTATTGTGTACCTAAGGGCCCAAAAATCTTGTGTTGGGGCCAATGTAGTTGGAGCACACCTGAGGCCAAAAATGAAAAATAGAACAGAGTACATCATTACGAGCGGCAACAATAAAAAAACCATTTAGACTAGGTTTAAACTACGAATGAAAAGAGGACTCTGAAGGGCTTCAACCAACATATATACTAGTTCAATATTGCCTACAATTCCAGCTGGGAACATAGTGAAGACTAAAGGCTCTGACAATCACGAAACCATGATGGACAATCTTTAAGAATTTCTGCAATTTGTCAATAGTGGGCACATTGCTGTAAACAATAGTGTGCAAGAAAAAAATCAACATAACTACCAAAATTCTATTAAACCAATGAGCTACCGAGTAAAACTTCAATATGACAGAAGGAACAATAGGATAACTGATGCACTCTGGAGTTGCTAGGAGTTCATATTGAAATTTTGGTAAGTGCACAAGTCATGAATTATGGAAAAGGAAGTTGTTGTCTGACTTTCATTCAGATCTTCCTCTCAGGCAACTTCACTAAATTGATAGTGATTCCTGTAGCCTTTGGAAAACTCTACCAAGGTTTCCTTAGTGATGGAAATAAGTCGGGCCAAGATGCCAAAAAAAAAAAAAAAAAGAAGAGAGAGAAGCAAAATGTGCATAAATTTAGCTATGATAAATATTGGAAGTTATTTCAGTCAGGAGGTTAACTGATTTTACCCAGCAGGATTAGTTGCATCCCTTGAATTTTGAGGAGTGTTCACAACTGATTCACAGCTTGTGTCATTCACCAATGTAGCCTAAACCAAAAGAAACCAAAATTACAGAGTCCATGAAATGTTCAGAAATAAACAGAAACAAAAGATCCTGCACAGGAATTTTTTAAAAATTGGTCAGTGATAGACAAAGTATGACCAAAGGATAACTTAAGGAAGTTTATTTAAAGACAGTTCTTAGTAGTTGAGCCTTCTATGGACAATGTTTAGGATCCTACAAACTAACAGTTAGGAACTTAGGATATCATTTAGCAAAGGCAGAACTGTTTAATAGTTAAATCCCAGCAAACAATACTTGATAAAATACCAATATAGCTTTAAGAATCCCATCAAACAACTCCAATACATACCAATTAATAAATCCAAATGAACAAGAATGCAGTTTATCCACTTTTATCTAAAAGCTATAGTGCAAACCTAGACTAGGGAATCGCTGGAGCAGTAAACGAGACCATGGGAGCCAAAGGCCATAAATAAATGTTGGAAATATAGTCCCACATCGGTTGTGTGATAGAAGTGTAATGGGTTTATATATAGGTATAGGGGTTGAGCCACTAAGTCTTGAGACTTTTTGGTGTAAGACCCCTAAGCTTATGTAGCACTCATATAGGGTCCACCAGTACAAAATATTAATTCTAATATAGTATTAGAGAAATATAGTGGAGCCCAATATATGCTATTAAAAAAAAAGATATAGGACCTCTGAGATACAAGTGGTGTACAAGTACATATGAGTAGGACCTTGAGACACAAGTGGTGTACAAGTTCATGTGAGTAGGACCTCTGAGAGACAAGTAGTGTACAAGTCCTGCTAAAAACAGACTTCTGGTGTACAAGTCTGAGTAAGTTCAAATTGACAAAAAAAAAAAAAAATGACCTAGTTGAACTTGAGGGAGGGTGTTGGAAATATGGTCCTACATTGGTTGTGTGATAGAAGTGTAATGGGTTAATATATAGGTATTGGGGTTGAGCCTCTAAGTCTTGAGACTTTTTGGTGTAAGACCCCTAAGCTTATGTAGCACCCATATAGGACCCACTAGTACAAAATATAAAATCTAACAATAAATTTGTTGTAAGTCCATAGTTGAAGAATACTTTTTCAAAGGAAAAAAAAATAAGAGTTTGCATAAAGTGACAAGGTATTTGAACCATCAATATTCAAAGCAGAGTAACTTTTTGGCTAGCATCTCTTGACCCTGGCAAGATTAAGGAGGGGGAAAAAGAACAAGAAACAATTGGTAGTTGCTGCCACATGCATGAATTCTCACAAACCAACTAAGTGGCTTGTTTTGAAGGCCCCCATCAACATACATGCCTATTTTCCTCCATTAAAAGTTTTTTATTGCAGGCAAATTCCTGTTACAACCTGAATCTGAGAAGTCTTTTTCCTTTGTGTTGGAAAGTTATAGGAGGTAGCATATTTTAGGAGAATTAGAATAAAGATTGGGTCAATAACTAATTCGATGATTTTCTAAGGGATTTATTAGTTAAGTTGTTTTAATTTTTTAACCTTTTCTTTTTGTACTTAAGACATTGAGAATCAATCAAATAGAATGTTTCATTCACAAAAAATCTACATGGTATCAAAGACAAGGTTTTACCCTAGTTTTCCATGGTAAAAACTGCAATGTCAGGATACCGAGTCTGAAGCATCCTTGACGAGAGTCCATAACTTACCAGCCTAGATGTCACAGCGACGAACTCCAACATAACAATTACAGTCCACTGACTCAATGGTAGAAACTGCTTGGAGTGGTCTCAGTCAGTGAAGCTAGCAATTGACAAAAGATGCAAACTAGGATATTTAATACGCGAAGTAAAGACTCCAAGTGAAGATGATTCTACCTATATGACTTGGAGGTTTGAAAATTCTCTCATAACTACGTGGCTTCTTAATTCAATAGGAAGCTCTATTGCCAAACCCCATATGTTAATGAAGACATTGAAGGAGGTTTGGGACTCTATGCGTGAGACTTATTTTGACCTGAAGAATTCCTCTCATATTGTTAATTTGAAGACTCGACTATGGCAATCAAAGCAAGGCAACTGTGATTTTACTAGCTATTACAATGAAATGGTAGCATTATGGTAGGTGACACGGGGTTACTTGATGTATATCAACACCGCGAGGCACTTTGCACGTCCACAAGTCAGCCTAACGCCCGGAAGCCAAGAAATCGCCCAAGGATGCCAACAAACGTTGCTACAACCACGAAGGAAGATAAGAGAAAGGCACAAAGGGATAAGAGAGAAAATATAAACTCTCTATAGATGAGAATGAAGCTAATACAACTGTGATCGACACTAACACAAGAGCCTTCGTCCGGCAAGGACGCTAAGGGAAACAAGAAGAAGACACTCTCTTGCTCTTGAAGAAGGAGACTAGAATGAAGTGTGATGCTCATTAAGGGAGAAATGAGCGCCTTCTTATAGCCCTTTAGGAAGAATCCAAGCCAAGGGGATATGGACGAACGCCAACCGAGGAATTCCTTGTCCAAACACAAACAAACGAGGCCGATCCCGAAACCAGGGGAAGAAGCCGAACTCTCCTCTTATTCGTTGGGTCCCGTTTGTTAGTGTTTGGACAAGGAATTCCTCGGTTGGCGTTCGTCCACATCCCCTTGGCTTGGATTCTTCTCAAAGGGCTATAAGAAGGCTCTCATTTCCCCCTTGATGAGCATCACCCTTCATTTTAGTCTCTTTCTTCAAGAACAAGAGAGTGTCTTCTTCTTGTTTCCCTTAGCGTCCTTGCCGACTAAGGCTCTTGTACTAGTGTCGACCACAGTTGTATTAGCTTCATTCTCATTTATAGAGAGTTTATCTTTTTTCTCTTATCCCTTTGTGCCTTTCTCTTATCTTCCTTCGTGGTTGTAGCAGCGTTTGTTGGCATCCTTGGGCGATTTCTTGGCGTTAGGCTGACTTATGGCGTGCAAGTGCCGCGCGGTGTTGTTATACATCAAATAACCCTGTGTCAAGTGGTATCAGAGCTACCGGAGGAACGTGATGGAGAGAATGATAAGGGATTTGGCGGATCAGATGGAGTGCTTGGCGGATCGGGTAGCACACTTCGAAGGGGTCACCAACCGGCTGGAGTACTTGGTGACCAGTCTTCTGAATGAGATAAGGGCACGAGAGATTATTCTCGGCCCTAACCGTGCCACACTTGGCGATCATTCCACATAGGCGTCATGGGCGCCTCACTCCGCTGATTGACCAATACCGAAACGGTGCATGAGGGCGGACCGTTACCGGATCGAGTACCGATTGCAACTCGAGCGTGAACGATCACGCAGCCGGCCTAGTGGGAGGGGAAGGTCGAAGAGTAGGCAAGTCATTTGGGTCGAGGACTCTTTCTCGACCAGGATCCCTGGTTTCACATGGTTGTGGAGGTGGTTTGCGGCGAGCTATCCCACCCGCTCCATGACCATGTGAGACCAGGGGTCCTAGTCGAGAAAGAGTCCTCGACCCAAGTGCCTTGCATACTTTCCGACCTTCCCCTGCCACTGGACCGGTTGCGTGATCGTTCACGCTCGAGTTGCCGTCGGTACTCGATCCGGTAACGGTCCGCCCTCATGCACTGTTTCGGTCTTGGTCAATCAGCGGAATGAGGTGCCCACGACGCCTGTGTGGAATGATCGCCAAGTGAGGCACGGTTAGGGCCGAGAATAATCTCGCGCGCCCTTATCTCATTCAGAAGACTGGTCACCAAATACTCCAGTCGATTGGTGACCCCTTCGAAGTGTGCTCCCCGATCCTCCAAGCACTCCATCTGATCCGCCAAATCCCTTATCATTCTCTTCATCACGTTCCTCCGGTAGCTCTGATACCAGTTGACACGGGGTTACTTGATGTATAACAAGTCAGCTTAACACCTGGAGGCTAAGAAATCGCCTAAGGATGCCAATAAACGTTGCTACAACCACGAAGGAAGATAAGAGAAAGGCACAAAAGGATAAGAGAAAAAAGATAAACTCTTTATAGATGAGAATGAAGCTAATACAACTGTGATCGATACTAGTACAAGGGCCTTAGTCCGACAAGGACGCTAAGGGAAACAAGAAGAAGACACTCTCTTGTTTCGGGATCGGCCTCGTTTGTTAGTGTTTGGACAAGGAATTCCTCGATTGGCATTCATCCACATTCCCTTGGCTTGGATTCTTCCCAAAGGGCTATAAGAAGACTCTCATTTCCACATTGATGAGCACCACACTTTATTCTAGTCTCCTTCTTCTTCAAGAGCAAGAGAGGAGAGAACAAGAGAGTGTAATTACTTGTCCAAACACTACCAAACAAGACCGATGCCGAAACAAAAGGAAGAAGCCGGACTCTCCTCCTATTCGTCGGGTCCCGTTGGTCCTGCGTGCTTCCCACTTTGTCTTCCACTAGCTAAAAGTTGTCTCTCATCTGTCCATAGCGCCTGATAATCACTGTTCATCCACCTGGGATGACTCGGCCGGTCCTGCCGAGGGACTTGTCCGCCCGTACGCAACAGCCTGTGCGCATGATGATCAAACTCCAAATACTCTAAGTGTCACAAACAGCCGAGCGGTACACCATGCCGTTCTCGATCATGAAAGCTGGATCATGCCTGTGTATATTCGTCCGACCGTACAAAGACATCAAAATCGGACTAAGTGATGGGAATAACCATCCTGGTTTTCTCGGCCATGTTATGCCCACGCCAAGGGCTCGACGCCGAAAATGCCCTATAACAGTAGGGACTTGACCAATGCTATGATGACACTGGGGAGAATGCAAACAATTGTACTAAATACATGAAGAGAGAGGAAAATGATCGGGTTTATATGTTTTTAGCAGGTGCTAACCAAGCCCTTGATGAAGTAAAAAGGCGGATTCTTGGAAGAAAACCACTACCTTCTATTAGATAAGTCTACTCTGAGATTAGACAAGAGGAGAGTTGATGGAGAATTATGAACAATAGCACAACAATTCAGCATAATACTAGTATTAAGGATCATCGTTGGTGATAAAAAATGCTGAAATGGTGAATGGTAAGAAGAAAAAGCCCTGGTGTGATCATTGCAAAAGGTTTTGGCATGCCCGTGACACATTCTAGAAAATCCATGGCAAGCCACTAGGAGGAAAGAAACAACACCAAAGAGGCCTTCAAACCATGGTTGAGCAGTCCCTAGATTCACAAATCAACTCAGACAGTAACCTTTCACTGAGGAACAATTAAAGCATCTTATAACAATGTTTCAATTTTCCCAAATTTCCCATCCTGAAAGCTCATCTTGTTCTTCTTACCCCAAATGGTAAAGTTTCTGTCTCTTTCTTTCTTGGGCAAAATCAAATTGCCCTTGGATCATTGATTTAGGAGCGACGGATCACATGATAGGAAATTCAACCCTTTTTTCCTCTTATAAGCCACTTACAGGAAAAAGAATACTTAACATAATTTTTTTAACATGTTTATCTACTATCACATTATTAGATAAATTTAGCATTTGTAAATCATACAAATCATGATTTAATCTTCAACCATAAAGATATTAATTAGCTAAAGCTGCAACGCATATTATTTTAAGACTCAAAATTTAGAGAATAAAATATATCACATTTCTCCTACTCAAAACAATACTACATGAATATCTTCCTTGTCCACTCAACATCACAAGATATTTTTATGCCGTAGTTGGTAGGCATAAAAATCAATGACTAAAACATGAAGTTACAAAATTAGCTTGGAAATAGAGGATTGTTTATCCCACGAATGTCTATAAATTAGATTTAGCTATTAAATATTATATATTAATTATTTTTGAGATATTAATATTCGCAGATGTATATTGCCAATTAAAAACGTGAATTTTTAATTTGAAGTACTATTACTTGAGTCAAAGTGCTTAGTAACTTGGGATGGTCCAAGTAACAGACTTGAGAAGCTTAAACAAATGATTTTGAGTTAGAATATTTATGTATGCAAAAAAAATACCAATTGAAAGATCTACCTATTTATAAGGCTCTTAGTACCTTGTTCTAAAAAATCGATATGTTAAATAAAAAATAAATAAATAAATTGATCCATTCATATCAAAATTTACTATCATTATTCACCAATTAGTCAAAACGAAATATACATGAGAAATAAGGGATATATATATATATAATTTAGGTAAAACTTATGGAGAAATACTATCATGCATGCTGTTGATTACAAATAGAGGTTAACACAAATTAAGGAAAGAAAATAATACATAAAACTTTGTTCTACTATCATGGGTCATTTGGCCATGCCAGAAAATTAGCATAGTTTGAAATTCCCATAATAGCATTAGAAAATGAAATTTCTAAAGCCATAAAGATTATCAAAATCATGGAAATGATGTCCCATAAATATGGGAAATTAAAATAATTAAAATAATATCAATTTCTAACAAAATTATTAGTTCAAGTGATGTCAATAATTATTAATTCAAATGACTCATTCTAGCATAGTTCAAATGAAGATTTTGCAAGTAGAATTTAACATGCAAGACGGCGAAGAAAAATATCAACGTGAACAAATACGCACAAAATGCTGAGAACAACGGTTCCTGACTATAGCAATAGAAAATAAAACACCAAAAAATAGCACAAACAAAGAAGTATCTAGTGCACATGAGTGATGATATATTTCAGAAAGACGCTACTGCAATGAGGAAGTAGTGCAATACTTCTAAACTCTTTCCTAACAATGCCACTTGAAAGTTAACAACTAAATATAAGCTTGAAAATAACATAAGAAATATTGGACGCATGCAATTCATGTTAAACCTGTGGAGAATGACCATCTTTAATGTCACTAATTCCAAATCAAGGTTGACAAAAGCTGCAGGAAGAAAATATTACTAGAAATTGTTCACATTAACTTGGCTCATTTGCATTTGCCTAGAAATAACTACTTGGTGTTAAGCAAATGCTATAGGAAAGGCAACTTCATGTCCTCAAAAAATATGATCATGTAAGAACCAACTAGTAAAAATATAATTCTGTAAGTAAGAATAACAAGCCTACATCCATCTAGATATTCAGAAGAAATTAAATCCAGCTTCATAGCCATATCTTAATCAGGCTTCATAAGCAAATATGCATGAAGAAAAAAAATAGTCAAATTCTGTGCATGCATTTATTTCATCAAACATAATATTCTTGGTGAAATTTAGTCTTTGTTGTCATTTATGAGCACCCAAGTAGGGAGATAAAAAAAAAAAAAAAAAAAAAAGCAATTTATGCGTGCATGATGTTTTAAAAACTTCATACAAAATTAAAACACACATTTTGTTTCCTTTATAAGCAACTCACATTAAATCTAGAGCGATCCACTCCTTTTAATGCAACTAATTTCCAACAGGTAATTCAAATTAGGGTTAACAAATATTAATAGGACCAAATGATACCCTAAAGTTATTCTAACCTTGGCTTATTTGCACATGCCTACATATAACTACTCAATGGCGAACAAAAAATCTAGTATACTCACTGACACATCACCTAAAACTTCAAAAATTAAATCAATCAAATAAGAATGATTCGAATAAGAAATAATTCTTCAAACATTATTATGTGTAATTATAGGAACAAGAGAAAAAAATATATAGGAAAATCAACTTTACATCCGTGAAAAATATCTTATGTGAGCACCAAATAGTAACAATATAGTTCTATAAGTAAGAATAATGTACATGTCTCCACCTAGATATAAGAAAATATAGGGAAATCAACTTCGTATCCTTGAAAGATATGATCATGTGAGCACCAAATAGTAATAGTATAGTTTTATAATCAAGAATAACATACCTATGTCCACTAGATATTTGGCAGAAAACAAAATTCAACTTCCTATAAATATCTTAGGCAAGTTTCACAAGCAAGTGTAAAGAAATAAAACAGTAACCTGCTTGTCCTTGGTGTGAAATGTAAATAATATTAATGAAGGACAGCCACCTCAAAAGAAGTTGATTTGAGTTGAAAATAGATTACTAGCATCACACTCGCAAGATTTTAAGAAGTACTCCTGAAATTCATAGGTATCGTACCTAAACTTTGTTTGCATCTCATAAAACCAGAAAATTGATGATAATTTTTCAGAAAATATTCATTGCTCATTTTTTTTATTTATGTTCTATTAATAGAGACTTGGCTTCGCCGATTGAGATGACCCCTAAGAGCGGTTTAATCCCTGAATGAGCGGAGAGCAAGATTGGCAAATCCATCCATTAATGAAAGGAGAATCTAGTCTTTAAGTAGTTTTTACTCACATGCAATGAGCGACTTATGACAAATGTGCTAACTATGTATATGGTGCCGAAAATAGGCCAAATTGATCTTTGGTTCGAGTAATGCCACTCAATTATTATCAAACTGACTGCAATCTTTTTCTATCCCTGAGAATTCCACCATAGGGAATTAAAAAACTCATAAATTCTTACATAAACCCAAGGGATGCACATGGAAAGCAACAAACTTAAACACCCTAATAAATATTTAAAACTTCTAAGACAATTTAAAAGATTTTTTATTTTGACCAGAAACTAAAAAAGCAATTGACTATAACAAACATAGACTTTAATCTTTGGTTTCTCTCCCCTTCAATAAGTCTTCAAAGGATGATTCCATTTTGCAACAAATATTTGTAAATGAACTGAGCCAAAAGAAAACATAATAGACATGAATTAAGTAAAGCATTGACCTGAGAAGGTAAGCATAACATAAGGTACATATTTAAGCATCTACCACATTGATAAGTAAAGCATTGACTTGATAACGTAAGAATAACATAAGATACATAGTTAAGCATCTACCACATTGATAATTAATTGGTGTAGCTTGAAGACCAAACCTACATTATATGCTCCACAACAATTGGAATGAAAAACTAATAAACATGTTATTGATAATAATCACAATGGCTAAAATAAGTAAAAGCCAATTACCACATCACAGAATTTAAGTAGCTACTTGTTAGTTGGTAAATATATAGCTGTGGATCCTAATGAACAAATTTAAGTGAAAATGAAACAAAGAACACAAAAATGACTAGAATGTTTTGGAGCTAAGCCACTTCACAAACCACTTGCAATTTTACCAAAGCATCAACACGCGCAAAAAAACACCCTGATTTTCAAAAGTAAAATCTGACATTACCTTACCTTCCCATTTACATATCGAGAACACTATGCATATTTTCAAAAATGTTAATAGTCAGAAAAAAAATATTACACATTTTTAATTAATGCATCAATTTGAGCAAATTAAACAAATCCGGCATACATTTTTAACAATTAGTTAACAGCTAATTTATGGTTTATTTTCAAGGGGGTTTCAAGAAACCAAAATAATATCACAAATTTGTTTTGTTTGGATTACACATACACTGGATTCATCCAATGAGACCAGAAATCATATCTCATTAGGAAATTGGAATATCTAGAACAAAAATATTAAAATTCAACATGTTGGTTTTGATGACAACTATCAAAAAGCAATTGTGCTGACATGTTCTAAATCTTGAAGAAATATATGTATACATATATTACAAATAAGACTAAATAATATGGTGTAAACATAAGAAAACAAAACAAGAAAAAAAAAACAATTCAACATAACACTGTTAAGGCCATAGACTGAAAGAACAAACCATTTAACTAGATAAAGAAAAAGTTCAAGCGTTCAACAATATTTTTAAACAATTATAACTACTTGTAGGAACAAGAACTTCATCCTCTGAGATCTTATCTTTGTCAAAATTCCCAAACATGTTTCCTTAAGTAGATTTTATAACCACTTGGAGACCAAGAAAATTTTTGAATTTTGCGTTGGCGGTTATAAAAGATGGAAGAAATTTATTTAAGAGCTATCAAAGAAAAACTTAAGAAGATGAAATACAATCATCATGTAAGGCACAGTTTCATAAAGCCCTTCCCATGTGAGATGAACAAAGTCGATCGAAAGATATCATCAAGATATTATCAATAATAAACAATAAATAAAAGTCAACACAAATCATTTACATTAGTCAAGTTTTAGATAATAGACTGTAGCCAATTTCTTATAAATAACTCCTCAATAGATTTATCCCACAAAATAATACATGAAAGTTTATTAGGTAGTAAAAACATGAAATTTTTATTAAAACAGAAATTAAGTTTTCGTAGGAATGCATAATCAATTTTATATACAAAGAGATAATAATACTCTCTCATATGATCTTAAAGAAATGGGATAAGAATTAGGCTCCTCACATTATGTGTCTTAACTACAAGTTATGAAATTACCAATGACTATTTTAATACAAGGGTATAAAGCATGAACAACCACACATACAAATTGGACAGAACACACTGAAAGCAGTGTGTAAATTCAAGCTAAGCAAGTGGCACCTGTCTTAGATCAAACCAAAGCTTAACACTGATAAAGTTCAAGAAATATATAGCAAAAGTGGTCAAATAATGTCACAACTAACTACTCCGTTTATGGTTACAAATAAAACTAACAAATAGTTTCCTTTAATATCATATTAGTACAAGTGAACTATATTAAAACTAAATGAGCTCATATTAATTGAACTTCCTCACTTTAGGTATGTTTCATGCAGTGTCATGTGAAACTCATAAAAGCCTAAGATCAAGGTTGAGGCTATGGTCAGCTGATACATTTGCATAGGCCAAATGAAAACACAAACAAGACCATGGAAGAACATTTTTAAATCTTACACTCTTTGTGGATAATCACAACATAAAGGAGTTTTATTGAATCTACACCTGGAACATAGACAAGCATCTCCCACAAAAAAAGGCTTGAAAATTTGAACCAATAGCACGAAGGATGATGAATATCTAACTCAAGTGTGCATTAACTTCACATGGAAGATCAAGAATATATCATTATGTTGGAACCCGGAGAAAGCCATGAACTATATATTAAGAAACAGGGTTCATATAACTCAGAAGGCATGATGCATTAAAACTAAGCAGAACCTCACAAATAATAGCAATAAAATTACTAAAAAGAGTCTAAGTTGCTGACATAGCAACCAAACGAACCAAGAAAGCAAAAAAAATAAAGCAAAGACTAGAAGCACAAGTACAAATCAAGGCACTATTTTAGCAACATACCATTAGCTCCTTGGCAATGTAAAAAAAAAAAAAAAGAAACCAGTTGGTTTGACCAAATTTGTGATTGATAATCAGCAACTTGAGATTGAAAGAAAAACTACACAATGAAATTGATGTGTGATATAAAATAATTGAAGAGTTCAGGAGTTTGAATGCATGTGAAATTAATATTAACTAACCAAAAAAAACGTGCCTTAAAAATAGATCTACAAGAATCAAATGAAATGGACAGTCCATTAAGATGCTCATTGTTATATAAAACACAGAATCACAAGGACACCAGATCAGAAATTAATCTGAATTATGTGGCAGACAAAATTGTGCTATACATGAATATCAATTATGAAATATTAATATAAAAGGCTGAACATGTGATATTTTCAACATAATCCATGATGCCATGAGTGTAAGTGTAAACAGTTAGGATATATACACCACTTATCACTGACATGTGTGGATGAGGAGCAAATTGGATGTCATGCTAGAAATACAAGGAAATTTAAAATATAAAATTAAAAAATTATACTATATGCATGCAAATAAGATAGATATTCAAGTTGTCACTCTATACCTTGGTTCATGTTGAGTTTCGCATTGCCCACATCAATCAGGCAGTCAAATATCATCAAACTTCTTCTATAGATTGACTCATGGGTCAATCCCATGCAGGAATGTTCATTTTTTTCCCTGTACTTCTTGATTTCATTAGGTAGCTAACAAGCAGGGCAAGGCAAAGTCAACACTATTTGTAAGTGCAACAATGTTCTCCCCAATATAGTTCCCATAATTATATGCTTACAACCGAACAACATCATAAGTATAACAACTAATGAAAAAAACATAAATGTGTCAAATATACAACATTATATACAACAAGCCAAGTAATCAACATAGGAAAGATTTTGTTGAATCAGCTCAACTGCTAGATCATACAGCTATGGGGAATAATTCCCGGTGAGAAGCATAATAAATTTTGAGAAATAAAGAACACATCAAAGATTCAACACTATCTAAAACAAACATAGTAATCAACATAGGCTAAACTTGTTTGAACTTTCAACTAGGTTTGTAGAATAATAACTTTTGTGGAATAGGACAAGCATCAAATATACAAGATTATGTCCACTAAACCAGGTGATCGACATAGACTAAACTTGTTTCAATCAGCCCGATGGCATGTGAACTGCCAAGTCTCACCAATACCCATATGTAAAGTAATAATATAATCACATCAGTCGACATAAGAGTAGTCAAAAAACCTTCGAAACAACAAAATATTTCTAGGCTCTAGGACAGTATGTATTAAATTTTTTTGATTTAGTATTTAAAACTCTACGGTCCTCTACAAAGTATTTCTAGGCTCTAGGACAGTAGAGAAAAATAAAAAAAATTGTTACTATGTGGATGGCCTTATTATTCTATGTTGGAGAGATCAAAGATTGAAAAATATTATCAACCCCATCCTAAAGATCATTCGATTATACCATAATTTTTTAAAAAATAATTTACTAATGTCGTGCCAAATGGCATGTCAAATATGCCGCATGTTGGGTTAGAGTTTGGCTTTTAAAAGAATTCTTGCTTGTTTTTAATAGAATTCTTTTAAAAAAATTCAAAAATATCCATTAGCCTTTATAGGGCTAGTGTTTGGTTTCTTTAACATATATAACAAGAAAATTTTAAATTAAATTTACTAAATATGAACGAGTAAAACAATAGACAAATAATAGACTTTTTCTAACGATGTGGATAACGAGTTTGCATCCGCCTTAACAACTATGTCATTTACATTCTCATAAACAAGAACAATAAAACCTAACTAGTAAAACCCACAACATAATAAACCTCAAACCCCAAACAACAACCCTTGAACTTCGAGCCCCCAACACCGAATCAAAATATCTCAAACATCAAAACAAAAATCTCAAACCAAGAACACTAGCCACTAAATATTGATATCCTAAATCCCCAAAACTAACCCTCAAACCAAAATACGTAAACCTAAAAACATAAAAAACGAAACCTTGAACCAGAAACACTTAACCCTGACAACCTCACACCCTTAAGTTCCAACCCGCATCTCAAACCTAAAACCCTAAACCCCGAACCTTGAACCCTAGACACCAAACCTCAATGGCCGAAACACTGAAACCCTAAAACCCAAACCCCAAAATCACAATCGAACCTTAAAAAATAAGAACCAACTCAAGCAATACCAGCCATGGAACCAAGATTGGGATCTAATGTCCCCTTTTACCATATCTTTCTTGAAAAGGGAATGAAAATGTAGAACTAGATGCATGAATACAAAGAAGAACCCTAAATCAAGGAAACAAAGAGTAAAGAGATGAAGTTCATCTTACTCGTAAGGTTTGCTGGTGGGATGCTTATGATCGCCTCCTAGATCACGGCGAGAAGAGCACGGAGGCACGTGCTGTCAAGAGACTCGAGATCTCAAGCCTTCTTCTTGGAGATGTTCTATAGAAGTTATAATTCAAAATAGGTTAATATAAATGGTTGGAAAGGATTGTAAATTTACTTAAGAGCCCCTGAAATTTCCATGATTATCATTAAGTCCCTCTGATTATTTTCTGTCTCCATAGGTGTAAACAAAGCAGAAATATATGATTTTTTTTTGTAAAATAAATGAAAATGTCTTCTATTTTTCTTATATTTTATTGTGAAAACTTATATATGTATATATTCCCCATAAATGTAAATAAAACAAAAATATATGATTTTTTTTGTAAAATAAATGAATAGGATTTGTGTTTTTCTTATAGTTTCTTGAGGAAATATATATATTGCTATAATAATTATTTTGAAAAATAAATAAGTTAAAAAATAGAATCGAGAAGAAAGAAAAAAATGACAAGAGTTACAAGGGATAATGGAGAACCTAATAAAGAAAAACATAGTTCACAATAAATCCAAAAAACAACCTATCTCACAGAAACACCAGAATTGAAATTGTGATCTAATATATCTATTCAACAGTTTTTTTGGGGTTTTCAGGGGTTTTTAAGTAAATTTACAATCCTTTCTAGCTATTTATATTAACCTATTTTGAATAATAACTTCTACACAACATCCCCATCAAGAAGAGGAGAGATCTCGAGCCTCTTGACAATGCACGCCTCTGTGCTCTTCTCGTAGTGATCTGGGAGGCGATCATGAGCATCCCAGCACCAATCCTTACAAGTAAGATGAACTTCATCTCTTTACCATTTGTTTCCTTGATTTAGGGTTCTTATTTATTTTCATGCACTTGGTTCTACATTTTCATTCCCTTTTTCAAGAAAGATCTGGTAAACAGGGACATTAGATCCCGATCTTGGTTCCATGGCTGGTATTGCTTGAGATTAGTTCTTGTTTTTTAGGGTTTGATTGTGATTTAAACTTGTGAATAATGTGTTTTCTCGTTAGGGTTCTAGGTTAGCCCTTGTAACTCATGTTGTCATTTTTTTTTCTCTCTCTTGTCAATTCTGTTTTTTTTTTCTCATTTCCGGAACTAGATCAGCCGTTGTTGCCATGAGATTGGTTCTTGTTTGTAGTTGTGGCCCTACATTGTGGTTTTTGTTCTTATGTCAGGATTTAGATTGGCCTCTTTGATCCATTTATCAAGGAATAGATCCATGGAGTCTTAGATTGTGTTTTATTTAGAAGTTGCTCTGAATTTGTGCGTTAAACACTATAAGTCATGATCCATTGTATTGATTGTAAGTGTTTCTATGTTATGTTTTCCTATTCTAGATAAGGGTTTTGTTTGTCCCTTTCGTGATATTATGGCCATATCTGATGTGGGATCTTTTATAGGCATAACAGGCTCCACCTGCTTTGTGTAAACAAGCCTCCCATCAAGGAAAGGAGGCTTTGTATCTAGGAGACAAGAAAATTTTCTGTTAACATTCTTCTTCTTTGACATGTAAATTAGAGCTTTGATTTTCTCATAAGAAAAAACCAAAATTATTAAATCAAGTAATTTCTAGCATTCTTCAATACTTTGGTTAGTGTATTTGATGATAATTACAAAATCAATTGATTTTTAGCATTGACACCAACATTTATTCCAATAAAAAAAAAAAAAAAAATGAACCAACATACCATGAACAAGCAGAATAACTATGCGCTCATCTTCATCCTCAAATTCCATCTGCACCTCTGTCTCTCTAACAGCTCCAGATCTCAAAAGCTGCTGGTCTTCCCATTGAGCATTATCAGCAGTGAGCTGTGACAGCTTCTTACTTTGGGCAAGGGCCATTAGAGATCCATCTTTTTGAGTCTGTCAGCAACAAAGAATAATAACAAAAAAATTTTAAGAATTTAATAGGGAAAATAACATCTATGACAAAATATAATGGATAGGGAGCATAGATTAGTATGCCTGAAAAAGAGTATCATAACAATTATAAGGTACAATGAAAGATCATAAAGCTCGGCAAAAACATTTGCACCACATTAGAAATTTAGAACATTTGTATACTAAAAGGAATGATACAATTAAACGCATACCAACTTCTCTGCCGACTCTCTTCTTACTTCTGGTATGATGCATCATCCCCAAGAAAAAACGACGAGCTATCAGCATCAAACATCGTGTTAATTTCTTCTCTGTCATACCTACACGTAATTGATACAAGCAGCGAAAGATAAGGAAACAATCATTCAATCTTAGAACATTCATCTTTAAAGGTAAATACACACAAATATAGCAAATGCTTTCTATGTGTCATATGTCAAATTACTTTTAGATTCTATTGGGAGACTAAAGCAACCTCTTGAGCTCCTCCGAAGCTACCACTATTGCTCAAACAAAAATAGAAAAATAGGAACCAGGAATCTCAAATTTGAAAGCCAAGTTTAGGCAAGCAAAGGGCCATTAGTAAGCATTAAAAATTATTTGTCACAAGCTACTTCGCTAAAAACTTCAATCTTTCCAATTCTCATTATTTAAAGTAAACTAAAATCATTTGCCTATTACCAACTCTCCAACCTGTATTAACTAAAGCTAAAAGTTAGTTTTTGAAGTGAGCCATAAGCTAATTGAAGAATACTTGATTTTCAAATTCTCAAAATTTAAAAACTAGCATAACCTCAGCACATAATATTAAATGTGATAGATGGCTCTTCTAAATGGATGGAACAAACAAATTTCCAGTGTATCATATGTGAAGAAAATACATCAAACTTGTTGACAAATAATTGCAAGTTTCAGTCTGTCACAAACCATTTATCAGAACAAATCGTTAATCGCATAATGCTTTAAAAAAAAAAAAACCACTTCATTTTAAAAAAAAAACTACCATATTAAATTTGGGGTGCATAAAAATAACATGAAACAAATAACCTGTGTTATTTTGTCAATAACACAATTTAACATCTGACTAAGAATGTGAAAATTTTTCCATGAGATTGAAGTTTAACAAGAGTCTAACAGTTCAAAAAAATTAGACACCATGCCTGATCAGCATTATAATCCATTTCCTGATGCATTTCATCTGTAATGTTGTATGTCTGTTCAAGTGCCGGATTGTTCTTATCAACCGCATTGTCCTAAAAGGAAAACAGAAATAAAAGCCAA
Source organism: Dioscorea alata (assembly GCA_020875875.1). Classification (NCBI taxonomy): domain Eukaryota; kingdom Viridiplantae; phylum Streptophyta; class Magnoliopsida; order Dioscoreales; family Dioscoreaceae; genus Dioscorea; species Dioscorea alata. The sequence goes on along the minus strand of CM037024.1, from coordinate 4,159 downwards.
TTATTGCATAAGAATCAAATCATTACAAGAGAAATTTCACTTAAAAGAATAACAATTACAGTGGAGAACTCCATGAACAGAACATTCTACACATGGAAGAATAAAATGCAGAGTTATTAGATATTTCATAATGAAGATAACAAAAGTTGCAAAACCTAATGAATGATAGTAGTCTACAACGTTGAAATTTATTAGGCAGACAATGTTCTCAAGCTGATCGCTAATATCTTTCACAAAAATAATTGTATTGCAAAAGATTACGTAGTCCGAAAACAAACCCATTTGTCAGAGACTAAAGACTACAAACTCTTGCATTTATTGCTGAAAAGAAGAAAAAGGTATTAAAGGAGCTGAACATCATACTTAGAAGGCCTCCTAACAAAGATGCCAATAATAAAGTAGCATAACAGAAAGTTGAGGCATTTATTGGCCAATCACTAAAGGATGGTAGTCTGACTCAAAAACCGTGATAGGATGCTAAAGCTAGCAATGTTTAGAAACACTATTAAAAGTTTTTCAATCTGCCTCATATATTCAAAGCCCATATGATAAAAATGGTTTTACAAAGCTGCGCTTATGATTTTCGAGACCATTCTTAAAGAAAAAAAATATAATAATTGACTGCAAAAGTAGATTTTAGTCAAAATAGCTAGAATCAGCATGAGCATAAAGTAATGTAGCCCCCTCCCAACGTTGTTCCTCTTTTTAGTAAACAACTTCAAAATCAAATAAAGAGTCAAAATTCGAATTCAAACATAGAAATATAACGTATCTATCTAAAGGGCATTCCTATGACAAGCTCTATCAACTACGTGAGAAGTCAAAAAAGAACAGATTTCACTGATTACTAAGCCATATCATGTAAATGTTCACCAAAAGTAACTTACAAAAGTAAGAAGAAAAAGAAAATCTCATTTGCATCTCATAAAGTTCTCACTAAAGCATGATAATCAAGAGAACAATAAGCCAGTAACATACCTCATTTTGTGGAAACTCATTTAGCCTTTTGCTGGAAGTAGAATGATGCTCTTCGCCTGTATGAGCCATAGAATATTTTGAAACAAGAATAATCAAATGTTCATTAGCCATTTTATATACCAAATATAATCGAAGCAAATATCATCACATATACAACAAGATCACTTAATCAGAGAAGTAAATGTAAATAAACACAAAAGATTTTCCAACAAACCTTATGCCAATACTAGTAATTCAAAGTAGTCTTCTTAAGTTACAGTGCATGTTCATTTCTCATGTATGTATCATATAGAAATTAATAAAAGGTAAAAAGATCAAGGCAACAACAACAAATTTCACACAAATGCACTGTGATGGTAGAGATTAACTTCTGTTACTTATTACCCTAACAATACTAGATCTTAGTAGCGGAGTAATAAACTGATGTCAAAGAGGCAATTTTAACATTTAAGCAATAAAAGTATAAGCAATGTTCACAAATTGTATTGACTATTGATTTGAGTCACACTACAATTAGTAAATGAATGAATCAATTGATGAGGCTTCAACATACATGTTGCTATAAATCATCTAATCTATAGAAATCCATATTAAGTGCTAATAAAGCCTATATATGCTTGAGTTTTAATATCAATAATGGGAATCAGAGAAATAATATCCTAAATCCCTTAACATCGGAGATTGATTATTCTCGCAAACGAAATCTCTTCAAGGTCAGGCCAATCAGATGTTCAAACCTCTGAGATCTACCCCGATCTATGCAGAGAAGGAACTTGCAACTTGGCATCAAAAATATTTCATGTACAAGAAGAATCTAGTGAGATTTGAAACAAGTCCAGGAATTCAACCAAAATGAGTAGAATCTGATTCAAAAGACGAGAAACCAAAATACCTGATGTGATTTTGCAAGCCTTCCTTGTCGCAGAGGTGATGCTCGTTTGAAGATGAGAAGGTGGCAGTGACGCCTTTCTCGAACAGAAGAGGCAGCGGCGAGCAAGTGAGAGAGAAAGAAGGAGAGAAGGAGAGGGAGAGAGGAGAAACGAAAGGATTATTAGGGTTTTATTATTATTATTATTATTATTATTATTATTATTATTATTATTATTATTCTATGCATAAATAAAGCATCAAAATACAAAATAATAATAAGAATAATTAATTTCAAATATCCTTTCTTACATAAATAGGCCTAAACTCTTGAGAAAAAATATCCAGATAGACGAGAAAAACCACAGGCATGTTATAGATTAAATTAAACATATGTTCATTATCAATAGAAAAGCCCCAATAATCAGATGATAACTACTCACACTGAGTGATGAAGAAGCCATCATGTGCAAGATTTTCCAAGCAGCCAGGTATATAAAGGACACATATCCTGTTTATTAGTAGAACCAAAAGGTTAGGGCAGACAAAAAGACAACAGTTTGCTTGTGTAATACGGAGTAAGCATGGGATTTTTTTTTTTAAATGTATAAACCAACCTTTCAAATTCTTCTGTTGGTGTAGGTTGAGTGTTTTTTTGCTAAAGTGAACACGGCAGAAAATGGATTCGACTCACAAACATAAGTCATTGCTTTGACTTGATTATTATAAGAAATCATGAGATCAATCTGAAGATGGATAGGAAAAATTAATCAAACAATAAAAATGTAAAAGGAAATGTAAATGGAACCTACTTCATGACTGATGAGTTCTCTGCTTATACTATCAGCAATAGCTGTTTTCACTTTTTCATCTGCAGCGACCTTCTTCAAATTTTCATCTAGATTGAATCCAAACCTAGCACCTGAGAAGGCAAATTACAAGAGAACCATGCTTAACAATAGTTTTGGATTTTATTTGAGCTTCAGCCAGGCATAGATTAACCATCAAACCGAATATGTTACATTTTGACAAACTTCCGGCATAAGAGAATTCTAGATACACTTGCATAAATTTTCTAGATGAAATCAAACATCGACAATGATTACAGTGGAAAATCTAACCATCAAACCAGATATGTTACATTTTGGCAAACTTCCAGCATAAGAGAATTCTAGATACACTTGCATAAATTTCCTAGACGATATCAAACATTGACAATGATTGCAGTGCAACATTTGATTTAAAAAAAGAAAACCAATTCCTTTTCAACAAAAGATCAAACTTTAAAATAAGAAAAACCAAAAACAAGAATATCGTTCATTTAAGAAATAAATCAATTATCACATTACTAAATATGAAAAGCCAAAATCAAGAACATCATTCATTTAAGAAATAAACCAATTATCCAAAGAACCAGCATTCAATCAAGCTATTTAAACAGAAAATTCTTCAAAATAGAATCACTAACAAAATCCAAAGAATTAAAAAGAACTAGGAGAGAATCTAAAGAACCTTCACCATAAACGCATAAGTGGGTATCAGGCCCGAAGTGGCGGAGCACTTCGAGCCGTCGGAGTATCTCCTCCTCCTCAGTGAGATCGATCGTCTCCTTCACATCTAGTTCACAGAATGGGAAGGAGAAGGAGGAGAAGGAGCCGGTTGCATAGTTCTCCCCGCACAAGGACTGAAGAGTGGACGAAACCCTAGGCTACGGCCGTGAACGAAGGAGGAGAGGAGGGTTTCGCAGGGAGACGGGCAGAGGGACAGTGGCGAATGAGAATACGCTTGGGCTGAGATGAAGGGCCGTGAATGTGGGCTTTTAATGGACTGTTTTTAGAGGGATCTGGTATGAAGGGCCGTGAATGTGGGCCTTACACTGGACTGTTTTTAGGGAGATCTAGCGTGAAGGGCCGTGAATGAGGGCTTTATACTGGGCTGTTTTTAGGGAGATCTAGCGTGAAGGGCCGTGAATGAGGGCTTTATATTGGGCTGTTTTTAGAGGATTCACGAAAACCCCACAGTGCCTCGTGATTTGTTTGCCATGTGATCAACAAATACGATATTTTTTATTCAGGGTTGAGGGTTGAGGGTTGAGGGTTGAGGGTTGAGGGTTCGGGGTTAGGGTTAAGGGGTTCAGGGTTCAGGGGTTAGGGGTTCAGGGGTTAGGGGTTAGGGTTTAGCGTTTAGGGTTTAGGGTTTAAGGGTTTAGGGTTTAGGGTTTAGGGTTTAGGGGTTCAGGGTTCAGGGTTCAGGGTTCAGGGTTTCAGGGTTCAGGGTTTCAGGTTAGGGTTTAGGGTTTAGGGTTTAGGGTTTT